>PVJH01002030.1:0-181882 GCA_004026705.1 Nesogale talazaci
GGATAGTCTTTGGGCTCCTAACTGCCTCCAGGTTGTTAGTTCAAACTCACCAGTTGGTCAGAGCAAGAAAGATGAGGCTGCCTGCTCTCCTAAAGATGTGTAGCCCTGGAAACTCTAAGGAGAAATTCCACTCTGTCCTACAGGGTCACTGTGAATTGGGATTTATTTGATGGCAGAGAGTTTGGTTTGGACCTTTTACAGTGGCTCTCAGAAAATGCAGAATTATACCTGGGTCTTACATTATTGTCTTATCGATCAATATTGTTCTAGAGCAGTAATTTCCAAATGTACCTGATCACCAGAACCATTTGGAGAACTTTTCTAAAAGAGGGATTCCAAGTCTCCCTTCCTTGGCCATTCTGAGACAGTAAGTTCTTGTGGGGTTCTAGACAGTCCTGGCTGGTGATGATGTTATTTTCTTAGTTGCTAGTGAAAAATTGGGAGTTGCAAGTCCACCCAGAAGTTCTTCAGAAGGGAGGCCTGGTGATCTACAAGGAACCACTCAGAACTCCAGGGAGCACATCTGTATTCTGATGCACCTGGCCAGCCATGTTCCCAAATTGAAACCAGGGAAGCTATTTTTACAGCATTTTTGAATGCACATTTTTGTAATATCCCTCATATTATTCATGGCTCTGGTCACTCCAATTTGAGAAAAAAGTTATCATGTTGCCATGGGCGTCCTTCTGTTGAAGTGACTCTAGAGTTTGCTTGAGAAGACCAGCAAAAATAAATGACTCTTAAGATGAGTACTCAATTGGCCTGTCCATTTGTTTCATTTTTTAAAAATGTCTAGCTGACTCTCAAGTGCAGCCAGGAGTAGACGTACTTGCTGTACTTAGCACTTACCATGTGCACTCAAGCTTCCACAGAGGTTTCTCTATCCTTCATTAGACTGAAGGTTCCCTGTTATGGTCTTTCTCTCCCTATCTCTTGTACCAAAAGTAGTAGCCATGGAAGTCTGGTTGACTGACGGCCTTTCAGTTCACTCTCAGTGACACAACCTTTGGGCATTGTTTTTCTTCTTCTGGTTTGACTGATTTCTATCTCATGTACCTTCCTTGAGCAGCAAGCATCTCCCGTTTCAGGGTCATTGGTGTTTTTCCCCATCACCAATGAGAGAACTCTCACTCCTTTGCTACACTGCTAGTCTCTCCACCCACTTTCACTCTGAGGGTTGCCCAAAGCTTCAGAAAAGAAAGAGCTGCCATGAAAATTTGGAACATTGTGTTCTCCTCAGTTGTCTCCTCTGACTGGAGCCTGCATCCATGACTCAGCATTCTGCAATCGAGAACAGCGTGTTTCATACCTGAGTGCAGGGGGTCAAAAGATCTGCCATTCAAAGGCACAGGCCAACTAACAATAAAAGCCACCCCTCCCCCTGCTGCCAGGGGGTGGGGGCTTTAACTCAGAGGCCAGGTTTCCTGGGTGGACATCAAAGTGGGCGCTGGGGTCCAGGGAGGCGAGGGAACAATCTTCATTACTGTATTAACGCTTCAGCTCATTTACTTGAGAAACTACCGGACTTTTTCATCTGGAGTGATGTAAAGGTAAGAGCAGGAGCTGTTATGCTCCCCAAGTGCATTGTTTTCACTGGAATCAGCATATTTATAAGGATTATTCAATGGGTGCTTGGTTGATGATGTCCCATTGAGTGTAGGGAGTGGGCATATATGCAGTGGACCACAGCCTGGAAGTCCCCTGTGACTACTACCCGTCCTGTCCTCAGGCTTCTAGAAGCACAGCTATCCCGAAGTCCGTGGCTCTGAGCCTGCATATTTCCCAGCAGACTCATGCATGCACTGCATTTGGAACAAATGTCCTTAAGGTCCCATGTAACTGTTCTCTCTGTCTACCTGAATATTTGAATGCCAATATCTAAAATAATTTGATAAGGTATTTTTAGCTCCTTGCCCCCTGCCAAAAAAAAATCCAATGAGGTTGCTCATTTCCTACAGAATAGAATTGATTCTTAGGATCGTCTAGGCTGTAATCTTTACAGAGCGGATGGTCTGGTCTTTCTTCTGCGGGACCACTGTCATGAAGTCCATTCTGATGCATACCGCCTCTCTAGAATGAAAGTGAACAGCTCCTGAGGGTTTCTGAGATGGCACATTTTCAGAAGAGCAGCCTGCCTCAGTTTTCTCCCGCAGACTTTGAAATGCCAACGTGGTGATTAGTCACCAAGTACTTTTCTCCAGCACTTCATGTGGTGCCACCAAGAGGACTCAAACCATCAACCTGTAAGTTAGTATCCAAGCACATCCTCTTTGTGTCACCCAAGGACACTCCAACTCAAAATCAGACTCACTGATAGCGAGTCCATTCCACCTGGTGGAGACCTTATAGGTCAGTATAGAACGTCCTTTCTGAGTTTCTAAGGCTGTAACCCTTTTTTTTTCCTTCTTAAAAATGTATTTCTTTTCCTTTTATCAATGATTTTATTGGGATCTCTTACAGAGAGTGTAGACATCCATAATTCAATTAGATCAAGCATAATTTTGCAAATGATCTCACCATCAGTTTCTTTTTGAAAATTATACTTTTACTGGGGGCTCATACATCTCATCCCAAGCCGTACGTAAGTTCATTGTGTGTCAAGCACATCTGTACACCCACTGCCCTCATCATTCTCAAAATACTGGATTTTTATCTAAGCCCTTGGCATTGAATTCTCATTTTTTGCCTCCCTCCCTGCATCCCCCCTCATAAACCCTTGATAATTTATAAATTATTGTTACTTTGTCAACTCAATATATCCGATGCCTCCGTTCACCTATTTCCCTGTTGTCCGTCCCCTAAGGAGGAGAAGGCTATAAATCTTTATGGGAGCATAAAGCCCCATCTTTCTCCCTTGGAGTGGCTGGTGGTTTCAAATGGCAGAGTTTGTAGTTGAAGCCAATGTGCAACCACTGTGTCACCCATGCGCAGACAACAGCAGTTCTCTGACGACTATGGGGCTATTTTAGAAGCAGTCACCCTCCCACCATCTAGTCACAAAGCCTGAAGGAGCATGTGCTGTGGGCAGCCCTGCACTGCATGCTTGCATGTCACAGAAAAGAGGCAGGTATGGTCTTTTGCTAGAGACTTATTTCAGAATTGTGTCCTTAGCATTTCAGTTGTGATACCTGGCCTTCTTTCAAACTACCTTGAACCTGCCCATCTCCCTCCTTTTTTAATTATTTTTTATTGTGGTTTGTGCTGTCAAGTTGACCAGGGTGTACGACAAAACTAACTGCCTTCCAGTCTTGCATCATCCCTATGACTGAATGTGGCCTGGAGTCTGGTGATCCGGAGTATTCACTGACCGGTGGCCCTAGTTAAGTGCCCTGTAAACTCTGGGCCCCACTGAAACACGTTTGGACTCACAGCCACGTGCATGCAAGCCTCTGTAGATAGTTGAGTGGTGACTGCAAAGGGCTGGAAAAGGAATCCAGGTCTCCTGAAAGGAAACAGCCTCCCCTCCCCCCACTCCCAAACCTCTAACTTCCCTTCTTTCAAGTGAAGTTGGACTCATAGCCAATCTGTTACAGGGTACAACTGCCGCTGTGGGCTTCTAGACAGCAACTCTTTACAGGGATAGAAAGTCTTGCCTTTCTCCCTGAGCGTGGCTGATGGTTTCAAACTGCTGTCTTTGTGGTCACCAGGGCTCTCCTAAGTGGCAGCGAAGAATTTTACCACTGAGCCACTAATGTACTCTTCCTCCCTAAGCACTATGAGCTTTGCTAACTGTTCAAACCTCACTAAATCCTACAGGGTAGGTCTGATCCCCAACCCCTCCCTCCATCACCACCCCCATTGGAGGATGAGGAAACTGAGTGTCATGGCCCATTTTGATCTCTCAGACCTTAGCTAAGAGATGCTGTGACTTGATCAGAGAAGCATCTGCCTTTCGGAAGACCATCCTGTGTGGATAGCTTCACCATCAGCCTGTATAGATGACATGCCATTTATGGCAGGAATGCTTATTTTCTTCCCCAGACCCTTCTGAGCGACCATTTTCACCATCCCATTGCTGCCTGCTGTTGGGAGGCGTTAGAAAAACAAACAAATGAAACAAACAAAACAAAGCAAAACAAAAATCCTTAGCTAAAGAGTCTCAAAATAGCAAACTGTGAAACAAGCGAGGAGGCTGGTTTCCTAGACATGAAGTGGGGGCTCCCATTGTCCTCTCCAAAGAATAGATTAGCTGAGTCAAGCATTTACTTTATAAAGAACACAGTTCCAATGCTATTCAAAGCGATGGCAAAAAGAATAATATGTGATTTCAAATGATCTAGAGTTGTGTGGGTAACCAACAAGGGAGCGGAGAAGGGAGACCTGAATAACTTTTGTGAAACCACCTTTCATATCTCAAAAGTCTCACGAACCAGAGGAGAGAATCCTGTGCTGTGTGATTCTGATCGGAACAGAAACCTTACCAATACTTTGTGAAATTACCTGGTGTGTGTGTGTGTGTGTGTGTGTGTGTGCTTCTTTTTTCTATTCCTACCCAAGGTGGGAAATCCACTTCTGAATGAAAGCGTAATTGAAAATATGACAGGATTATAGAAGACAAGGAAAATAAATGTAATTAAAAGAGGGCAAAGAGCACCTCTGACTTGTACATGAATTATGAAGCAACGTGAGGTGAGTAATGAGAAGGAAGCCTCTCTTAATGGTGCACCTGGGCATGATGACAGGGGGCCCAACATTTCCAGTGACAGGGGAAAGTGAGGATGATATAGACCCAAAGAGATGAGGCCCCAGTCTAATTAGTTTTCCAGTACAGAGCCCAATTCCAGAGACTGTCCCTTAGTGAATGGATGACACAAAAGGATCGCCACAGTGGTAGCAGCTCAAGACTAGGGAGTCGAAGCTATTGACGAGAATAAGAATGTGGAATGTGTATAGCATATAAAGGCTTAAAATATGGAATATCAACTCTGTACCAAGTCCTGACCTAAGGATTTTTTTTAAAGTTTTATTGATTATAAAATTCACATGTGATACAATTCCACAGTTAAGTTACTTAATAAAGGTTGTATAGACATACAACACCACAATCATCTCCAGTGCTCCTTTCCCCCTCCTGTACTCATTTTTGCTCCCTAATTCCCCACCTCTCCCTCCCTTTCTTGATACGCCATTACATCAGCTATTGTCTTTGCATCCACTCCTTCAGTGCTTCATAACCTGGGACACCCAACAGAAACAATAGACACCCCAAACAAAATGAGACCCCAAAGAGAAAATAATAATACAAAAATTTTTTTAAAAGAGTAAAAGGAAAATACTACCAACAATATTTCAAAAGCCAAAGAAGAAATGTTTGTCATGGAACAATTGAGAAATACCCAAGTAATATTTTTATTTATGAAGCATTTGAAAATGTTTTCAAAAGGGACAGCTTAAAAGGTTAAAAAAAAAGGCAATATACTGGTAGATTTTAGATAAACATAGTAAAATACTATTTAGGACTACTTTTGCTCTGTGTCTTAAAAAAGAAAAGAAAGAGAATCAAAGATTTTTTTAAATGTACTGGATTTCTCTGGGTGGTATTGATAGTCAACGCTCTTTGCTTTGAATGAAAAAATTAGAGGTTTGTAAAGTAGAATTGAGATCATGATAGTGGTGGGAAGGAAGCACCAAAGAACTGGAGGAAAGTTGCTTGCTGTTCCAGATAAGAGCCTGGAATTCAGGATAGAGAAACCCCTCAGGGCCAACAAGGTGAGTGGAGATACCTGGAGGACAAAGGGAGGGTGGAGGGGGGGAGGGGAGAAAGAGGAAATTGATCACAAAGATCAATCTATAATCTCCTCCCAGGGAGAAGAACAACAGAAAAGTGGGTGAGGGGTGATGGAGGACAATATATGATATGAAAATAACAATCTATAACTTATCAAGGGTTTGTGAGGGAGGACAGGGGGGAGGGGGACAAAATGGGGAGCTGATATCAGGAGCTCAAGTGGGAAGAGAATGCTTTGGAACTGATGAAGGCAACATATGTGCAATTATGCTTGACACATTGGATGAATGCATGCATTGTGATAAGAGATGTTAGAGTCCCCAATTAAAGTATTTAATTAAAAAAATCATTGAGGTTTGATTTAAGTCTACTCAAAGGCTCATTAGAATAAAAGGCTTGCACTCTCCCCAGTGAAAATCCTCCATAACACAGCTCTACCTTGACACATGAGAGATAACCATGAGCTGAAGTCGATTCAACTGCAATTGGGTGCTTAGCAGGGGTCACAGACTAGTCTTTGCATCCTTGGGGACCACAAACTCATGAAGCATTTCTGGCAGCACCACTAGTGGTAGTTAGACACTGCTGTTTTCTGGCCTCAGAGGAATTGGTTAGCATTGGTTAGTAAGGGCATCCAGCTACTAAGGAACAGATACAGCACGTTTGAGAGTAGAATAAGCATGCGGGGAAAGAGCAGGGGTCATTACAGGGCAGGGGAAGTGGTAATACCAGGAGGGTGGAGGAAAGGTGAAGTAGAAAAGGGGAACCAATTATAGGGATCTGCAAAAAACCACCTCCCTGGGGTATGGCCTGCAGGCAGATGGGTGAGGGGACACATTGGACAGTGTGCAATATGACAAAGTAATGATAATTTTGTAAATTATTAGGAGTTCATGGGATGGAAAGTGGGGAGGGAGGACAAATATGGAGAGCTGTTACTGTGGGGCCTAAGTGGAGGGAGGATATTTCGGGAATAATGATGGCAACAAATGTGCAAATGTATAATTGATGTATGAATTGATCATGATAATAGTTGGATGATCCCGCAATAAAATGATTTAAAAAAAATACAGTGTCTGGGATCTTAAAGGCTTGAAGGTAAACAAGTAACCATGAAGCTGAGAAGCAACAAAGGCCACATGGAAGAAGCATACCAGCCTGTACTGGTGCCAATAGGGTCAGGTATTATGCATCAAAGAATAACAACAAAAAATACATCATTGTGAATGATATATTCACAGAAGTGGAGACCCAAAACCCATCTATAGGCAACTGGACATCCCCTTATAGAAGGGTCACAGGGAGGAGATGAGCTAGTCAGATTGCAGTACAACACTGATGAAACAGAGAATTTCCTTCTGGTTATTTAATGCTTCCTCACCAACTCCCTATCATGCTCCCAATTCTTCATTATAAATCTGACTAGACCAGAGCATGTACACTGGTACATACTTAAGCTAGAAATGCAGAGAATCCAGGACAGATAAACCCCTCAGGATCAATAATGAAAGCAGAGATATCAGGAGGGGAAGGAGAAGGTTGGGGAGAAAAGGGGAACCAATCACAAGGATATACAATTTACCCCCTCCCTGGGGGACTAACAACAGAAAAGTGGGTGAAGGGAGACATTATATAGTATAAAACATGACAAAAATAACAAGAATTTATAAATTATCAAGTGTTTGTGAGGGAGGGATAGTGAGGAGGGGGGAGAAAAAAATGAGGAGCTGATACCAAGGACTCAAGTAGAAAGAAAATGTTTTGAGAATGATGATGGCAACAAATGCACAAATGTGCTTGACACAATGGATGTATGTTTGGGTTGTGAAAAGAGTTGTGTGAACCCTCAATGAAACGATTTAGAAATACAATCAGAAAAAGAAAAGAAAAGAAAATTTCTTGGAAGAAGTACAGTCTGCATGCTCCTTAGAAGCAAGGGTTGTGGGACGTCATCTCCCCTGCTTTGGACAAGTTATCAGGAGAGACCAGTCCCTGGAAAGGACACCGTAATTGTTGGAGTAGAAGGGCATCAAGGAAGAGGAAGAACTTTGACTAGAAGGATTGACATAGTGGCTGCAACAATGTGTTAGCGAACGTGGCCTGAGAGCAGACGGTGTTTCCTTCTATGGCACACAAGGTTGCTGTGGAGTGGAGTTGACTGCATCCAGCCAACAATGACCCTCCCCTGCAGATGCCTGCAGTCTTCAGTTGACACCCTACCAAGTGGCTGTTTGGGCATCCTTGAGGGATGCGAGTTGTGTTCCATTTGAATGTTGACAGGGAACAAACAGGGACTATAGGGTGAGGAAAAGGACTGCAGGGTGTTTAGGGGAAAGTTTCCCTAGAAAAAGGTGCGGGTGGATTGTGATGGAAAGGTATTTCTTGATGCAATGTTCCTGGCCCTTTGTTCACCAATGTAGCTTTCAATTTTTTTCAACTTCTTCACGACAAGTGCTCTTCTTTCTGCTTTAAGAAATCTATTCAGATTCCCCCTTTGCAAAGAAAACAAGGAAATATATCGACATTGCCATAACCTTGTGAGATGACCTCTTTGTCTTGAGTTGAAGTGGCCCAAGCAGAGCTCCTAGATGCTGCTGAAAGTGCCCAAAGAATACATATATTACCCAGAGGATTTGTCTGGAGCCATCCACTTCTGACAGAGACGGGTTTAATTCCGGAATCCTGTGCATACATGAATTGGATTTCCACTAGAAGTATTTCAGACTTAATCTTGAATGGACAAACTTTATTTGTTAAAAAAAAAGTGTGATCAAATTAGTGCCTGATGCAGCAGCTGACTCTCTGGATCTTTATGAATGTTAGCAATTTAGGCCGAGGCGTGTCATAAAGAATTTCTTCTTGGGCTGCATGTTGAAGGGTAGTTTATTCTAAGACCACTAAGGAGATGGTCCTGGTGCCTGCCATGGACTGTGCTCCTCAGAACATATCCTCGAGATGCCAGTAGAAGAGATGTCACAGAAGGGAAGAGAGAGACTGGTCTAAATCAATGACCTTAGGTGTATAGACCAGAGCAGTGGAAATTATAAGAAAGTGAGAGGGTGATGATATGAGGACAGGCAAATGGGAGTGCTTGGCACAGTGTATGTAACTATGCATTGAACTTCATATGATGGAAAGCGATGTATGAGCACCCAATAAAATGATAAATTAAAAAAAAAGATCCTCAAGAAAATGTGTGATATGAACAATAGAATAAGAATAAGAATGCAATTAGAATACTATCTAGGTTTTTCAATATTCCAAAAACTGAGCTTCTGAGAGGACATAACCAAAAAATCAAAAAGAAGACATAAACATTAAACTGAAGAACATTAAAAAAAAAAAAAGGCATGGAGGTCAGAGTTCATTCGAGCTGGGGCTTGTGAAGAGGAGAGGAGGGAGATGAAGCTGAGAAATGATATAGGAGTTGGGTCCTGGATAGCTTCTTTTTTCAGAAAAGACACCTGGATTTATGTGGGGAACAATAGGAACAATTGGACCACCAGAGTTCCTGATGGCAGACAAGTTTAGATTTTCTTCTTAAGCATTTATGGGCTAGGTATCCCTACTTTTTGTTAGCCAGGTTTTAATATGGTCCCTAATGATTCCCCTCTCCTCAAATTTAAAACCTTGTGGAGTGCCCCCCCCCAAATATCAGGGTTGATCTGTGCATTCAATAAAATATGGTGGAAGAGATGGCATAGGTTATGATTAGATTATAAAACAAAGCCCTGTGGTTTCTGTCTCTGTCTCTGTGCGTTTCTATGTGTCTCTTGGTCTCTCTTTCTTTTCTGTGGGAAGCCAGCAGCTGTCTTGAGATAGGGCGTGTGTGGAAAGGCCCCCTACAGAGAAGACAGGCAGCCTCAAGTTACAGCTCTGTTGCTGGGTCTGGAAGTAGTTTATCCAGCAAGGTCAAGGGGTAGCAGCCCTGCTTACCAGAGAGATATTGAACTAGAACCACAAGCTAAACTGTTCCTCTTCAACAAAAAGAGACTATGGAATCATGTATGTGTGGCATGGTGGTTACACTTTGGGCTGGGATCTACAAGGTCTGCAGGAATTTTTTTCCCATAAACACACAAACCACAATAATCTTAGAAACCTATGGGGGCAGTTCCACTCTGACCTGTAGGGTCACTATGAGTTTGCATAGACTCAATGGCAGGGAGTTTGTTTTATTTTGGTTTGGAGGGGGGTGGGGGTTGGCGGGTTTTGAAGCCTCAGGTAACTCATTTTGCAGCAACAGATCATGGATACTGCTTAAATGTGAAGAAATAGATCGAGACAATGAAATGTTTTAGGTAAGATCACCATTCAGCAAATATTAAATCTTAACTAAAAAAAAAATCATTTTACTGGGAGGTCTTACAGATATTATAACAGTCCATTATTCCCTTAGATCAAGCACAGTTCTACAATGGCTGCCACCATCAGTTTTAAAACATTACCTTTGCCCTCACTTCTGGCTGACTTCATACCCTGCTGTTGCCACTCTTTCCCTCCATCAGTGATCCATCAGTCTTAAGTTTTACATATGAGCGCTTTCTTAGCCTGCTACTATGTGTGAGGGAATTAGCCATTGTCGTTGTTCTCTGTTTTACTAATATATGTATGTATATGTTTTCAAATAGCCTTATGAAAATCTGACTGTAGGAAGGGGGTCAGAAAGACATAATGCTTAGGGAACACTGGGCTTCCAAGAAGAGTGATGGAAAAAACTGGGAATGGATAAGGGTGA
This sequence comes from Nesogale talazaci, assembly GCA_004026705.1. Taxonomy (NCBI): domain Eukaryota; kingdom Metazoa; phylum Chordata; class Mammalia; order Afrosoricida; family Tenrecidae; genus Nesogale; species Nesogale talazaci. The sequence goes on from PVJH01002030.1 coordinate 10,467, forward strand.
TGATTCAATAAGAGCATGAACACAAGTCACGACACCGAACTGAACCTGAGAGACTACTCGTGTGGCAAACATTTTGTTATGTATGCACTTAGTACAGCTTCCATAGTATTATGAGAGTTGATGACATATGATAAAAGTAAAGCTGAAACTAAAGCCCCTTAAAAGAGTAAGAAAGCAGTCATTGACTCTGTTAGAATAAAGACTTTAAGGAAGGTTTCGTGGAGAAGGGGTGCTTGGAAGGAGCCATCTGAAAAAGTGCAGGGTGGTAAAAGGAAGAGCAGCCCTGAGTGTCCAAAACCTTTGAAAACAAAAACAGCAACAACAACCTCACTGCCTTTGACTCATGGCCGACCCTTAGTGGCCTCTTGTGACTTCCCGAGCCTGTACCAGTTTACAGGAGTAGAAAGCCCAGTCTTTCTCCCACGTAGCCTCTGGTAGTTTTGAACTGCCAACCATGTTGATCACAGGCAATGGCTGACCCACTACACCATCAGAGGAGCAAAGATATAACAGTACAAAGTTCCCAGTGTGTTTAGGAAAGTATTAATAATGTGCTTTGAGGGTTAGGAAAGGAGTCTGCACATATGCTCACAGGGCCAGAACGGCTCAGTGGATACACAGGAATCCACGTTCGTCTGAATCATCCCTCAGATTTCTTGCATGGCCAGTCATTAGCCTGAAGCATCAGATTAGTGACTGAACAATTTAATTCCTATGGAATTCTAGTATTTTCATAATGGAATTGTCGGCATTTTGCTAGTCACTTTCATACACATTCTTTTATTTAACTTCCACAATTCATTAATCCTCATTTCATAGATAAGAAGATTAAAGGCTAAGGGAAGTTAAGTAATTTGCAAGAGGTCCCCCTCTAGTGATGACGGGCCTGGTGTTAAGCCCACGCTTGTCTATCTCTGATGCCTCTGAACTTACTGATCAGAATTTCTCCCTCTCCATAATTATTGCAACAGCCTCCTAATTGATCTCTCTGCTCCCCGCCTCACCTCTCTGCATTCTCTACTCACGCAATAGTTATAGTGATCCTCAGTCAAATGCTGCCGTCTCCCTCTTCAAATTGTCCAATGTTCTCTCCTAGAATGAAATCTGAAGTTCCTCCCACAAGCTCCAAGGCACCGCAAGTTTTGGCTTCTGGTCACTTCAGACTCCGTTCCCTGACCGTGGCCCGCTTACTTGCTCTGCTGGAACTGGGCCGGCCTGAGAAGATTTCTCCTAAAGTATACCCCTGCTATTTTCTCTCATTTTCTCTCTACATTGTCCTTATTTGCACAACAAATTATCAGCTGGTCTTCCCAGGTATTTAGCGTTTGGTCATCATTTTCCCAAATCCCATCCCTGCTATCCTTCTCTGTCCCCTTACTCTGCCATATTTCACTCCTTCCCATGTGTTTACCTGGCATTGTATCTCTTCATCAATCTCTCCTCTCTAGGTTGTCAGTTCCTGAAGGCAATCATTTCTGTGTGTATGTTAAGTGCCCGTCACATCAATTCTTACTCACAGCAACTACAGGATGAAACACTGTCCACTCCTCTATCATCCTTACAAGTACCACTGTGCCCATCGCTTATGGAAGGTCTTCCACTTTTTCACTGCCCTGCTACTTGACAAAGCAAGACGGCCTTCTCCAGGGATTGATCTCTCCTGACAACATGTCCAAAGTACCGGACACTAAACTGTGCCTCTAAGGAGCACTCTGACTGCACAACTCCCAAGACAGAGCTGCCCATTCGATTGGCAGTCCACAGTGCTTTCATTACTGAATACTAAATGTGTGTATGTGTAAAAAACAAACACAACTTATGAGTTTTCAATAGTGACAAAAATGAGCACAGTTTAGAGTTCCTCCTTTGTACTTAATTGTAAGTTGTAATTTTCTCCAAAGGGTGCTGATACAGTATCATCTTGAATACAAACCAATACAAGAAAAAGGCACTGAGTTGGGTTATTAAGTTTTGAAGGACAAAGAAAGTTGGAGAGGTAGGAGACGAAGGCCACAAGGGGAAGATGACAGAGAATGGAAGCGGGAGACAAGGCAGAGAGCTCGGCAGGCTAGGTGTTCCCACCTGGCTTTTTAGCCTTCATTTTGTAGACTGACCACAGCTTAGAGACAAAGGGAAGAGTGGACAATAGCTGTGGGACTGAGTTAAGAGGAGACAATGGCTGTAGGACTGAGGTAATGTCTCAGAAACATTACATGCTTATATTGGATACCAAAGACTATTTGAACTGGCTCAACCATCAGTTTTTATTTTATGGATTCAATTATTTAAGAATCACCCTTCCTCCCATTTCTTAATTTTAAAAGAGTATTGGAAAAACTGAAGCTTCTTTTATTTGAATTTCTTTAGAAATACTACTAAATGGAGATACTTAATTCTCTTAAGTGAAAACTTTTTAAAGCTACACGATGGCTTAATTTAGCAATTTCAGTTACAGAATTAAGTATCAGTTGCAGAGTTGATTTCCTGCCAAGATAGTAGCTACTGAGAACTTTGAGCAAAGCTGGCAGCTGTTGTTTCCAAAGCACAACAGGCTCATTTTGCTCTCCTTAGTTTGAGTTTGCACAGAAGGACTACAGCTAGAGAGGTGACTAGCTCTCATAAAGGCACGTATTTCCCAACAAACCAGTATGCACATAGATTTCAAACTATCCATGGAAACAATGAACTAGAAGATACTGGAGAAAAAAAGAGAAGATACTGGAGGTTTCCCATAAAATTTTTGAAGCCCTCTTGCAAATTGATATCACCAAATGTGATATCCCTGATTGGACCCTAGGACAGAAAAAGGTCATTAGCAGAAGAGCTTATGAGATCCCAATAAAATGTACTGCCTAGCTTTGACAAATACACCATGGTTATATAAAATATTAGCATTAAGGGAAACTAGAGGGGTGGGGGAGCAGCTTTGTGTAGTGGTTCAGCATTGGACTGCTATCCAGATGGAAAACATCAGCTACTCCAGAGGCCCAATAGGAAGATTTCTGCACTCATAGAGTTATAGTCTCAGAAACCCACAGGAGCGGTTTGAGCCTTCCCTGCAGGGTCATCATGAGTTGAATCAATTTGATGGCATGAGTATTTCTTTGGGGGGGGGGCTGTTAGTCAGGTAGACAAGAGAAACAAATTCATAGACACTCATATGTATATAAGAAAGAATTTTATATACAAGAACAATTGAATTTTGAGAAAGCATCACAATCTAGTCCAGATCAAGTCCATATGTCCAATATAGCTTATATGCCCGATATTGATCCATAAAGTACTCCTCAGACTCACAAATCACATGCAATGATTTCAATTACAGGATGATGACAGGCCAGTGGGTAGAAAATCTTTAGATCTAGTGACAGTGTAAACATATCAGCATTGGCAGGGCTCTCCTCGTGGCTTCTCCAGCTTCCAGGGCAGCATCTGGGTAGGTCCATGTGGCTTCTCCTCAGAGGTATCTCCCAGGAATTGAGCTATGAGAGGTATCTCCTGCCCTCGAGGAGGAAATACAAGGCTTCCAGGAGAAGGGCATGCTCACATAGAGGCCTCATTGGTTGTATTTTGATTGACAGGTCAGACTCCACCCTTTCACTTATAATCCTCTCAAACTGATACCAGATTATGTAACAACGACAGGGGTTTGGGGATGTTATATGGGAAATTCTTTTATTATCTTTGGAAATCTTGTGTTAATCTAAAACTATTACAAAACGAAAAGTTTGATCAAAACATTTGGACATAAATGTAGCTATAGCAATAATAGCAGATACATACATTCCCTATTAGGTGTTCCTGCCTTTCCTTCAGAAGGCTACTCAGATTATGTAAAATAGAGAGAGAGAGAGAGAAAAGAGAAGAGAGAGAGAAGAGAGAGAGAGAGAGAGAGAGAAGAGAAGAGAGAGAAGAGAGACGAGAGAGAGAGATAAAGAGAGAGAGAGAGAGAGAGAGAGAGAGAGAGAGAGATTTTCTCACTTGCTACTTCCCATGTTGTTTTGAAGAAAAGTAACTATTGGGTCTGGCTTTAACTGGATCTTTTCAATCCTGACTCATGGAACCTGTCCCGTCCAACTTGGTCTTGTCTTAAAGAAGACCTTATGCCATACCCACCTTGGTGAAATCCCCACACTGAACACAATGCTAAGGACGCCATTTTCTGAGGATGGACGACTTGACTGCTGCACACATGCCCTTCTCTGCCAGGAAGGCATAAACATGAGATTTCTGAGGACATTTTACCATACATATAACTTCCCTTAGACTCCACCTTTAAAATGCTTTGTTCCTGCCCAGCTTCCTGATATTATCTCAAATGACAAATGCGTGCATAAACAAATGTGGTGAGGTAAGCTGATGGTGCCCAGCTATCAAAAGATATAGCTTCTGGGGTCTTAAAGGCTTAAAAGTAAACAAGTGGCCATCTAGTTCAGAAGCAACAAAGCCCACATGGAGGAAGCACACCGGCCTGTGCAATGATGATGTGTCAAAGGGATCAGGTACCAGACATCAAAGAACCAAAAATTATATCACTATAAAGGAGGGGCAGTACAGATTGGGGACCCAAAATCCATCAGTAGGCAAAACAACAGCCCCTTACAGAGGGGATGTAGGGAGAATATGAGCCAGTGGTACAGTGTAACAACAATGAAATATGCAAATTTCCACTAGTTCTTCAATGCTTCCTCTCCCCCACTATTGTGATCCCAATTCTACCTTAAAAATCCAGCTAGACAAGTGAATGTACACTGGACCTGGTAACAGGTGTCATTCAGGACAGATGATCCCTTCAGAACCAAGGGTAAGAGTGGTGATGTCACGAGGGTGTAAGGAAGGTGGAGTAGAAAGAGGGAATCTATTGTAGGGATCTATATATGACCTCCTATCTGAGGTGCAGACAATGGGGAAGTGGGTGAAGGGACACATAGGACAGTATACAATGACAAAATAATTACAATTTTTAAATTGTTAAGGATCCATAGGGAAGGGGATAGGGGAGGGGGAGTGGAAATATGGGCAGCTATTACTGGGGGCTAGGTGAAAGGAGGATGTTTCAAGAATAATTATGGCAACAAGTGTGCAAATGTGGTCTGCATACAATTGACGTGTATATTGGTCATGTTAGGTGTTGTATGAGCCTCCCAAAAATGATGTATTTCAAAAAATCTGGTTCCTTGTTCATTGCTGTGCAAAATATGGACTTTCTTCTTCTCAAAGGCAGGTGTCCTGAGATGGGATTTCTGCACAGGTGGGCAGCACCCTGCTTGATCCACTAGTGGCAAAGGATCCTCTGGCACTGATGTTAGGTAGGTGTTCCCACACAGCCCTTTTTCTCAATGCTCTGATCACTGTCTCTTTCAGAAAATTTTCAAGCCTTCTCAACTAGTCTCCCTCACTTCTGGATCTCCTCTCTTTTCAGGGAATCTGATTGATTGTTGAAGCTATCAGAGGAGCCAGTTGGGCTTCTAACTTCAATGTCAGCAGTTTGAAATACCAGTCATTTCTCAAGAGAAGGATAAGGTTCCAGGACTTTCATCTGAGTGCGGATGGTTATACATGAATGATTATTATTATTATCATCATCATCCTATATTATAAATGAAGAATTTGAAGTTAATTTATTTTAGGTAACACACATAGAAGATCAGAATGCCATCAGTTTGACAGATCAATGTCTAAACCACCACACAAAGGAACAGTTTTACGTTATTTTAAATTTTACTCCGATTATACCAAGAAACACATTTTTGAACATGGAATGTGTTTGATGAAGATCTATTCTCGCAATTTGGAAATCGAGCACCTTTCCATCATTACACACATACAGACACATTGTTTGAAGAACTTTCAGACTTTCCCAAGGACAATCCATACAATTGCTAAGTTCAGTAAAAAGGGTTTGGTAGCCATTTGTTAGGAGATGTCATTGTTAAGCTACTGTTTGGTTTTAAGATTTCTGGGATATCTTGAGTTTAAAGTTAAGAAATTATTTCCGGGCAATAGTTTTAAGAGTTCAACTAGATTCTAAGACCCCAAAAGTCCAGCTTCCTCTTTTGTCATTGAACTTTTGTGATGGGTAGGTTTGTTATGCCAACATGGCCACAGAAGATTGGTGGGTCTGTTGTGATGGCACGGCCAATGAACACACAGGATGAATAGAAGGGCAGAGATAGGAAGGGCTCAGCGAGTCCCACCCTTTCTCTTGCTTCCGGATCTTCGGACCAGAGAGTTGCCTTGTTCGTCCTGTGCCTCGAGCTCCAAGCAACACTACCCGTGGGACACCTAATCCTGGACTGTGTGGCTGTGAGTTGAGGATCCTTCAAGCCCTACTTTGCCATGCTCCTGGGATATACATCTCTTGAGCTGGGCACTATTGGAATCTGTCATCTGGGCTGACTGTTGGCGACCTGCTGTTTGCTGCCTGTGACCAGCTAGCCTGGATTGCTCTACAGAGGACTACTCAGCGGCCCTCAAGACTTGAAGGACTGCCAGTTGCCTCACGCAAGTGAGTTGCACCAAGCAATCTGTACTGCTTTATAGATAGTTAACTGTTTCTTTCTTATCTTATATACCCTTCTCTCTATATAAATATATAAAAAGAATTACTAGTGTCCTGATTTTTATTTCTCTAAGAGAACCCTGCCTGATACAGCTTTGAATACTGTTCTGCATTCTTCTATTGTGATCAGGATTATTCTTTTATTTGATATTTTGAAATCAAAATGCTCAGTAGTGGTGTGTGGGCACCATCAATGTCTCGTTTCAAGTAACGGAAGCAAGGAGGCAACTAGCTGCACATTTTCTCTGTGTTGGCCCCTGACTTGCCTTCTCCTTCTGTTGCTTCAAGAGAACAGAGATCAATTATTGTACATTAGATGGATGTTTACAAGCTTTTAAAGTCGTGGGCACTATCCACTGAACTAGCAGGTAGAGGAGAAGCATTTAGTATATGACTTGGACAATTAATTAGCATATCCAATGACACCATGACCTAAAGTCTCCAAACTGAAGAGGCATTTGGCTGTACATTTGAAACTTTCATGGCTAATTTTGTTGTCATAACTATATCTATCATACAACTTCTTCTAAGTCTACTTTTTATTGCCAACAATTATGAGCTTTGCAACCTTACCCTTATTTACCCAAAGCAATTTTCCCATCATTGTTAAGGACCACTCTTTCTTCCTCCTTTCTGTTTCTGGTAAACTATCATAAAATTTGGTCTGTGTCCTTTTTCTGAATAGAGAATAATTGATACTTTTGAATTGTACAGGGCTGAGCCCCAGTGGCATAGTGGTTGTGCACGGGACTGCGGCCCACTGGGATGGAGGTTCAATTCCAGCAGTGGGGCTGGGCCTCCTACTCTCACCGCCGGAGAGCAGTGATGCCCACAAAAAAAAAAAAAAAAAGAATTGTGCTGGTGAAGAATGTTGAAAACATCACATATTGCTAAAAGGACAAACAGATTATGTATTAGAAATAAGACCAGAGTGTTCCTTAGAGGCAAAGATGGTAAGACTTTGTCTTATATATTTTAGCCATGTCAAAAGAGATAAGTCTGGAAAAGGACCTTGCGATAGTTACATAATCTGGTGTCAATTTGAGATGCCAGAGTACTAAGAGTGAAGGTGTGGAGTCTAGGCCATCAATCAGGATAGAGGCAATGAGACCCATGTGTGAGCATGACTTTCTCTTAATAATTCTGGGAAATTCTCCATTTCTTCTTGAAGGCAGAAGACACTTCTCCCTATCTCTCTCTCTCTCTCTCTGCTCACTCCATTAGAAACACTCCACTGACAAGGCCGTCTTCCTGCCAGACATCACTGAGGATAAGCCATATGGACCTATCCTGATGCAGCCCTGAAAGTTGGAGAAGCCAAATGGAGACCCCTGCTAGTACAGAAATGCTTACATCACCACTGGATTCAAAGATTTTCTACTCACTAGTCTGTGATCATCCTGCACTTGATGTAATTGCAAGAGTATTATGAATCTGAAGAGGACTTTATAGATTGATATTGGACATATGGGCTAATATTGGACTTATGGACCTGATCTGGACTGAACTTTGATGTTTTTTCAATATTCAATTGTCCTTGTACATAAAACTCTTTCTTATATACACATCAGTGTCTATTAATTTGTTTCTGTAGTTTACCCAGACTAACACAGACCTCATGTTTAATAAAGTAGAGGGGCAGTGAAAAAGAAAACACTTCAAAAAATGGGCTGATACAGTGTCACAATGGGATCAAGCATAGAAGCAATGGTGAGAATGTCACAGGACTGGCAGTATTTTGTTTTGTTATGCACAGATCATTATGGATTGGAACTGACTCAGTGGCAACAACAATGATTTCCTTTCCTTATTATGTTATGTAATTGAAATAAAGTGATATCTGTCCATTTGTGAGAGACTTATCCAGCTCAACTTTTAATGTCTTCAAACTCAAATCCATGGCATACAGTAGATGGCTTTGTGGGATGTGGAGAACCTATGTCTGGTGGTGTTCAAATAGAGGTTAAAAATCTACATATTGGACATGTTGTAGATAACATTCCTGCATTTTCTGGTTTCCTATGTCATTTCATTAAGATTATTATAATAGAAGTAGTCAGCTTAGATATCGATGTTAATGAGCCTGACATTTTGCTTGTCTGGGGAACTTCTCTGGTGCAGGCATTTCAGAACCTTCTGTGCTTTCTATCATATCTGACATGCAGTAGGCTTTCAATAAAATTTGCTGAATTTCTTAGTGAATTCATAGGACGTATAGCAGGAAGGAGAGCTAGGAAGAATAAACCTCATTGCTGAATCTCTCCCAGCCTGAGGGGACTTTCTTTCTGGAGTTTTATTTGATGAGCCCTGAAGTTCAGATGGCACAGCTTGTGTTGAGGCTCCCCAGTCAGTGTCCAGGCAGGCCCCGAGTCCATCAAGGTCAATCTGTAAGAGTCTGATAAATCAAATGACAATGACCCACCCAAGCTCAGTCAGTTGAATCCCTTGAATAGCTAAAGACATTAATACACCTCTTGGAGAGGAGGCACTAGATTGTGCAATGGAACATATAATAGACTTTTCCAGGTCAGCATAGATGAGAGTAGAGCAAGTGTTTAAATTTTCTATTAGCTGTGGATAATTCTTCCTAATTTAAAGAAAGAACCAAGGAAGATTTATGAAACAGATTTTCACAGAGATGAGATTTACAATAGATGGTTTTAAGGATGAGTTGCCAAAAATTACTATGACTGTCTTAGGGCATTAAGAGGTGGGCAGACAGTCTTATTTTGTTAGGAAAAAAAAGACTTTTGAACAGAGTTTTCATATTGAACAAGCCTGACACCTAATGAACTCTCTCCTCTCTGAACAGAAACCTGTGTGTTTGTGTGTGTGTGTGTGAGAGAGAGAGAGAGAGAGAGAGAGAGAGAGAGAGAGAGAGAGACAAAGAGAGAGAGAGAGAGAGAGAGAGAGAGAGCTTGCTGGGTTTTGAAGACCTGATACAGATTGTAGGTTTCTTTAATTGTTGTAAGATTTATGCAGCTGATTTTTCTTCTATAAGATAATGATAAGCCTTGCAGCTGGGAAAAGTGAGTTAGGAAAAACTTTCAGCTTAATATCTGACCCATGGACTTAAACTGGATTGGATTTACTCTCTTCTATGGATATGTGAGTCACTTTTTAATATGGATTTCTTTTGTCTGTGTATCTATCATCTATCTATCTATCTATCTATCTATCTATCTATCTATCTATCTATCTATCTATCTATCATCATCCCTAGTAGTCTAGTGGCTATGCGTAAGGCCAGTACTTTGAAACCACTAGCCTCTCTTCAGGAGGAATATCGGGATTTCTACTTGTATTTACATAATTGCATGTCAACTTGATAAATAAAATGGTAGGGGTTGAGTCAATCAGATCACAGTCTGATGATGCCTCCTTGAGTGTCCTGGGAACTTCCCTCTCTCTCTGCCTTCACCTTCCTGATGGCTGACCCCACTGGCAATCAGAGCCCTGGAGATGCATCCTCTGCCATTGGATCCACAAGATTTTGCTGGTGACACCCTTGCATATTGCATCATTGCTTGTGACTGCATGAGGCTGAAAGTGAACTTACAGACTAGGATCAGACATATGGATTTGAGTTTGCCTGTCCTGGGATGTTTTCCGATATATAAGGATTTCTGGAGCTAAAGCTCTGTCTTACACATATATCAGTGTCACTGGTTTTGTTTCTCTTATTAACACACTACTCCCATCATTAAAGTCTCAGATATCCATAGGGGCAGTTCAATCTTGTCCTAAAGAATCACGATGAGTCATTATTGTCTTGATGACAAAGATTTATCTATACATGTTTATATATCTATCTATCCCTATCTCTGCCCCTCTCTCTAAATATATATTCTAGCTGAGTTAGAATTTGTATGTATATATATATATCTATATGTCTGTATATATATATATATATATATATATATATATATATATATATACTTTTCTAGAGAACACATCCTAACACACATAAAGGTTTGCAATTCAAACTCATCCAGCAGCTCCATTAAGGAAAGGTCTGGCCATCTGCTTCTGTAAAAATTACAACCAAGAAAGCCCCTTGGGGCATAGTTAATAGTTTGACTGTATCACACATGGGGTTGCCACAAGGCAGGATGGACTTAAGTTAGTAAGCTTTTACTTCTAGCAGAGGCTCAACTGCTAAGTGCTAAACTTCTATGTGGAGCCTTCCTAAGTGAATGGGGATTGGCTTAGTTGATCATTTCAGCACAGGGTCTTTTGATTCTATATCCTCGGCTGCTAAATTACATCTTATTTTCTATAATATCTCTTACTAATCTTCTTTACAGACTTCCTCCCCTTCAATGAGTGTGTATACTGGTCAGCCATGTATCTACCCCACCCTCCAATGCAGCCAATGAATAACATCCTTTTAATTCAAGTCTTTCTGTTTGTCTACCTGTCTATATCAATCCATCTTGCTGTCTACTGACCTAGCTCATGTTATACCTTTTATATATTTTAGATTTGCTCCACAGCTTTCTTTTTACTTCCATTTACTCATAGTGCTCCTTTCTGAATTCATCGAGTACATTACTTTGTAGGAGTTAACATAGAGTGCCCTCTAAACTAAATGTCTAGTTAAATGGAGTGTTGGTAAACTCCTGGAAAGGACATAACTTAGTGTCTTGTCTTGGCCAGCTCTGTATGTCCAACAGGGACCTAAGATGCCTGTCTGGGAGAAAGTGGCTATCATTTATTGTGCAACTGAAATCAGGCCCTGAGGGTTGTACCAGGCTGTTTACAAGCATTTGCTGATTGACTCCTCAGGAATCATCCAGTAATACACCATTCCCATTTGACAGTTGAAGAATCCAAAACTCTGTGGGGTGAAGTCTCTTAACCAAAGTCAATCCAGTCAGGGATGGATATATTTATTCAAAAAGCACGCATTTCTCATATCTTCCATCTACACCAAGTTGTTTACACAGGTCTGAGTTTCAAGCTATCAATATGAACTTCCAAAGACACTGTAGGGATGGTTGGCACAGAAGATGTGCCATCAATTTGCTTCCTTTGTCCTCCAGTGTTCAATAAATATGAATTGGTTTCTCTACAATTTCATTCAGCCCCCATGTCTATAAAAAGCACTGGATAACTAGAAGGTGAAGTTGGGGTTGCAGCCTCCCCATCTGGCAAAGCAAAGCTCCCTGTGACTTCTGGTTCTATGACATAGAACACGTACATGAGGATAACGATGGATAAATAAGTGAATGAATGATAAAATGTTTAACAAAGGCTGAGTCAGACATAACTTATTAAGATTCACTATTTCACAAGCTGTTTTCTATTTTCACAAATATGAAAATAGAAATGTAACAAACAGAGCTCAGGCAATTTAACAAACCTCTCTCAAGCAGTCTTTCTTGGTGTGAGGGCACCAGGGCCACTTAAAGGAATGAGAAACCCAAGATCTCACTCTTGCCTGTGCCAACATCATTTTATATGCAAATAGAGGGTCTGCCATTTAAAGAGCTCCACTCCTGAACTCATTAAGACATTTAAACCCAGTCTGAAACCTCCAGGAGTTGGCATAAGTGGTGTGAATCCCTTAAGAACTGGGAAGAAATACCATCTTCTTGATGGATTAATTTATAGGCAAAAAGTGCCATAGAAAAGATTGTAAGGAACTTCTTTCCCCAAGACTTGAAACAAGCACTCCTAATTATTATCTAGGGGCCAAATGGAGAGGTTGTTTTGTAAGGAAGGAGTTGGATGTGCAATGAATGAGTTCCTCTCACAGGGAAAAATGCATTTGCACAGTCAAACAAAGAGTGTGTGGGAGAGAGGCAGAGTGGTGGATAAGATTCACTTCTCTCAGCAGTGAGACATTTTCCCTGAGTATTTACTCCTGCTCTCTCCGACTGATCAAGTTAGGGTAGGCAGTTCCTTTCCTTTTCAGCCTTGCAGTGACATCATGTGTAAGGCAACTACTATGTGTCTGCTCTGGCTCAGTTTTCATTCTTAGTAACCTAAGTTTAAGTTTAACGAATCTAATCCCATGGCCATCAACAAGTACTTGCTCAACACCCATATGATGGTGTGTTCCGTGTTAGACACTGGGGCTATAGAGGTGAATGAGATAGGACTCCTCATTTTAATTAGCTCTTAGTGTGGGAAGATAGGCCTGTAGGAACATAATTACAGATGATACGCTTCATGCTATGGTAGAGGTAAATACTAGATGCTATTAGAATATAAGAGAAAGGCTGTATTCCCCCATTTGGGTTAGTCTTGGAATAGCTCTTGGATGATATGATCACAGAGAGCTGGAGGAGGAGTAAGAATTTCAGGTGAGAGGATTGCAATCCAGGTAGAGAAGACAGTGGAACCAAAGATGTGGTTGTGGGAGCCAGGGTCCTGATTCATCCTTATGATCTGCTATGGATCAGACTGTTATCATCCATAAAAAAAGTTTTCTTTAGTAGATTTTCCGAATAGCCTTTCTTCCCAGTACATTTTAGAGTAGAAGTGCCACTGAGCTGATCCACCATCAAAGCTACATGAAAGCTTTCATTGACGGGGTTGGCTGCACCTCAGGTGCACTGACTGGAAATCAACCCTGAGTCACCTGCACCGAAGGTGAGAATGCTACCAGTGAACCTTCTTTAATATTACTTAGGATGAGACGTAAAGACTTTGGAAACACACACATGCATGCACACGACATTATTTGAAAAGGATAACAAAAAATAAGCCTATAGGGTATACCATAACCAAGGAAGCCACTCCTTCCTTAGAAGAATGCAACGCCACACAATCAGAAACACAGCATTTGCCCCGAAATCAACCCCAGAAGTCATGGATAAGGAATTCAAACAAAAGAAAACAGTAAGCACAGAAGGAAATGGGAAGAGTACTGCTGCTTTGTTGGTGCTGCCAACAATGTCATGAAGTAAAATGTGCATGAACAGTTGAGCAGAAAATCACTTGGTTCTGTAAACCATCACTTAAACCCCCATAAAAAGCCAGACAACAAAATCAAAATACAATGAGTATGCATGGGGAAACTCAAGGCAAATGCAGAAAGTGATCAGGGCGGAGGGGGTAGGATGCTATTGAGGCCAAAGGAAAAGACAATCACTAAGAAGTCTGACTGCTTGGAGGACCACCTAAAAGCCAGGGCTGTCAATTGAAGGTGGGGGCCTAGAGGTTTGCAGGTGAAGGGAGAGATCAAGGTCAAAGCAACACCAGGAAAGTAAAGGCTTGGAAGGCTCATTGAGGCTGGCAATGAGGTGATCATTAGCGATGGAAGGCAGAGCTGGTTTAGGGCTTCACACAGGTGGAAATCACATAACAATGTGTGAGGAGCTAATGAGAAGTTAATCAAAGGGGGCAGTGTTGTCAAGGTTGTCGGGGCAGCGATCTGGAGAGAGCTGCCCCAAGAGAGCTTGTCTTGTTTAGGATGAGAATTAGCTGAGCAGATTTACACATTAAGTAGCAATATCCAGAGGAGAGGGAGGGAGTTAGAGGTAAAACACAGAGAGGGACACTTGGCAAAGTATACTGGTGAGTGGTAAGATAGCATTGAGAGTTGAGGGGGAAGGGGTCTGCCCATAGGGAAAATACCTCTTATATAGACTAGGAGAAAGGAGTTGAGAATTCCAGATGAACCAATAATCTCAGAGAAGAGCAGTGTAATGTTTAAAACATAGACCAGATAGATGTGGATATAAGAGGTAACTCCATGACTCCATGCCTTTTGAGATGGGCAAGTCACAACTCTCCTAGCTTCCTGTTTCTTATCTGCATACTACCTCTCTGGAGGGGTTCTCCTGGGGATGGCATGAAATCAGTGATACAAATCATTCTGCTCAGTCTGGCACATAGTAAATACGCAATTAAAAAAAAACAACATTGTATTGTTTTGGTCATAGATTTGATCATTTCCCATTGAAGGCCATGGGTTCAACCAGTTTTCGGGTTTCTTAACCAGTTCACCTTTGTTCTAACCAGTATTGGAAGATCTGTCTTGAATCACAGATCATTTGCTTCCAAACTCTTTGGGAAAAATATTGATTTCTTAAATAAGGACTCCATGGTATTACCACTATCTATACTTGTTGGAGGCGGCATTAAGGAGGCTCAGAACCAGAATGACCTCACGTACAATGTTACAGAACAAAACATGGTCAAGTCCTGTGCCATGTGTTCAGCCTGTTATCTCGGAAATTGCAGAAATCTGCACATAGCATGAAGGGTTTCTTACACTATGGCTGATCCTCTACTTTTCCAGTGATTAGTCTGTCCTGGTGCCCAAAGTAAGCACGTCAACATCTTAACATTCTCATTTTTGAAGGAGTGTTTTATGGGCAACCGTGTTCAGATAGTTCACAAAGGGACAAAGCTGAGGGTTTTTCTCCAGGTCCTCACTCCCACATCTATGCACAAAATCCACCCTAGTTTGCTGCAGACTCTCTCACTATCTTAATTTTGTCTTCTGAATTTGGGTTTGTAGTGAAATACTGCTCTACAAAAACGTTGACCGAGCTGCTCGTGCATTTATTTCTCAGAGCTTCTAGAGAAGCTTTTAAAGATGGAAAACATTAGAATGTAGAACTTCACCCATGAAGTTATCCATCAAAGCACAGCATGCCGTGGGCTGGTTTCTCATTGCCCCAGCATCGAAGGTGGGTCAGGCTAGATCCACATGGCATTGACATAAAATGCTACCATTCAAGCCTTCAAGCTTCAGCCCTCCTTATTCTGTTTTCTTTTGCATTTGCCCCCTGCTTTTCTGTATTTTTGAAAAAATTGCTTATTTTTCCCACGGCAAATAGAAAATAGTAGAGTACAGTATTATCCTTACAGAAAATAAACAACAAACATACCATTCATTAGCTCAGATTGGCCTTTGGAATTTTCCCAGGTCTTTTGCTCAACAGATTCTGCTTACCAGCCAGAAATCATCGTTCCAGTGCCTACAGTGGGGCAGGCCCTGTGTTCACCATGGAGTTCGGGAGAGTAAAAGACATGGTATTTGCTCTCCATAGATCTCCCCACAGACAATAGCATTGGGGTTAGAGAGAGGAAGTAGTTTGTTCTGTAGCACAGAGCTAGTAAGGGCTGAACTTGCCTCTTCAATGTAAGATTTCTGAATCCAAGTTCTGTGCCATTTTTAGTACCCCACTGTTAATCCTTAATGAAGAACGATGTCTTTGAGATGGAATTTACAGATGCTGGAGAGCAAGTCTAATTTTTTTTTCAGCTGATAATGCTCTCCTACATCCATTCTACTTTGAAATGGACCTGAGGTGCAGCTATTTGGTTAGTTGCAATTGACAATTATGAAATTTCTGTCATATTACCTTAGGACAGGTCTTTTGTTTGCTTAGATGAGGGTTCCATCACCACTGGAGAAAGGATGAGGTGTGGAACAAGACATCATCTCAAACAGAAGCCCTGTGTCTCATCAGAATTAAATGAAGAGACCCTTAACAATCACCCCACATGGCTGTAATGGGTCTCTTTGCTTCTAGTGCTCCTCTTTCTGGTCATTTAAGAGATGCAAACCCAAGAGTTCATGACCAGCAGTCCTCTCCTCGCTTTTGTGAGTTGCACAGGGCATGGCCTGGCTCTTCAACAGCTGGTAAAAGGGGAAAGGAAGGCTGAGGAATGACAGGGGTGAAATGTTTTCAGTTGTGTTTAAAAGAGGCCTCAGTATTTAAGGGAGGTCCTTGAAAGCCTTGCTGGGGAACTGTAGAGGTTGCACTCAGGGCCCCATACTCCCAGCTAAGAATGTTATCTTTGGGTTAGAACAGGCCAAAAAGCTGTCTATTCCTTTCTGTTTATGGTCAGATAGAGACTTTTGGAACACTTGAGACCTTGATTCTTAGACACTTTTCAGTTTTGGAGTTGAACTCAATTTTCAACCAAATCACAGGTTTATAAGGAGAACAGTAACACTAGAGGTAGAGGCACCCCTTAGAATGATCAACTGTTAGCCATCAAAAGGGCAGTATTTCCCCAAGGACAAAGGGCAGAAGGGTTAGGAGAACAGGAGGAGTGAAGACCGGGAGAAAGTCAAGTGCATGATGGTACCAGGAGGAACGGCAATGAATCAAAATGACTATGCATGGTTGAAGCCAAACTCATGATCTCCTTTGTGAATCTTCACTAATTCAAAGTAAAAAAGTAAAACAAAAATCCCAACACTATCTATTCCTGAAATACCATCTGATCCACTAATCCCCCTTTTTGGTATATATATCCTTTAAAAAATGTAAGATTATGGGATATATGCACACTCATGTTCAGAGAAGTACTGTTCACGATGGCCAAAAGATGGAAACCACCTAAATGCCCATCAGTGAAAGATTGAATACCTAAACTTCAGTGCATACACACAATGAAGTGCTATGCACAAAAGAGTAAAGAATCAAACTGTGAAAGAGCTCAGGGCATGAGTGAACCTGGAGGATATTATGCTGGAGGAATCAGCCACTCAAGAAAGGACAAATATTGCAGGAGACCACTGTTAATTTGAAAAAAAGCAATAACAGGCTTTCACACTGAAAGCAGACTTTGAAGGTTACCATGGGCAGGAGAAAGTATAGGCTTGAAAGTAGATGGGTGTTAACTTGGGTGAGGGGAAGGCAATATCCAAGAAAGAGGGATGGAAGAAAAAAAAAGATTGAAACCAGGCAAGTCAATGTGAAGTCTGATGAGTTATTGAAGGGAAAACTAATGACCTACTCTGTAAACCTTCACCTAATTCACAATAAAAATTTTACATCCCCCCACCCCCCAAAGAAAACTCACTATCTGGTCCTATTTTTTTTTTAATGAGAGATGTGAAGTATTCTGATGATACGTTTTAGGAGGGGAAACCTGGGTAATTTTTCCTAACATACAGAGAGGAGGAAAGCAGGAGAATAGGAATTACTAAAGAAAATCTTTGAACTGGACCTTGGTTCTAGCTCTGTAAACAATGAGCTATGTGACCAGGGAGGGATGTCATTCTTCTGACCCTCAGCTTCAATTGCACTATGACAAATCAGTCACCCCCTACCCTTCCCATCCTCATAGAACGATTGGGAGAACCAAATAATCTAACATCTGGAAAGTGACTTAGACAGTAAAATGTAACTATTAAAAGAATGTGGTTAAAAGAATGTTACCAGAGATTCTCAATCTTCCTAATGCCCGACCCTTTAATATAATTCCATATGTTGTGGTGCACCCCCCCCAACCATACATTATTTTCATTGCTACTTCTCAACTGTCATTTTGCTACTGTTATGAATTGGGGTAGCCCTGTGAAATGGGTCGCTACCCATTGAGAAACGCTGCTCTATACAGTGTAGATCTTAGAAGTTGGGGGAGTGGGTCAGGTAGGAGTTAAGTTAGCAGTAATTAAATGATGGGAGTGAATTACTTTTATGATTGACAGTTTTATGAGGTCTAGAAATTTGCTTAAAAATTATGCCTGAGCCTGGTCATTGGCATCAAAGACTCCAGCTCTGGAAGATGCTGGGGTTAAGGCTACAACTGATGAGGCTGTATTGCATGGTGACCAGTACCATGATGACTCATGAGAAGCCATCAGCTCTTAAATCCTCACCCAGGTGCTCACTTGATTTGGGTATTGAGTCCATTGTTTCATCACTGAGCATTAGTTTCCTCTTCTCTGTGATGGGCACAGCAGAGTTCCTCACAGAGTTGCTATGAGTATTGAACATATTAATCTATGTGGCAGTCATAGTGTAAGCACATACTCAATTTTCTAGTTTGGGCTTTGGAGCCTGAATTCCGGGTTCAAATCTTTGGTCTGCTACTTACTACTCATACTGCATCGAGCAAGTCACAGAGACTCTCAGCCCTTAGATGCAATTGGTAACATGGGAACAAGACAGTTTCCTGCCAGATAGGACTATTGTGAGGACAGGATGAGTAAACTCACAAAAACACTTAGTAACTTCTATTGAGTAAATGGTAGTCCTTAAATGATTCTATTTATTATGAACAAACAAGAGCAAGTTCTGATGTTATACAGCAGCATAGACACTCCCTCATACGATTTCCAAGACAAGACTGAAATTTTTGTGGAAGGAACTCTGGGGGTGTAGCGGTTACAAACTGGGCTTATAATGCTCTGAGGGAGACAGATAAAGCTTTCTACTCACATTCAAAATTACAGTTTCAGAAATACACAGGGGAAGTTCTACCCTGTCTTATAAGGTAGTATGATTTGGAAGCAACTCATTGGGAGTGAGGGGTGTGTGTGTGTGTGTGTGTGTGTGTGTGTTTTAGGTGACTTCTATGGAAGCAAATGGCCATATTTTTCTCCCATGGAGTAATGGTGGGTTTGAACAACAACCTTTTGGTTGGCAGCCAAATTTTAAAGACTATGGACCAAGGCTCCTCATATTTCTTAAAATTAATTATTCCTAATAAAAATGTATCTTGCCTGAGTTAAAAATCCTCAAATATGTTCAGGTCTGAATAAAATTAGAAGAGGCAAGAAACACATAATACCCCAGCATCAGTTTGCTCTCCAGCACTCTGAGTGCGTTAGTATTGCTCTTGAACAAACAGATGGTCTCTCTGAGGTTGGACATCAATGGACTTGAAACACACATGAGGATAATCTCTTAACCATGTCCTTTAAATATTCATTGCAGCTAAACCCTTGCCACAGCAATGGAGTCCTGCAACAGCTCCTTGGGTGGCTCAACCTCCCTCTGGTCAGAGAGCACTGGAGGCTGTGGGGAGGAGTCAAAGCCTTGCCTCGGTGGGACACTGAGACCCAGCAGATCTGCCCCTCCCCCATGGAGAAGTTGACCTCTGCTTTGCTCATCTTTGTTTCTCTAGCCACCATGGGCCATATAAAGTTGTGCTGAGTTATCGAAGGATCCATGTGGAAAATGAACGACTTTGAGCCCCGGTGGAGGCAGCTCCTGCACAGTCACCACTTGAGTGTCCATGGAAGCTTGCGTGTTGCCATGCTGTGGGACAGCTTTCAGCAGAGCTTCCTGACCAGGACAGGCTAGTGGGAAGGATCTGCTTTAAAGATCAACTCTTCAAAATCCTGTGGATCACAGCAGCCTGATCCACAGGATAGTGAGAGAGCAGAAAGCATTTTATTCTATTGTGTACTGCATTCCCACAAATCGGGGATCAAGTCTACAGACGCTAGCAAAACTGTCTCCCAAGTCAAATAGAAAGCCAATCAGTCAGCAAACCAGGGATTTGTTGAATTGCTACTTTGTGCCAACAACTCAATGCTACTCACATATTATCTCACTTAATCCTTATACTTAATTCTTGTACTCTGAATTTTTTTATGTCATTTTATTGGGGGCTCTTACAACTATCATGATCAATACATATGTCAATTGTATGCAGACCACATTTGCACATTTCTTGCCATCATCTTTCTAGAAACATCCTTCTTCTACCTAGGCCTCAGGTCCCGGCTCCCCATATTTCCCCTCCCTCCCTACTCACCCTCCCCCATGAACCCTTAATAATTTACAAATGGTCATTATTTTGTCATCGTACACTGTCTGATGTGTCCCTTCACCTACTTTCCTGGACCGTAGAGAGGAGGGAATGTGTAGATCCCTACAATAGGTTCCCTCTTTTTACTCAATCTTCTCGCATCACCACTCTCACCCCTGGTCCTGAAAGGACCATCTGTCCTGAATTACCCCTGTTACCAACTCCAGTGTCATCCCCTGGTCTAGCTTGATTTGTAAGGTAGAATTGGGATCATGATAGTGGGTGGGAGGAAGCATTGAAGAACTAGAGGAAAGTTGCATATTTCATTGTTGCTACACTGCACCTTGACTGGCTCATCTCCAGGGTTGTCACTTTAGCTATTGATGGACTTTGGGTCCCCAATCTGTACTCCCCCTCCTTTACAATGATATAATTTTTAGTTCTTTGATACCTGATACGCGATCCCTTTAACACTTCATCGCCACATGAGGTACTCTGAATTTTATAAGAGAAATTAACCTCAAAGAGGCTAAGTATTTTTAGTGGATTGCACAGCTTTAAACCGGACTAGACAAGGTTCAAGTTCACTTGCCTTTGATTTCAAAGCCCACAGCATGTCACAGGACCACGTGCTCCTTTCTGTGCTGTGACCTGGGTTATCAAAATCTGTTAAAATTGTTAAAGCCCCTCATTAAAATGATTAATAATAATAAGAAAAGATCTGTTAAAATTGGAAGCCTTGGTTCCAGCTGGGTGGGAAGGCAGATAATGCAGACCAGAGTGCCAGGTTCAGAGTAATAAAGCAAATGCTAGATCCCACCTGCTGGAGTGGTTCACCTTCCTGAATACTGACAGTTGTGTTGGCTTGGTCAAGGATTGGGCATGGCAGGATTGAATGGTGACAGGGATTGGGGATTACAGAGGTTCACAGATGACACCTGGAACCCCAATCACAGGTCCCTAATCTTGCATATGCCCAAATTCGCCATTCTGGCTGCTCACTTAAATCTCAACTTACTTATTCATCAAACAAAAAGTCTTCATAGTAGGAGGAGGAGGCAGAGGAAGACACAGAGGGTAAATGAACTAATTAGAGGTAGTCACACAGCCTATTCCAATTTTTCTGTGGCTGTGTGGAATTGGTGACCTCATTACCGAAGCCCCCTCCCACCCCCTAAATGATCACAGGCTGTCAGGGAACAAGGAGTCCAGGTGAAGGGAGGACAAGGAGCTTGGAGGTTTCAAGTGTGAGCCCTGCAAAGGGCTCTGTGATCTTATGCAAATTTTATAACCTCTCTGAGCCTTAGTCAAATACTTTGTAAAAGGGAATCCCTAAGATCAATGAAAATGAAGCTCTCTGAACCTGAAGAAGCACCATAACTGTTGAGTAGCACTAATAACATCTTTAAATTGATCATGAGACCCTAATGTCTAGTCTCCAAAATGATGCCCAATCCATTGCCTCCTCTCCATAGCTCAACACCCCTATGGAGCTATTGTCAACCCATTGTACAGATTGGGACATAGGTGCTTTAGAGGGTACATTTTGATCAAGGTCAGGCAGTTTATAAAGAGGTGAGCGTGTCTATGGGACCAGGTAGAGTTGTATTTTCAGGACAGCTCAATTAATAATACTGACAACTATCACTCTGTCTGCTGTAGAAATGAGGAGACTGGGCTCCAGGGAGGTGGAAGAACCTACTGGCACAATTTGGATTTCTAAGTACCTGGCA
Organism: Nesogale talazaci; assembly: GCA_004026705.1. NCBI lineage: Eukaryota > Metazoa > Chordata > Mammalia > Afrosoricida > Tenrecidae > Nesogale > Nesogale talazaci. The sequence continues at coordinate 32,223 of PVJH01002030.1, forward strand.
TGACCTAATTCAACATCTTTCATCTGCATGAGAAATGAAAATTCCAGAATGGGGGCCCATAGGACTTGCTCCTCTCCCTGACAGGCATTGAGGCTTCCTGGCTGCCAGGGACTTAGCACAAGGATCAAGAAGTGGGGCTGGCTTGGAACCCTACACTGTCTAACCCACAAAACCTCCCATTTATTTCCCTGCACTGCCCAGGCTTGGATTGAGAACTATTCTTTCATTGGATAAATCATTCCTGAGTTACTCATGTACCAAACTCTGCCTTCCACCATGGGGAGATGACAATGAGTGGGGTTTCTGCCCTCATACAGCTGACATTCTGACAACAAAGAAGTAAAATTGTTTGACATAACTCAGTCCCAACTCATGGCAGCCATCTGGGTCGTGGAGGAAAACTGCTCTACAGGGCTTTCTTGGCTGTAGCCAGGCTTTTCTTCTGCACGTTAGGTGGTGATGCACATCTGCTACTGAACCACCAATCAAAAAATGAAACTTATTTTCCGCAAGTTGATGCCAACTAATAGTTTCCCAAAGGACAGGATAGAGCTGCTCCTGTGCATTTGTAAGACTAGCCTCTTTATGGTAGTAGGAAGCCCTGTCTCGTGTCCTGAGGGCTGCTGGTGATTTCAAACTGCTGACCTTGTGGTAGACTGTCCTCCATGTAGATCCGAATGCCTTTCTTTTGAAGTAGATCCCCAGGCCTTTATACTGATGTACCTTCAAGTGGATTCAAATCTCCAACTAGTCTTTTGGTTAGCCACTTAGGGATTAACTCGTTGGACCACTTGATTAGGATAATCAACAACAAGAAACAAAACAAGCAAACAACAACAAAAATCCAATTTCCAAACAACGCTGCTGATCTTTGTGCTGGGAAGGTCCAAGCAAATGCGGCAAACCTTGGTTACTCATCAGCTGCAAATGAGAAAAAGCAGTACCTTGCCTGCCTGTGACCGGTTGCCATGCAAGCTCTGTGTCTCACCCTGCAGTCTCCTCGAGTGTGGCTGGCTTCCTAGCTCACCTCTACACGAACTTGACTTGAAAGGGTTTACTAAGCAAATTAATAATGTAAACGAGATTGCAGCTAGCACCTTCCCATGCCAGAGCAGCCGTGAAGGCCTACTGCACAATAATTGTTTGCATACAAATGGATGCTGCCGTTGGAAATGAGTCTGTAATGCTCGGGGGAGCAGGCCATCAAGGCCCCTGATGGGGGACACTCTGGTACCCGTTTGGATCATTTGGGCTATTACACAAATAATAGCAAATCTACAAAGTGATGTATCACCTATAATGGGTTTTTCACACCAGAATTTTCATGTAATCTTCATGAGAACCTGGGAAATGGGTGATAGGAAGATTCCTTTCTATCCATCAACCGAAGAGGTAAAGGCAGCATTGAAAGGTTGAGAAGCTAGACTTAGGTCCAAGAAGCACCAGTGCAGGACTTCTAACTTGGACTTTTGCCTTGTACAGAGTAGGTTCCCACATTTATTTCACCCCCTGCCCCCTTTTGGAGATAAAAAGGAAAAGACGCAGCTCCCTCCTTGACATTTAAAACCTTTGCACTTTAGCTCAGAACCCACAATGAATTGCCACTGCTGATGTCAGGTGCCGTTGAGTTGATTCCAAACCCTAATGAGCCTATGCATGGGAGAATGCAGCACCCCCCTCACCCCTAATCCTGGACTTGAGCCCCCGGTTGCCGCCATGGGCTCAATCCATCTAGTTGTGGGCCTTCCTTGTTTTCACCCCTGACCCTCCACTTTACTAGGCCTGATGCCTTTCTCCGGGGTCTGGTCTCTCCTGACCCCAGGCTCAAAGTACGAAAGACGAAGTCTTACCACCTTTGCCTCTAAGGTGAACTCTTCCTCTACTTCTTCCAACACAAGGATAAAGTGTGGGTACCTGCTATTGCTGTATCTATCCCTCTCCACCCCAGCCTTTTCCATTGCCCCTCAGGGAGCAGAGTTATCCAATTTGAGAAACGCTGGCCTAGAAGGTAGCTGAAAGTCTTCTAAAAGCAAAACAGAAGTCACTTGTTTATAAACCTCTTAATAGTGTCATAGTTGGCCTGCAAGTCAGGCCTCAACTCATGGTGACCTGGTACATAATGGGATTCGAGCACGGTGATTCATAGGGCTTCCCCTGACAGGTTTCTGGAAGTCAGTCTCCAGGCCTTTTGTCCCAGTCTGACATAGTCTGGAAGCTCTTTGGAAACCAGTTGAGTATCATAGCAACACCCCCCCACACACACACATACACACAGGCAGATGAGCGACTGTGCAGGAAGTATATTAGCTGGGAATCCAACCTGGGTCTCTTCCAGGAAGGCAAGAATTTTATCAGGGAACCACCAATGGCCTCATTTCTTATAATGCTTCCTAACTGTAAATTGATCACTGAAAAACAAGAAAATTTTATATCATCGAATTCTCACTAAACCAGAAATCCACTGCTATTGAGTTGATTCAGCCTCATAGTGATTCAATAGGACAAAACATTATCTCTTCTTTGGGCCCCATGATTGTAAGTCTCGGCAGAAATGGACCTGCCTAATGTTTACCACTCAGGTGCATGTGGACTTCCACCATGACCTATGACATGGGTATTGTTGTCCCCATAAAGCAATGGAGGTTCAGAGAGTTCGTGTGCCCTTCTTAAGCCATATAGTAGGTTGCAGGAACAGGGGCTGAAACCAAACTCTCATTCACTCATATTGTAATTTATCCGTGAGCTTGAGAGCAGCCCAAATGCCTGACCATTGAGCTGATTCCAACTCACAGTGGCACTAGAGTTCAATGACAGAGTAGATCAGACCCAACAGAGTGTCACTCTTGATGGGAGTGGAAAGGCTAGTCTTACTTCCACAGAGAGCCTGGTGGCTTTCAACTGCTGATCTCGTGTCTAGCAGTTCAGTCTGTTACCCACTCCACCACCAGGGTGCCTAATGGATTTGGGAGACTGTTAGAAGACCAAATACCTGTGTGGCACCCACGACCCAGGGAATCTGAATTCCTAAGGGTGTTCTCCAGAGTGGGCATGTGCAGTGAGCTTGCTGGTGACTCCCGTTCTCTTGGGAATGGCATTTCATCTTCTTGGTGGGAAAGTGGTTATATGTTGGGCTGCTAAGAACAAAGCCAGTATTTCAAAACCACTGGGAGATAGATGAGGATTTCTTCTCCCCTAAAGAGTTGCTGTCTCAGAAACATACGGGGCTGTAGTTCTACCATGTCTTACAGCGTGGCTATGAGTCAAAATCACCTCAATGGCAGTGAATTTGATTTGTATGTTTTCTTTCAAATAAACTTAGCTCGGGCTGAGCTCCGGTGGCATAAGTGGTTGAGTGTGGGACTGCAGCCCGTGGGCTTGATGGTTCAAACCCAGCGGCAGCTCTCAGGAGCAGCACTGGCGAGCGCCCACGACCACCAGAGGCAGTGATGTCCACCCCCCAAAAAAATAAGCTTAGCTCTCATGAGCTGTCAGTTAAACATGATACTGATAATTACAAAGTGTGCTCTTCAAACCTATCAGGGGCTCTTCAGGAGAAATATGAGGCTATCAACTCCTGTAAAACAAATAGTCTCAGAAGCCCTAGATAGTATCACTGTGAGTTAGAATTACCTAGATAGCAGTGAGTTTGCTTGTTTGTTCGTGCAAATTGGCATACCTTTATTTCCCTTTGAAGGTTTCTGCAGTCTAGAAAATTTTAACACTTGGTTGCTAACTGAAAGGCTGGTGGTTCCAGCTCACTCAGTAGTATTGTAAAAAAAAAAAGAAAGAAAGAAAGAAAAAGGCCTAGTGATCTTTTTCCAAAAAATTACAGTCAAGGAGCCCTTCCTCTGGTCTATTCTGCAGCACAAGCCAGTCACAATCTACTCCCTGGTGAAAGATCTTTATTTGACTCTTTGGTTCTGACTTCCCTTTCCTGTGGTTGCTTCCAGGAACACAGTGTGGGTTGCACTCCTCCTTCAACCCACAAAAGCAAAGGGAGTGCCCACCCGTGACTGCACTCAGCTTTCCTCCACGGGAAGAGCAGTGTGAGGGTGTCGCCTGCTGGACTTAGGCTACACTGCTGCTCCCCCAGGCAGCCCAGGGACAGATGAAAATGCCTGATCTGGAGGACTGAGAGTCCTGGGGGGTGTGGAGCGGGGGTTGGGACAAAGACTATTCCGGCATTTTCATTTCTCATCAAATGAAAGAAGTTAAATTAGGTCATGCCAGAGACTTGCTAATCACAATTGTGCCAGAGGCTTCTTCCATGGACACCTTGGCGGCTGTGGGAAGGGTTCTTCAGACGCTTCTATTTTTGACTCACCCATCAAGGTAAGATGCTCCTGGTGTGCTGTGGTTTCTTTGTCAGCAAATGTGACAGGACCAAGGTCTTTTGGAGCTGGTGACTCACAGCCAGCTCAGCTGCCTCTCCACTCTGTGCAGACAGGGAGGACCATGCAAGTGCTGCATAAGGCCTCTCCCAATGAGACAGAAAGATGCCCTACTCTGGGAGTGAGGGGGTAAGGAGAGGGGGGGACTAGAGTTGTTGTTAGCTTCCATCAAGTCAGCCCCCCACCCCCGACCCTCCAAGGTAGGGCGACCTGGTCCTGCACCATTCTGTGTTTGGTTGCAGATCATACCCTTTAAGGTGTTCAAGTTCACCTAGAAAGTTCATCCGAACAAAGGCCTGTTGGTCCACTTCCCCAAACCAGCCACTGACATGCCTACAGAGCAGCTACACAGAGCCATCAGGAATCAGAACACCATCCACAGCAACTTACATTTTACTGTGCACGACAGCTCCAGGGCTGGATGGCAGGGGGCAAGTCTCTTCATGGCAGGAAATCCTTCGGCACCCTTTCCATTGTGCCTGGAATTCTGTGGGTGATGGGTCCTTAAGGGAAGAAGTGTTGCCACAGTGTTCCAGTTCATACACTCACCCGTTTATTTCATGTCTCTGTGATCTGGGGATGGCATTGGAGAAGTCCTCTCAGTCCTACCCCTTAACTTACACTCTTTGCACCACTTTCACAATTAAGAAAAGTCTCATCCAAAATGTGGCTTCGGAAGTGATCTGCTGGGCTGGTTAAATTCAAGGCAGGGAGGCTGGGTCAGACAACCACAAAGGTAACCATTATACTCGTGAGTCAGCCAAGTTTTCCGGCACCTATTTTTTTATTTTAATAAATCATTGTATTGGTGGCTTGTACAATGTTTATCACAATCCATATATCCATACATTGTGTCAAGCACATGTGTAAACCTGCTGCCATCTTCATTCTCAAAACATTTGCTGTCTACTTGAACCCCTGACATCAGCTCCTCATTTTTTCCTGTTTTGGTTGTAAAATTAGGTGCCTCAGCTGATATTTGAGTCAGTTTATCCTTGAGTATATATGGTACTAGGAAAAATTTTACAGAAAAATTGCATGGCAGAGGTAAGAAGAAGGCCAGGAAATTTTCAGCAGGGTACTTTTTCCCCATCACAAGAAAACACCTGTATATCCCTCGAGTATATCAAGGGCGGTTTGAAAAGAATTTCCTTGGGAAAACTCAAACCACCCACCCTTTGTCCCTGCTCCTGCAGACATCTTTCTGTTATCCAGACTCCACGAACACTGAAGAAGGAACACAATTTGGGCCTCTCAACACCACCAGCTGGATGTAATAGAAATGGAAGCATGTAGAATTCTCTGGGGGAAGGTTAGAGATGGACATGCTGCCTTCACCTGTGTAGGCACCTGGTAAAACAGACCTAATAAGACGCTCATACCTGGGTTATGATGAGAAACAATAGCTCTGCCTTTTGAAATCATTGTTTAATAAAGGTTTCTATGGTTTTCTGTAGCAATAATTTTTGACTTGCCCTCGTACTGCACATGCCTAGGGAAGTCAATGCCGCCTCTCGTTTGTCAGTGGGAGGATGCTCCGGGGATAGACAAGAATAGCTAGAGGTTGACTTACAGTATCTCGTTTACTAATGTAGTCGCAATTCATTCGCTACACTTGCATGTGCCTGTGGTGGGAGGATGTGTGTGGATTTGCATCTGTCCTTTCCCTTGAGCCTGGGACTCAATGTCTGACTCCCCTCCTCACTCCCTGAAGCGAGACAGTCAAGCCGTTTGCACACAGTCAGCACTGGATACCTGCTGCTGAATCACTGCCTGAATAAATGAATAATCTGCCATGGAAGGAGTTGGTCCTCATTCAAAGCTCCAGCTTCTTTTGATGGATTCGATGTGCCAGGATAAAGGAAAACTCCTCGCTCTCAAGGGAAAGGAGGTTAGATATGGTCATTCTTGTGTGCAAAGATCCCGCCATGTTTTCTGAACCATCCCATGGCTGGACCACCAGAGGCCTTTGAGGCTCCGCAGCTGCTCCCCATGCTAATAAGGAATCTTTGGCTTATAATAAATCCAGGCAAGGCAGTGACTGCGGAAGCGCTAACATTCTGTTTGTTTTCTTTTCTACCAGGTTTACTCGCTTTTCCTTAAATGTCGGTTTCCTTGTCCTCTGCTGCAAAGATGCTGGGCTTTGGAGACACGGCACTCAACAGAGTTCAAATCCTCTTGCTTTCATTTGCTGGCCTTTAGGCCCTGGGTGGGCTCTCTGAGATGCCCCTGTAAATTGGACAAACATAAAATGCTATCCATTCTGCAAGGCTGCTGGGAGGGTTAACTGAGGGGAACAATGTGAAAGCACTTTATAAACTAGGTCTCTCTGTAGATCTAATTAACATGACTATTTTTATTCTCTTCTCTATTTTTCTCTCCTCCTAATAATGTCAGAATCTCTGGCTTAGAGGGGAGCAGATCCAGGGGCCAGCAGGATCAGAACCACACCTAGGGCTGGGGCAATCAATCCACAGAACTTCGGGGTTGTCCTGAACCTACCGCATCAAGCTTGTAGGGTGTCTGCAGGAACCTGTGATTTATGGTACATTCAGGATGGGAAGCTGCTCTTGTTTAACAGGTCCAACATCTGCCACCACCCAGTGATGAGGGCATCCAACTTCTAATTTCGAATCCCCAGGGGTCTGGGACACAGAGCCTCCTCAGGCAGCTCCTCCAGCTCTGGCCCTCTAGTCGTGAGGACCCATTTTTTTCCCGTGCAGAATCATTGCCCTGGTTTCCTAGGGACGTTGTTGTATAACAAGGAGCCCTACTGGCACTGTGGGTTAGGCTTTGGCCTGCTACCCCAAAGAATCGTGGGCTGTCTGGGGCAGGGAGATTACGAGGTCTGCTCCCGCTTGGCTGTGCACTCTTGCACACTCTGCATGGGATTGCTATGAATAGACATTGACCTGAAGACAACAGACTTGGTGGGTTTGGGGACTGCTACACACGTGCCACACATGCGTGGTCTCAGACTGTTCTGGTGGCTTATCGTCCAAATCAGGGTCTCAGTCATGGCCCATGTTTCCTTCCTTGTTGGTGCCGTGGTCATTGTGTGGTTCTTGATGATCTTTGTGTACCACCCATCTGTCTTTCTCTGTGGGTATGCATGTGTCTCTCTAATTAAGCTACTCTTTGTATAACTCAGGAAAGATGAGATATAAAATCTACCTTACACTGTGCCTCAATGGATTGATTACATACATTACATTATGCAATGTGATTGCATGACATTGCATTAGGTTAGGTGACATTCTCCGGTATCAAGAATAGAATTCCAACATGTATTGGGGGGGCACATAATTCAATCTGTATCATTTACCCAATATCTGCCTTGCTACATCTTAGACTCTTGGGTTCTGGTTTTCTGTGGGAGCTACCCACACTAAGCCTTAAACTTCTATGTAATGAGAACACTTCCAAAGCCAAGATCTTTTTTCTTGGTTTTTTTCCAACAGGTCATTAATTATTGGGGATCAGGTCTCCTTTACTCACCGTGTCTCTGTCCCACCCCCATTTTGAGTAGGAAAAGGAAATGGAGGCTCTGGAGACAGAATCCATAGTGAAAACCATCCCTGCCAATCGTTGAGCACAGGCATATGCCAAGTTTCCTGTTAGCCAACTCATCTCACCCGCATCACAATCCTGGGAAGCAGTATGATCATGCGTCGTTTGCAAAATAAAGCAAAAAAAAAAAAAACAGTTGACTCACGGGAAACACAGGGCAAAGTGGAATGAGCGATGCTACCCGGTGAGGAAGGCCATCGATGCCATGAAACAAGACGTGTATGAATCGCTAAATGGAAAACCGATCTGCTTTATAAACCTGCAATGAGTCCACAAGAAAAAAAATGTGTGTGTGTTTCTTTTTAATTTAAAGAAAGAGATGCAGTCTGTAAGGGTTTTTAATGGCAGTATTTTTAGAATGTCATTCTTCCCAGGTAGACTTGAAGTTTTGGTTAGCAGTCAAACACATGGACTGTATCACCCCAGGGTTCCTACGCCCACTTTATAGACATGTTCCTTGAGGTTGAGAAGGTGAAGAGACTTGCTCAAGGTCACTCGCCATTACCCAGAAGTGGAGTTAAAATGCAGGGCAGCCAGATGGCCTTCAGGCCAGTCTGTTTCTCATTTCCTGGCCAAGCCCCGGGGAGCACTCACAGAACCCAAGTAAGACAGCGCAGCCAGGACAATGTCACCCACTGCAGCCCCCACTCTGCATCTTCCCGGGCCACCTCCACCCAGGTGCACGGGAGATGCACGCCCCTGCCCGGTGTCTGTGGGGCTTGTGGAACACCTTGTCAAACACTTGAGCATATTTCTGTCACTTTAAAAATCAAGGCAATTTCTGCGTTTGGCAAAGGTAAAATCTTTTAAAGCTTTAGAGGATTGGGAAAGGGAATAAAAAAAAGACATTAATAGAATGACATATTTTTAGTGTAACACTTCAGAGGAAAAACTCTGGGGGAACAAAAAATAATACCAACGACCTAAATACGATTCTTCTTCTTTTTTCTCTCTCTTCACACTATGAGCTTCAAAGAAAGGAGTGGGTTGTGCCGGTGTTTAAGTGCCCCAAATTTGTAAAGGATTTGAATACAATGGGAAGTCCCTCAGCAGAGCCTCAGCTACAGTGTGCTAAACTGCCTGAATGCTGGATGGACTGCTTTTGAGCTGAGTGACTGTGGGCAGAACACCAAACCTCTCTGGTGCTTGGTCTTATGATCCATCACAGAAGGACAGTGGCACTTTGCACACAGATTTGGGGTGAGTTATCCGCTAAATCGGACGGCCTGTGGGAAACGTGGTGGGTGTCAGGCATAGTGGCTTCCTCGACTTTCTCAATGGGACTTTGATTTGGAAATCCAATACCTGGTTCATGGTGGAGGATCAGGAAGGTTTCTCATGCGATTCTCAAGATATTCTGCAGCCACTGCCTGTCCTTCCCTGGTGGCTTACGGGCTGCTCTCATGCTGAGGAGGCTAGACTAAGATCTAAGACTTAGACTAAATCGGCAAGCAAGAGAAACCTGGCCACCTGCTTCTAAAAATTAGGCGAGAACCAGTCCAGGACCCACAGTTGTTTAGTCTGCAACCAACGATGGAATGGGATGGGACCTGCAGGCATTTTCGTCTGCTGTACGTGAATATGTCACGAGATGGGGGCAGCTGACAACAGCACTACCACAGTGTCGGATGTAATCTGTCATGCTCAGGAGGTCACCTAGTGGAAGGATGAACTCCTAGTCCAATGATGGCTGTACTTTTATAAAAAGCAGAGAGACACAGCGACACACAAACCTAGAATGAAGATAGCCACGTGAAGACAGAAGCAGAGGTTGGAATTAGGCTGCCAGAAGCCAAGCAATCTATTCAGAGCTAGAAGAGACAAGAATAGATTTTTTTCCCCCACAGTCTTCTGAGACAGCATGGATCTGCCAACACCCCACACTCAGACTTCTAGTTTCTAGGGCTGTGAAAGAATACATTTATGTTATTGTCTGAAGCCTCTCACTCATGGTCATGGGTTATGGCAACCCTAGAAAATGAATGCAGGCCTTTCAGGAAGAGGTCATTCCTGTCTGATGGACGCCATCCCTTTCCTCCCTGCCTCTGCGGGTGTCTGGGGATGTGACGGCTGAAGCATATGGCGGCCTTTTTGCGATCATGAGGGGAAACTCAAAATAACAGAAGACATGAACTCACAGTCCTGAAAGGATGAAGCTGCTGAATGCACAGGCCCTGGAACTAGCTCCCCTATTGGAGGTATGGAAGTCAGTAAGTCCCTGTGCTTTCAATTACTTCCTCCATAGTAGCTTAGTGAGTTAGTCAAAGTTTATCATCCCAGCCTGGTTGATGAACACATGTGGGATTAATTGAAGAGCAGAGAGAAAAATGGCTCCATGAATCTCGCTTGTCTGGTCTTTTGTTCTCTGAGGGTGAAACCAGTTGTGACTGCCTCAGCCAGTTCTCTGCCTCAGCTTGCAATGCTCCCTTTCTGAGAGACATCCCTGAGGAGAAGCCGCATGGACCTACCCGGATGCAGCCCTAAGTGCTGGAGCAGCCGTGTGGAGACCCCTGCCAGCGCTGAGATGATTACATGCTCACTAATTCAGCTTTCCTCCTGCAGTCGGTGTAATTGCATGTTTTATGTGAGATTGAGGAGGACTTTGTAGATGATGTCGGACATAAGGGCTAATGTGGACTTCTGGGTTTGATCTGGACTAGATTCAGATGCTTAATGTATAACTTCCCCTTATATAAAATGTTCTATAAAATGAGTGTTTATGAATTTTGTTTCCGTAGTCTACCTAGTCTACTAACACACTCAGATACAAACATTTTGACCCCCCCCCTAGGGTTATATTACCTGGATTTCAGTTTCCTCTTGTATTAAATTACAGGTTAGATTCATAGCTACAAACTAGTAGCCCGTGGGTAAGGAGATTTCAGCCTAGGACTTAAATTCGGTTTCTCCAGGAGCCTTGAAAGTGCTTCTGGGTAAGGACTGGGCTGCTGACTGATAGGTCAAGGGGTTCAAACCCCAACTGGCTGCTCCACTAGAGAAAGGTAAGACTGTCTCCTCCCATGAGGATCTACAACTTCAGAAACTCTGAGCAGCGTCACTCTGAGATGCCCTTTATGTGGAGGCGGCGGATTTGGGCACATCATGCAATCAGCCATTTAAAAAAAGAAAAATAATTGGCCCCTTATTTTCTAACCTTTTCTACTAGCTGCCTTCCTGGGTATTCAGCCCCATTTGAATAATCACAAACCAAACCTAAACACAGACCTCACTGCCATGGAAGGGATGTCAACGCAGAGGAACCCTACAGGACAGGGCAGAAGCGCCCCCTTGGGTTTCCAAAACTTCAAATCTTTACAGGAGCAGAGAGACTCATTGCTCTCTCAGGGCAACTTGCAGGTTGAAAGCACAGACTTTGTTGCTAGCAGTTCAGTGGGTAGCCCATTACAGCATCAAGGCTTGGCAGTTACTGGTATCTTGGTTGTTTGCTGTCAGGAACCAACTGGGAGTCTTGGGTCTTATGTACACAACTATTTTTGGCTGGGAGTTAGACAGTGTGAAGCGTGCATGTCCTGCTGCCCTTACAGCTCTGTGGTTTTCACTGGGTCTGAGACAGGATGGCAGGGCTGGCTGTGATCCTGAACTGTGTAGTGTTTGCTAGAAAGAGCACGTAGGACACTCTGATTCTTTGGAGTCCAACTGAATCAGAGGCTATTAACTAAAAAGTTGGAGGTTCAAATCCATCCAGGGGCACCTCAGAGTAAAGGGCTTGTGAACTACACTAGAAAAGTCAGTCAGTGAAAACTCTATGGGGGAGTTTTAAAGTTACACCCATGTTGGTACCCTGGCTCTAAACCAACTTCACAACTTTCTTATTTTCTTGTTCTTCAAAATACTGCCATGTACCTGCACCTCAAATTTGAGGTCCCTGTATCCTGCAACTTCTTGCCCTGTGTCATTTCTAGAAGCCTGTGCTTGGGACAGGCACATTCCCTCTCTGGGACAGGTAGGCTAGGAGCAGGTTTTAGGAGAGCAGCAATATTGCTCAAGTCTCTTTCAGACACATCCATTCATACCAATATCATGCTCTCTGATGGGATGTGGTGGCAAGCCAAATGCAGAGCTTTCTCTAGAACTTTCTCTTGCAGTTGATCACCAGTAGGGTAACTGGTCTCAGACTCCAGCATCCTGAGCGCTATGGTCCCTTCAACCTATCTGACTACCTTTCTTCACTAGCTCCGTACCCCTCACAGCATGTGGTGGAAGGGAGACGTAGCTAGAGATCCTGTCAATAAATTTCCCTATCACCTTCTGTGGTGGTCACATGCTTATGTTAATTTTATGATTGAAATGTAGGGGTGGAGTCTAGCCTGTTAATCTGGAGATAGTCATTGAGTAGCCAATGAGACCTCTATTTGGGCGTGGTTTTCTCCTGAGACTTCTGCGGAATCTCACGATATTCCCATCTTGAAGATGAGAAGCTATCTTCCACAGTTGTTGAGAGTTAGTCTCAGAGATGATGAATCACGGAAAAGACAAACTGGCAGCGTCTGAGAAGCTGGAGGAGCCGTTGGAGAGACCACATGGTCTTGCCCTGATGGAGCCAGACCTCTGAAGCTGGAGCGGCATGCTGTTGATGGACCTTGAGCCCTGGAAGCAAGGAGCCTTGGGGGAGACCCCTGCCAGTGCTGGAATTCTGCACCCACTGACCTGTGACTTCGTGAGTCCGAAGGAGACTTTATAGACTGATTTTGGGCATATGGGTTAATATCGGACTTGTGACTTTGAACTGGACTGGGCTGGAATGCCTTCTCAGTGTCACATTCCTTTTGTATATAAACCCTTTTGAAATTTGTTCCACGAGTCTACCCGGACTAACACACCTTCTCACTCATCTTCTCTTTGCTCCAGGACAAAAGGGCCCAGATGTTGTTGTTCCTCTTCTTCTTCATTTCTATTTAGAAGGAACGTTTACATCAAATCTTCCTCTGCCTTGGTTCATGACTTAATGGCAGACAGGTATATAACCTGTTTTCAATCTGAGGCATAAAAGTGAAGGGGTGGATTTTACTTAGCCTGTTGGTCAGTCTGCTTCTTGATGATCTCACTTGGAGACCTTAAGTAGATAAAAAGCTCAGTGGAGGCAGTACACATGCTCACTCCCTGAGAGACTCTCTAGTGATAAGACACATGAAGCTATGCTATTGGCAGCAAGGGTCCTGGACATGGAGAAGCCACATGGAGACCCACATCAGAGTCGGGAGGCTTCCACTATTGCTGGTTCCACAAGACTTTCCACCCAGTGGCCTGTGATCTTCTTGCATTCAGTATCATTGCATGTGTTTTGTGAGTCTGAAGAGGAAGTTATAGATTGGTATTGAACATATGGGCTAATATCAGCCTTATGGACTTGATGTGAACTTACTGGAATGTTTTCTTAATATTCAATTGCTCTTGTGTACAAAGTTCGTTCTCATACACATGAGTGTCTCTATGAATTTGTTTCTCCAGTCTACCCGGACTAACACATGTATATTAAAGACATAATTTAAATCAGGGATTTTATTTAAAAAAATACACCATTGCATTGTATTTTAAATTCTTTATGTGAAATATATGTCAAGATAAAAGGAACATAAATCTGGCTTATCTTTTCTTGAGAATTCATAATAGTGAATATTATATTATCAGTATTCCTTCATGACCCCTGTAATAGGCTTGAAGGAAGCAGAGCCTTCTTCCTCTAAGTGATACAGGTACCTTTTGCCTTTCCAGAGTACTGACCTTTGTCTTAGAACTTCTTAGACTTCACTTGATTCATACGTCTATTGCAAGTTACATGGACTGCCTGAAGAACAAACAAAGTTCCTCTGTCTTGGAAGAAGTCTAGCTAGCAAGTTCCTTAGAAACAAGGACGTCAAAACTTTGCCTCAAGCACTGTGGATGTGTCCTCAGGAGACACCAGCCCCTGAAAAAGGACATCAGGATTGGTACTATTGAGGGCCAGTGAAAAAGAAGAGTCTCAATGCAGTGGCTGCAGCAATGGGCTTAAGCAGCAATCATGAGGATGGCTCAGGACTAGGCAGGGCTTTATTCAGCTGTGCATGGAGTCACTATGAATTGGCTGGAATGGACTTAAGGACACCTAACAATAACACCTTCTTTTCCTAATCCATTAGTACTCCATTCATGTAGCTCTGAACACATGAGCAGTTTCACCCACGTGCAGCACCATGCTAAGCACAGCTAAGGGAAAAGCACATTGTAGGTGGATATAGAGGAAAGAAACCCACCGACGCAGTTCTACCCTGTCCTATGGGGGTCCTATGAGTTGGCATTGATTCAATGGTAGTTTAAATTTGCTTTTTTGTTTATATCCTGATATAATAATTATTAACACATGCATGCAGGATGTGATAGATACCATATATAATCTGGTCAAGTATGTGTTTCTAAGATGCTGATTCTCACCTCACAACAACCCCAAATGAGAGAGTAGAGCGGACCCAAACGGTTTTCTAGGCCACCCCCTTCATGGGAAGCGACTGCCAGTTCTTTCCTCCAGAGAGCCTCTGGGGTGACTCCAACTGTCAACCTTTTTAAGTGCTTAACTGTTGTGCTCTTATAACTTCAGCCAGGTAGATAAAAACTAATATTCATTTTCAACGAAGGAAAAGTGCCTGAAAAGTTTTAAGAGCGTTTCAGCCTTTCCTATCCTGTCCTTGAACTAGCGGAGGGCAAGCCACTTACACCACCTGGGCTCTGATTTGCTCAACGGTGGCCAGAAGAGGGTAGGCTAGGCTTTGGGCTGCTAGCCACAAGGTCAGCAGTTCCAAAACACCCGCCAGTCTAGGGGACGAAGACCAAGCTTTCTGCTCCTGCACAGAGTCGCCGTGCCAGAAGCCTGCAGGCAAGTTCCACTCTGACCTGTCGGGCTGCTCTGAATTGGGATTGACTTGCTGGCAGTGAGGTATAATTATGTGAGTTTACTCCAACAACCATATTCCCCCCCATAGAAGGGCTGACCCAAAGGGTATAAGATAGGTCCCATCCTTAGGGTATTTCTGATCTGAAAGGAAATATTAGCCCACAATGTCGAAGGTGTCACAGGCAATGGGCTTCCAGGGGTGCCCTGCTCAGCATCATGGCATTTATGAGAGGCCTCAGAATCTTAGGTGCACTGCTCAGAATCATGGCATTTATAAGTTAGTAAGAATCTTGGAACATCTTTCTCCACCAATAATTTCAGGTTACACGCTTCCTTTCTTCCCCCTTAAAATTAATTTTCTTACAAATTGATACATTAGTAATAACTGCCAAACACTGAGAGTGGTTCCACAGGTGGACAGTCCACTGCCTTCCAGTCAGTTCTGACTCATCACAGCACAGGGGGATTTCTATGCAGATGTTTTATGTGCATGTAGCACATACATATATATGCTTATATATTCCTATAATAAGACACATAGAGGGCACAACTATGGAAACATCTTATACCTCTTGGAATTGAATTACCTATAGGACTTGAAGGCTAGGGCCATATTCTTAGGAACCATCTAGATTAGCTGAGCATCCCCTTTTTCATAAAGATAATGTTCTACATGGAGAACTTCATTGGTGTTCAGGAAAAAAAAACTCCATGGTCTTCCCATGACAAATTTCCATGAATTTTTGGGAAAATCTCTCAGACAACCTGATTTGTAAGTCATTCCTGGGGTCTTAAAAGCCGACCAGTGGCTGTTTGAAACATAATGATTAGTCTTTTGTTACTTAGAACAAAGGAAATGAAGAAAAATAAAGACTTAAGGAAGTAATCAGTTCATGGGACTATTGGCCACATGCACCATTGCCTCCTCTAACCTAAGACTAGAAGCACAAGATTATGCTGAGCTACCACTCCTGACTGCTACCACTCCTGGCTGCCCTTACCAGAAACATAGTAGAAGGTATCTCTTAGAATGCCAGACAAGTGTAGAACAAAACTCAAGTCCATAAGAGAGACAGGCCTATCGGGCTGAGAGGGCCAGGAGGCCATATTCTTAACCTTGAGCCTATTGCCCCTTTAACCTAAAGTTGAACCACCCTTGGAGCTCACCTCTCAGACAAGTGAGTCTGAAAAAAATCAATCAAGAGAGTACAGCATCGATGAAGCATACAACATTCCTCTAGTTCTGTAATGCTTCTTTGCCCCCTCTATCATGCACCCAGTTCTACCTTACAAATCCAGCAATCTGGCTAGACCCAAACAGATAAGATCTCTCAACACACCGAATCCAAGACAGATGCCACCCCCCTCCCCCAGGAACACTAATGGGCAGAGCAACACCATGAAAGTAGGTGGGGGTGTGGGGGTGGTGTGGGGAGAAAGGGGAACTGATTACAATGATCGATGTATAACCCTCTCTCTCAGGGTGACAAACAACAGAAACATGGGTGAAGGGAGAGAGCAGATGGTGTAAAATAAGAAAATAATAATTTATAATTTATCAAGGATTCTTGAAGGTTGGAGAACACTGGAGGGAGGGGGATAAAGAGTTGCTGATACCAAGGGCTCAAGTGGAAAGAGAATGTTTGGAAAAGGATGATGGCAACGTATGTACAAATGTGCTTGACACAAGGAATGTATGAATTGCTATAATAGCTTTAAGAGCCTCTAATACAATGATGTATTTTTAAAAAATCAACCAACATATCCACGAGGAATGCCCTCCTTAGAGCAATCACCTATTTAGACAAAATGGGAAACATCTGTCCAGAAGCAAAGGTGAGAAGGCAAGGAGGGGCAGGGCTACAGGAAGAATAGCAATGGAGAAGGCAGGGTGGAGATGGCGAGAGTGTTGACACAGTGTGGTGATCGCAGCCAAGTCATGGAATAATCATGGAATGGGAAACAGTCCCCTAAAGCATAATAAAAGAAGTTGCAAAGAAACTACATTACAAACAAAGGAAAAATAAACCAATTAGCAAAAGAAAAGAGGGAGAAAAAGGAAGCAAAAACACACTGGAAGGACCTAGATTAACACTTCTATTTGCGGCACCATAAGAGTGAGGTCAATGGAAAACCCCATTGCCGAAATCATCTGAACAGACCCAACCAGATCTTTAGGAGGCCTTCATGAATGCACCAATGAATCAGCAGGAGATGAAGGTGTACTAGGAGCAAGATCTGCACTGATAGAAGGCAAGCAATTCTAAGCATTCCACACATTTTCTTTGCTTTGTAGGGCACACACTTGAAGTAGTAATCCAGCAGAAGATGCTTCTGCCTGTGAAGAAAGAAAGAAAAGACATACAGAGGGAAGAGAGCTATCTGAAGATGAACACCGAGATGGGAGGGAGGCTACCACAAGTCAAGAGATGCAGGGGCCACAGAAGGAAGCAAAGGAAAGCAAAGGTCTTCCTCTGGGACAGAGTGGGAAGTGCCTGGTCTGTGGGCCACGAGACCTGAGAAATCATCGCTAAGCTAAGCTCACTCCCCGCACCAGAGAGAAGCAACTAGCACCTGAGGAATGAATTCACTAAATGTTTGACCCAACAGCAGTCTAATGTTTCACTTGGTCATTTTGTACGGCCTCTGGACGATGCTATAAATATCCACATGACCCAGTGCAGTAGAAAGTTTTCCCGCATCTGGTCTAGCATATCTGTTCTGGAGCATATTTGGTCTGCCTCCCCCTCTTTGGAAAAAATGTGACTTGGTGCCCCCATGGCAATGAAAAGTATCTGTACCAGCTACGGAAAGTATCTGTAATCCCAGCTACAGTGTATGCATCTGCTTTTGCAGGCCCTCTGGATAATTCCAGTGCTCCCCATGGGCTGGTATCACCCACTTTGGGAAACACTGTCCTAGAACTTTGAGAAGAGGATGACCCTGTCAACACCTTCATTTCAAGTAGCCGGTCTCCAAAAGCTGTGCGAATAAATTTTATGGTTGAAACAAAAATAAAGCGACAGAGGAATTCGGTTTCCCACCGCTGCTGCAGAAGTCCCTAAGACTGGTGAGTTGGGGCCCTTCCTACGGGCATCCACAGCTCTGCACGCTCCTTAGTTATTTATCTCTCCCACCATGCTGGGACTCCTCGGGGAACAGGCATGGGGTACATATGTGTCCTTCCTTCCTTTCTTCCTTCATTCTTTTTGCTTTCACAGAATCCCTACCCTTAATTTTGTTAATATTCCTCCCTTCTTTTTCAGAGCACCGTGTCAGTGCCTCAGTCCATGTGATCCTGATTAAACAGTTGATAAAGATTTCCATAACCCACATACTCCTTCCAGCAGGTAAGTAGAAGGTGGGTTCTTCCTTTAGGAAATTAGAATCTTGGGGGAAATGGCAGAGTGTCTGACACTTGAAAAGGACCCTTTTCTAGCAGAATCTACATGGTTCTGCTCAGAGCTGCACGGGGGTGGGTGTACTTGTCCTCCTACCTTGAATGTTTCTTTCTTCCTCAACTCCATGAACTCCTCTGCACTGTTGTCTAATGAAAGCAAAATGAAGTTAGATGGCGTTATTGCTATCTGTTGCTTACATTCAGGGTGTCCTGACTAGTTCCAGGATCAAATAGTATTCGACTGGTGTGTCAATCACAAAGCCTGGCAGGCAGTGTGCTATTGGAGCTGGGGGATTGAGGTGGGGGTAGGAGTTGGAATCAATTCACTGCTGTGGAGTCAATTCTGACCTAAAGAGACCCTTTTGTTATGACAGAGTAAAACCGCCTCTGTGACATTCTGAGACTGGTTTTGTTTTCCCAGAGTAGAAAGCCTCATCTTTCTCCCTCAGAGCTGACTGCTTGTTTGGAACTGCTGACCTTGCATGGAGCCCCTATTGGATGTTTTGAAGTGGAGACCCTCCCCACCAATGTCTGCGTCCATGCTACAGCATCCTAGGCAAGTCATCGTCTCTCTCCTTTTTGTGCAAGCACCTGGCCAGAGATGGGGAGCTTGGTAACACACTAGGCAGTGCAGGCTATTCAGAAATGCCCCCCACCCCATTGAGTTGTAGCACTCACCCCAGTTTTTAGAAAACTATTTCCTGGTGAGTGACACTTAACATCCCCCAGATACTCCTGGTTCCTTGCTGGGACCAAAAGTCTCCTTTCATCAGAGCTGGCTCTGCCAAGAGGTCTTGAAGGGGTAAAAATAACTTGTATTTGAAAGGCAAATAAAACCTAGAGTGTTTACCAAGCTCTTTCCCCTCCATGATGTAATTTATTCCCACAAACCCCTGAAACACAGATTGCTGTGGAATGACCGATCACCATTTTATAGACCTGGGAACTTGACCCTAGAATGATTGCAGCAATCCCTTCATGGGGCCCCAGGTCCCATAGTTCATATAAGAAAGAGTGAAACTTCATCCCTAATATGTAAGGCTTAACTCTCCCACTGCCTCCCTATTACTAGGAACCCCCTAGGTGAAAAGAATTGTCATGGTGAAGATCAGGTTTCAATGAGATTTATTCTAGCCCAATCATTCTGCTGGCTGATGTCTAATTCTTTCATCATCCAAGAGAGGGATGGTTACTTTTAATTGATCGTCGAAGAAAGCGAGGCTCAGAAAAGTGAGTTTTGTACAAGACCATGTAGTCAATGCTTACGAAAGCGGATCTGCTTTTGTTGTTGCTAGATCCCCCTGAGTTAATCCCAATGCTTTGCAACTCCATGCAAGAGAAGAGAACTAACCAATAGGAGTTCTAGGTTGCAGTCTCTAGGAACCAGTGCCCATGGAAGCAAGAGTCACAATATCAATGTATTGCCTTGGGAGAAACGAATGCAAGGGATCTCTTTAGAATGTTAAAGATCAAGGACAAAGGGGTACCTGACCCCACCCAGGTCCAAAGGCCTCCTATGCAGGTGAAAGTTGAACAGTGAGTAAAGTAGACCGCAGAGGAATGGATGCCCGAGAATAATGTGTTGGAGATTATTGAAAACCCCATGGACTGCCTGGAAAGCAAGCACACAGAAGCAAGGATGAGGAGACTACTCATCTCATGAACTTTGGGCATGTTCTCATGAGACAGCAATCCTTGGGGAATGACATCATGTATGGTACAGGAGAGGGTGCGTGAGAGAGAAGAAGGCCCTCAAGGAGAAGGAGTTATACCGTCGCTGCAACAACGGGCTCAAATACAGCAATGACTATCAGGATGGTATAGTACAGGGTAGCGCTTTCTTCTACTGAACGTAGGCTGCTGCTGATTGGGAACTAACCCGGGGGCACCTAACAAGAAGTTTTATAGTTCCTTCTTTCTACTAAGAACCGCCAACTTTTCGGTTAGGAGGCCCGTGGTTAACCGTTGCATCACCACGGTTCATACAAACTGGCATTTTTCACTTTGATCGCGGATGTGGAAATAGAGGCTATCATTTGGTTTGAGCTTTCTGAAACAGCCTGGCCCTGGCTCTCTGCCAGAGCAGCTCACTATGAAGCCCAATTCTATTTCCTAACTGGGAGCTTTTGGCGCCCGGGTCTCAGCGAGGTTAACAGCCAGTCCCTCTCCCATAATCCCTGTGACTTCCCGGGCCTCTTTGTTGTAGCCCCCTCCTACATTTACAGAATCGTCTTGTGACACCCCCTCCTCACATATTTGCATGAAACAGTTTACAAAGTTCTGCCAGGAGCTTTTGTTGCAGGATGATTTATGGGGAAGTGGGAAGATGGACTCTACCCATGGGAAGCATTCAGGTCATTTTATTTCTCCATTCTGTGGGCAGCAGCATCGGAACCTGGAATTTGCATCCCACACCTGCTTTAAGATCAATCGGCTACAGCTGTATTCTGTTTCTCTGTCTCTCCCCACACCTCTCCCTCCAAGGAATTGTGTGTTCTTAAAGTTCATCTGTGAAGTGCTGTTCCTAACACTGATAACACTATAAAATAATGGTAAAGTTAATTATTGGCAAATTAAAGTGGAAGTGCTATCTAAATTCATAGGACATCCACATTACTATCAAATGAGTTTATTGTGATTACAATGATTAATGACATCCGAGTAAATACCAGAGAGCAGAAATCCTGAATACCAAGAAGGTTAAAGTCTGATTGTCATTAAGAACCTCAAGGAAAAAGTGAGTGAGCTTCTTATCTGCTTCCACGAGGGATGGGGACACGGAACAGAGAAAGGAGATCCCTTGCATCTTGGCACACACTGAAAACTGGGGGCTCATTTTCTTATTTATGCAGCATTTTGGAAACAACCCATATCGTCCTGCAAGAAAAACAATAGCTCACATGAAATGTAAACAGAATAGACAGATCAGTGGAAGAGAATCAAAAGCCAAAAATAGACCCCCAGCTTATTACAATAACATGGCAGCACATGAGAAGCAGTCAGAAAAGTAGGCATTTTTAGATGGGGGGGGATGAAGGGGGGTTATTAAGTAAAGATATTTGGACAATGGCTAAACCATGAGGTAAGAGATGATTACTATTTTACATATTATTCTGAAACACATTGCTATAAAATAACTAGGTAATATTAACTGTGAATATTCCTAATATCTAGTCTTGAGGAGGTAGGCAAGATATTTTAAAGGCACAAACTCAACAAACAAACAAAACATCATGATAAAATGAGAGAGAAAGATATGAATAGGTTTAACAAGATATAATTAGAGCAGGATACAAAATAATGGGGAAGTTGCTGCTACTCGATGACATCTTTAATATTAATTTCTAAGAGCCAACAAATTTTACTATACAAAGAGATTTTACAAACAAAGAAGAAGAAACCAAGCTCTTTCATATCAAAGTGAGCTAAGGATTTGAAAGAAAAAAAAGGCAAGTTATGAGCACAACCATAAAGCATGTCTCCCTTGGTGTGGTGTTACCATGAGTCAGAATCAAGCAAGTAGTCAAATTACTGCTGATTAAAACAACAACACACTTTTCAGTAGGGCCATGACTGTGGCAGCCTCAGGAACTCTGGTGGTGCTGTGGGTTACGAGAAGAGCTACTTCACAGGAGAGAGTTGAGACTATCTGACCACCCCAAAACCATCTATAGGGGTCGCTATGATTTGGAACCAACTTGATGGGAGTTGGGATTTACAAGTCCCTTGATTGTACCAACAGTTAACTAATTGGGCCCAAATTGTTAGGCACCAGAAACCCACCAAGAGGCAACCATTCTGCACGCCACATCCTTGAAGCCTTAGAACACAGTCTGCCACATTACCATGTATGTGGCAGAGCTAATAGACAGCAGCTATCAACACTCCTCAGTTTATCAATGATTTCAGAAGCTCTACAGTCAGTTCCCTGGTAATGTCAATGGTGAATGTACTTGGAGGCCAGGGAAAAGGTTAGAGATTGGAGTCTACGCCGAGGTGTTTCAGAAGCTAGGTCTGGTGAACGACTTCAGAAAATCCAGCCACTGAAAATCCTCTGGGGCACAATTGTTCTTTCACATCCAAGTGGTGGCCAAGAGCTAGAACCTGCTCAAGGGCAGCTTTTTTGATATATATTTTTTGGATAGGACACAGATGGTGACACTACAGGGAGACAGATACCCTCTTCAACTCTGCTGTCAAAAGCATGGGTTGACCCAGGATTAGAGAAGACAAGAAACATCTCTACCCTATCACTTTTTTTTGCTTTCTTTCTTTAAAATTATTTTATTGGGGGCTTCTTTTTGCTTTCTAGTGTCCATAAGGTCACTATGAGTAGAAACTGACCCAGTGGCACTTAAAAACAACACTCTGACCCACCCGTCACTGTGTCCATATTATCCTCAAACAAACAAAATAGATACAACCCCAGTCCTGATATACAGACACTTCTTGCCACAGGCTCTGCTTTCTAATCTATTTTTTAAATTGGTGGTAGTCTACACAATCAGAGGCTTTTTTTGGGGGGAAGGGGATCCTCAAATTTTAGTTTTTGAAATTAAACTTTCTAAGTGCTTGTGATGGTGGTGAGATCACTTACAAATGACTAGGTACAATGTAAGATATTATCACCAGTCCCCAGCAGGAGCTCTGCTGTCTCAGGGAAAGAAGGGGTTCTTGATAAAGTACAAGCCCTGTCAATTGCAAAGATGAATTAGACCTCACTTTATTTAGCTGGCTGTGCTCTTGTGAGCAAATCATTTACCTCTGTTTCCTTTATCTGTAAGATGAGGAAGAGAATATCTGATTGTAGGATGGTGTAAGAATTGGAGATCATATAAGAAACGAACTGGTTGGTGGTCCATGCCAGACATGCAAGAAATAGATGACATCCCATCATCGCTTTCTTCTTCATCATTCATCATCAACATTTTCAGGAAGTAAACAGATGAACCAGTTGTAAAAACAATAGGCTTGACTATAATTCTGTCAAATCAAGTCCTGTCTCTGCTGACTGAGAATAAAGTACAAGTCGCATGTACTTCTGACCCTCAGTTTCTTCACCTGTCAGATGGAGTTAAGGTTTAGTTCACAGTATTATTATAAGGCATACATATGACAACTCAAGTAGTTTGAGGGCTGAGGATCTTTTCTGTGTGGGACAACTCAGTCATCTGACATCATTGTCCTTGGTAGATGCTATCGGTGTGATTTCATAGTGACCTTATGCACAATAGAACAAAACACTGCCCAGTCCTGCACTATCCTCACAATTTTTCTTATGCTTGAGCTCATTGTTGCAGCCACTGTGTCCGTCCATCTTGTCATTGTCCCTCTGCCAAGCATAATGTCCTTTTGAATGAGCTGGTCTCTCCAGACAACATATCCAAAGTATGTGAAACAGTCTTGCCATCTTTTCTTTGAAGGAACATTCTGGTTGTACTTATTCTAAGACAGAATCGTTTGCTTTTTTGGCAGCCCAGGATATTTTCAATATTCTTCATAAATGCATCAATCTTCCTTTGGGCTTCCTTATTTAATGTTTCACTTTCGCATGTGTATGAGGCAATTGAAAATATCATGTCAGGTGCATGTTGATCCTTATAATAACAATCTTGCTTTTTAATATCCTAAAAAGGTCTTGTTCGGCAGGTTTACCAATGCAATGTGTCACTTGATTTCTTGACTACTGCTTTCATGAACATTTACTGTGGATTCAAGCAACACAAAACCTTGAACAACTTCAGCCAGAATGATTTTATCTATTGGTCCGGTGGTGAGGTGTTTGGTCTTCTTTACATTGAGTAGTAATCCATACTGAAGAGTATAGTCCTTTAACGTCAGCATTGGCATCAAGTTCTCCTTACCCTCCTCAAGCAAAATCCTGTAATCTGCATATGCTACAGTAGATTATTAATAAGATTTTCTCTAATCCTGATGCCATGTTCTTCTTCATATAATGTAGCTTCTCTGATTATTTGCTTAGCATACAAGTCAAATAAGTATGATGAGAGATTACAATCTGGGTGTATCCCTTTCCTGATTTTGAGCCATGCAGCATTCCCTTGTTCTGTTTACATAAGTGCCTCTTGATTTATGTCAGTGGTTCTCAACCTGTGGGTTGTGACGCTTTCGAGATCGAATGACCTTTCACAAGGATCACTAATTCATAACAGTAGCAAAATTACAGTTACAAAGTAGCAACAAAAATAAATTTATGGTTGGGGGGGTCACCCCAACATAAGAAACTGTATTAAAGGGTCGCAGTAGTAGGAAGGTGGAGAAACTCTGGTATATGTAAAGTTTCCACATGAGCACAATGATGTGTTCTGGAAATCCAATTCTTCTCCAGGATTTCCATAGCTTGTTATGCTTGGCACAGTCAATAAAACATAGGTAGTGGGCTGAGCCCTGGTAGCATAGTGGTTGAGTGCGGGAATGTAGCCTACAGGCTTGGCATTTCAAATCCAGTGGCAGCTCTCCAGGAGCCAGGTTGGGTATCTCCCATGACCACCAGAGGACAGTGATGCCCCCCCCCCAAATAACAACAACAACAACAACAACAAAACAGAAAAACACAGGTAGGCATCTCCTCTGAATCCGACTTGAGCCTCCCTGTTGATGTACTGCTGCAATGGTAGTTAGATGACCTTCAGCAAAATTTTCCTTGCATGTGACATTAATGATATTGTTCTGTAATATGAGCATTTTGTCGGGCCACCTTTCTGTGGAATGAGTACAAATAATGGACTTCTTCTATTCAGTAGACCAGTTTACTCTCTTCCAAATTTCCTAGGATAGATGAATGAATGCTCCCTCTGCTTCATTAGTTTGTTGAAACTAACACATTTCAAGGGGTAGTCCACCAATTCCTGAGGCCTTGTTTTGAACTAATGCATTGGTTGCAGCTTGAACTTCTTCCTTCATTACTACTGGTTTTTGCTCATATGCTCTCTCTTCAAATGGTAGAATGTTGACCAGTTATTTTTGGTAGTGATTTTGTGTATCTTCTCCATCTTTTTTGGATGTTTCTTGTATTGTCCAACATTTTGTTGATACTGCAGTTCAAGGCTTGAATTTTCTTCTTTATTTCTTTCAGTTTAAGATGAGCTGAGCATGTTCTTCTTTTCTGGTTTTCTAACACTAACTTTTTGGCACAATGTGACTCACTGCCATTGAGTGGAGGCTAACTCATTTTGACTATATAGGACAGAATAGAACTGCCCCAGTGGGTTTCTGAACAGTTATCTTTCCTGGAGTAGAAAGCCTCGTTTTTCTCCTAAGGAGTGGCTAGTGGTTTAGAACTGCTGACCTTGTGGTTGGTAGCCCAATGTTAACCACTGCACTATCAGGGCTCCTTGACACAATATACGTCATAAAAATAATGTCCTAGTTTGGTGAATGCAGTCTTAAAAACATGAAAGTGGACATTTAAGTGAGAACTATTGGTCTACTCCTCTGCAGCAGATGATAAAAAAGAATCTGAAGACTCAAAGAAGAGGCTAGTCTGCAGGTCTGTAGTCTACATGAATCACCACATCATCTTTGTTGAGACCAGAAGAATTAAATTCTTCCCAGTACAACTAGTATTGACACCAAGATCAAAATAGATGGTCCTGATAGAACGGGGAAGAAATGTAGGAAACCCCCCCCCCCCTTTAGAAGGCTAGACATATAAAATTGGTAGGGACCAGAGTAGTTTTGGATACAATCATACTAGGACACTCCTAAAACATGAACTTCAAACTTCTTCTGGAGGCCTTCTTTCAACTTAATGTCAGATTGGCTCATAAAAGAAACAACATCACCCATGAGGACTGCATTACTCTAAACCAGCAGTTCTCAACCTGGGAGTTGCGACTCCTTTGGGGGTCGAATGATCTTTTCACCAGGGTCACCTAAGACCATATTTCTGAAGGTCTTAGGAACTTAGACACAGCTTCTCTATCTTTCTCTGCGCACATGCAGATACATCCACATACAGGGTCACCACAACAGAAGGAACTGCATTAAAGGCTTGCAGCATTAGGAATGTTGAAAACCACTGTTCTCAACCATCATCTAAATGAAACCAAAGAGCCAACATTACACCAAATTGGAAGGTAAGGGGTGGTGCCCAGAGAAGCCAGAGATACGGAAAGAAGACCACCAGAAAGGAAGCAACGAGAATGCTGACAACCTGTGACAGGTGCAACCCAGTGTCCCTGAACGGCAGTGCCCCCGAGCACTGCATGTGCAGAGTGCAAAACTCATTGCCTTGGGCTTGAGGCTGACTGACAGCGACTCCATAGGACAGGGTACAACTGCCACTGTGCTGACCAGACTGTAACTGTTTACTAGTGTAGAAATGCCACTTTCTTTAGAGGAGTAGTGGATCATTTTGAATTTTAGACCTTGTGGTTCAGAGGCCAACACGTAACTTCTATGCCCCAGTGCTCCTCTTGAACAGGAGGAGTTATTAAATGAGAGTCTTACTTGCTGTGTGAATTTTAATAAAAACATAACGGAATAGTAAAGAAGAAGAACAACAAGAGTAAAAGATAATTCAAATAAGACATCAGGTAGTGCCCAGACCATAACACAGGTTCCGTAAGTTGCTTCGGCATTTGGACATTGTCAGGTATGCAAATATTGAAACCCTTCCAGGGGGAAAACTAGTGAGTGCGTGTAGTAGAGTCTTTCATTCTGTAGGGAAGCATGGCAATACGAAAAAGGATGAGTTATTTTATCTGTTACCTTCACGCTCAAGGATCCCGGGCTACAAATAGACTCTGTGATGTTTTTCTCAGATAAGTTACAAATAAGCCCCAACTTGCCTTGAAAGGATTTCTGCTATCTAATAGGCTAGGGTGTTAGTCCTGATACTGTGAAATCCCCTTAGCAGAAAGCCTTGGGGCTGTCGGTAGAGCTGCGTCCTTCCTGAGTGTTGCTACTTCAAGAGACAGATGAGCGAAGATTTCCAAATTAGCAACAGCTGGAAATGGAGCAGGCGAAAGCTCGGAGGAGAAGGAGCACTCATTTTTCAAGGCTGCCCAAGGCTATGGTTTCCTGGGAGGACTACTCTGGGTGCAAGCATCATGGATTTGAGACATCATGCCCAGGCTGTTAACAAATGAAGCCACTGGCTGTGTTCTGGAGCACCCTGGGGAGGCTTCTGTCCTCAGGAAGTTTAAAGCCAGATTGAGAAGGGAGGCTGCCTCGAGTGGCCAAGTACAGGATGCACGGAAACTTCACTGGAATTAAAAAAAAAAAAAAAGAAAAGGAAATGCTATGCCAATTAACACAAGAATCCACATAGGATTCTTTACATGATTAATGGAATTTAAATTGGTTGCCTTATTAGTTAGGAGTCTTCAGGTCATACGCAAGAGAAAATGAATTCAAACTTTTTGAATTGGTTTCTTGTGTTTCTGGGAACAAATTACCACAAACTCGGTGGCTGAAAGGAGCCCTGGAGGTGAAGTGCATGATGCTTTGGGTTGCTAAAAGCAGGATCAGGAGTTCGAATCCACCAGTCTCTCTGAGGAAGAACCATATGACTTCCTGGACTCATAAGATTAATAGCTTCAGAAACCCTTAAGGGGGCCAGTTTAAAACAACAGACCTTTATCTGCCCACATTTCTGGAAGTTAGAAGTCTAAATCAAGGTGTTGTCAGGGCTACAGTTCTCCCTGCCTTCTTGAGGCGCTGGACGGAATGCTGTTCTCTGTCTCTTCTAGATTGGGGTGTGTTCTAGCATTCCTGGGCTAGAGGCGGCATTCCTCCAATGTCATGGCTCCTTTCAGCTTTTCTGTATGTCACTCACACATGATGTTTCACAGCAACACTAGCCACTGAGTTTAGGACCCACCTGGATAATCCATGGTGATCTCATGAGCCTTAATTATATGCAACAAAACCATTTTCCTAAATTCACAGCTTTTGGTTTTAACACGTGGATATATTATTGTGTGGGCCAATAGTCATCTCTCTACAATTCATTTCATTCCAAATAATAGTAAATTCCAAATAATAGTTTCTGTAATATGCAGGTGATACACCATGTTTCCTGAAAATGAGGAAGACTTGAGGCACTTGCAGAAGAAGACCAAGAATTACATCCCTGAGTAGAGATTTCAGTTCCATTAAAAGAAAACCCAAGTCCTCAGAACTGGACCAGTAAGTAGCATCATGATAAACAAAGAAAAGCTTGAAATTCCCAAGGATTTCTTTTTGCTTAGATCCCCAAGCAATGCTCATGAAAGCAGCAGTTAAGAGAGTAAACTATACACAGATCACCCAGCTCAGTGGGAAAATCTGCTGCAGGAGACCTCTTTGAAGGGTTGCAAAACCAAAATGTTATTTTATGGACTAAGTGCTCCTGCCCCAAGTCATGGTGTTTTCAATCTCCTCATATGCATGTGAGAGTTGGTTAGCAAATAAAAACAGCCAAAGAAGAATGCATGCATCTAAATGAAGGCTCTGACCCATGGACTGACATAAGAACCAGCTGATTGGTCTCAGGAGAAGTACAGCCAGAATGCTCCTTAGAACATCCTTAGAGGATGCTAAGACTTCATCTCATACACCGTGGACCTGGTATCAAGAGAGACTAGTTTTTGGGAAAGGACATCATGTTTGATAAAGGACAATAAAAAAACAGGAAGGCCTTTGATGTGACAGGTTGACATCATGGCTACAACATGGGCTCAGACAGAAACACAACTGTGAGGATGGCAGAGGCATGGGTGGTGGGTTGTTCTGTGACACACAGAACAGGCTTGCTGTCAGTCGCAAATGAGAGGATGACACCTAACAACATTATCAAGGTGTACAATTGTTTACTGTAGTCGACAGCCTCATTTTTCTCCCATTAAAAAAATGGTGCATTTGAACCTCAGATTTGTGGTTGGTGGAAGAACGCTTACCAGACCATGCGAGCAGAGCTCCTATCAGTTCACTGTGCGCTAGATTTTAAATGTGTGCATGTTTGAGTGACTCCCTCTTGGTCTGTGCAGAGGCTCTGCATGAGAACCATTACATGCTCTGGAATTCCCATTGTTGGCAATATGCTCCATAGTTTGTTATGATCCACACAGTGAATGCCTTGCCTAGTCAATATGACATCAGGCAGTGACAGTCTTCATTCCATGTCCTTATCTGAATCCAGCTTCTGGCTTTTGCAGTTCTTTGAGATATACTGTTGCGGCTATTTGGGGTAAAATTATGCTTGCACGTGATAACAGTGACATTGCTCCACAATTTTTGTGTTCTGTTG
The DNA here is from genome assembly GCA_004026705.1 of Nesogale talazaci. Taxonomy (NCBI): domain Eukaryota; kingdom Metazoa; phylum Chordata; class Mammalia; order Afrosoricida; family Tenrecidae; genus Nesogale; species Nesogale talazaci. The sequence continues at coordinate 61,724 of PVJH01002030.1, forward strand.
GATCATTTTTCTTTGGAATGGGTACAAATACAGATTCTTTTCCAGCCAATTTCTTGGCACAGATGAATGAGTGCTTCTATAGTGGCATTCATTTGGTGAAAGATTTCAATGGGTATCCCATCAGTCCCAGAAGCCTGATTTTTTCCCCATCTCGTTAGTCCTTGGATTTCTTCTTTTAATTTTATAGGTTCTTGATCATCTATAAAATTGTCTAAATGGACTTCACCTTTAACTTGAACTAGCTTATGTGAAATGGATGATCTATTCCAGAGTCAATTCCCCTTGTTGTTTTGACTGTTACTGAACTTCACCATCTTTTTCATCTCTCTATATAATTGATTTGATTCCTGTATAGCACAGTGAAATCCACAAACATAATCACTACATACATTATTTAAAAATGCATTTCCAATGAATAAGTCAATGACTACATTACTGAGTGCCACCCCCCACCACCAATTTCTCAACCTCATTTCAATGGAATTAAGAAAAACAGACACATCTCACAGCCATTCATTCCATTTGAGCTTATGGTAACCCAATAGAACCGAATGAATCTGCCCCTATGGGTTTTCAAACCTGTAAATATTCACAGGAGTAATGGCCTCATTGTGCTCCCCAGGATTGGCTGGTGGTTGGCCTTGTCGTTAGCAGCCCATCTTTGAGCCCAGCAGCTAGGGTCATGGGATTAGACAGGCTGAATATGGAAAGGAAAGTGAGCAACTACTATGTGATAAAGGTGCCCTGTGTGGGTCTTTAGCTGCTAATCAAGAGATTAACATTGGACCCCGTCAAGCTGCTCCTCCGTAGAAATGATCTGCCCCTCTATTTCCATGAAGAATGTTCTCGGGGGAAAACCTGTTCTGTAATATGCGAGGTTGTTATGAGTCAGAATCCACTTGATGGCAATGGACCCGGTCTGTGGAATTTCTGCTGTAGCAGCCCCAGGAACCTGAGACAAGCACCTTCCTGTCTTCTGTTGCTGTTGTCAGGTGCCATCAAGTCAGTATCTGCCTGCAGTGACCCTGCATACAACAGCACAAGACACGGCCCCGTCCCGGGCCATCCTCAGGATTATCCTCACCTGTGAGCCCGTTGTTGTAGCCAGCGTGCCACGCCATCTTGTCACGGGGTTTCCTCTGTTTTGTTTTACCAAGCATGATGTCCTTTTCCAGGAGCTGGACCCTTCTGATGGTATGTCCAAGACACATGAGATGACCTATTACTCTCCTTGCTCCTAAGGACCGGTCTGGCTCTAGTATGTGTGTACACAGCCAGGGTACTTTCCAGATTCTTCACCAGCACCCACATTCACACATATCAAATCCTCTTTGGTCTTTTTGACTCCAGGCCCAACTTTCACATGTCTATGAAGTGATTGAAAATACCATGGTGAATCCTCAAAGGAGCATCCTTGTTTTCAATGCTTTAAGTGGGTCTTGAGCAGCAGATTTACCCAACACAGTGCATGGTGCCATCTCTTATCTGATGCTTCGATGAGCATTGGGGATCCAAGGAAGATGAAATTTTGGATGATATCAAGAATGAAGTCTTCGACAATATCATTAAGACAAGCATGCCATCCAGGTTCTTACTAACACTAGCACTGGGGCTACGACAACCACAAAATATGAGCTTTGGGAGGACCAGGACATGGTCTTGTTCCCATGTGTCCCTGGTCCCGTCTGCCCAGAGCTGGACAGACATCGATTAATTGGATTATTTCATTTTATTTATCAGAGGAAAGAGAGAACTGAAAGAGAACACTCACAGGTACGTATTTGTCAGTGTGCACCCCACCCACTTTCACTTAGGAACTCTTATGAACAAGGCTGGTTCTAAACCCATTTATCTCAGAAGCATCTAGCACCATGCCTGGATAGAATCCGAGTTCAAGACCGTATATATTTTGTAATGAATCAGTGAATGATTCAAGCAATCAATTTAATTGGCAGATGCCTTCCTCATAGGTGTGCCCATTAATTACCAATTACCAGTGTTTACATTCTAGGGCTTACCCATTTTTTTTTTCTTTGCTAGCTTCTATGAACTCTCTGGGATGAGAGAATTGGCTTCTCAAACGACTTCCTGCATAAATTAGCCCATCTGAAAGTGAGTGTTTATCCCGGGCTCTTTGAAATTCACATCATTCGTACGAACACCCAGCTCAGACAGTTCTTTAATTCCAGTCACCTGGGATTTCTCCCTACCTTTGTTGCCAGCCCCAGCCTAACACCACTTATCTTATCCACCTGGATTTACATATCAGAAAGGTCTAATCAAAGCTTGCCTGATTGTCACATGCACCCCAGTTACAAATCCGCCATCTAATCAAGAAGGCATACAGCAAATCAACGTGCGCTTCTTTTCAGAAATCTCTTGCAGCAAAATGGGAGAGCAGGAATCAGAACAGTGAACAAGGACAGCGAGTCAGCCAGGGGAAAGATTCTCTCCCTGGAGAAGAGGTTAAGAAAGCAAACTGCTTTGTCTGCGGTTTGATACAACAATGGGTGTGGGAGGGAAGTGGAAGAATCCTAGAGCAAGAGACTCTCAATTCGACTCTGTAGTGCATTGAGGCACTCGTGGTCTGGAGATCAACAAGCCTGCAAAGTTAGGGCTGGTGAGGCAATTTAAAACTATGATTGTCAGGTCCATTCTGATGCATCACAAATCTACAGGTCAGTAGTACTGTCCCATTAAGGTTCCAAAGCTGTGAGCACTAAGAAACATCCGTTCTCAACCTGCGGGGGACAAATGACCCTTTCACAGGTGTCTCCTGATTCATAATAGTAGCAAAATTACAGTTGTAAAGTAGCAATGAAAATAATTTTGTGGTGGGAGGCTCATCATAACATGAGGAACTAATTGTATTGAAATGTGTGGTATGAGGAACGTTGAGAACCACTGATTCAAAAGCAGATGACTGTAGCTTTTTCCTGAGGGATTTGAACCACTGACATTTTGTAAAGCAGCCAAACACGTTAACCACGATGCCACCAGGGATCCCGAAGCAGTGTCATCAAGCGCAGAAACAAAATCCATTGTCATCAAGTTGCTTCTCATACGTAGTGGCCATCAGCATACAACGTTTCCGAGGCTGCAGATCTTGGCAGGGGTAGAAAAGCCTTATTTTTCGGTGGTGGAGCCACTGGTGGGTGTATGCTATAGACCTTGTGATTAGCAGTCCAATGCTTCCTGACAATGCAACCAAAGTTCCCTCAGAAGTGATATGAAATGATCACTTAGCGCAATGCCTTTGTCCTACATTTTTTGAGCTAAACCAGATTCAGAGATGCGAACGGCTAAAAATAACAGTTAAAATCTCCCCAGGAGCCCTATGGTATAGTGCAGGGGTCCTCAAACTGTGCCTGAGGGCCAATTTCGACCTGTCGAAGACATTTATCCAGCTGCTGGGTGTTTTTGTCGCCGCTTCCAGTCCTCCTTAGCAGCCTACTCATCCCGGGCCCGCAGTGAATTTGTTCATTGTTTTTTATTTGTTAAACTATAGTCTGGCCCTCCAATGGTCTGAGATACAGTGAACTGGCCCACTGTTCAAAACGTTTGAGGACCCCTGGCCTATACTGGGTTATGTGTTGGGCTGCTCATATCAAGGTAAGCAGTTCAAAACCATGAGATGCTCTGATGAAGAAAGATGAGCAGAAACAAGAGTGACACACTTTGAAATCCACAAGAGCAGTTGTACTCTGTCCTATAGGGTGTCTGGGTCAGAATGGACTGTGAGTTTTGAGGTTTGGAGAGTCGCTGAGTGGTGCAGATTAGTGTAGGACTCAAATACTAGCCAAAAGACTCATGCTTCCAACCCAATCAGGAAAACAGATATGGCAATCGGCTTCCCAAAGGTCACATCCTTGGAAACACTCTGGAGTGAGTATGCGCCATACCCAGGGAATCCCAATTCTTGGCATCCGTTTGACAGGAACTAACATTTGCAGACACGATCTCAGTGGAGCCCCCGGGTGAGTATTTTATAGGTTCTATTATTATTTCTTTAGTACAGATTGAACAAATTGAGGCTTAGCTGACATTTTGTTTTCTCTGTAGCCACAGGGCAAGTAGGCAAAGATGCCAACTTAGATCATTGTTCTTCATTTGTTCAGCATGTTATTTTTCATCAACGAGATGAAAACCCAAACCAGCCCACTGCCACCAACTCACTCTCCAATCCTGGAGATTCTAAATGGGGTGTTTGAGACTGTGACCCTTTCAAACGCGCTGGAATTTCTGACCCTGTGGTTAGTTCCTGACAAGACTGGCCCACGCAAGTTCCTAACAAGATACCTGTGGCAATAACATAATCTCCTGTCAACTTGAGAAAGTTGTAGAGTCTAGCCCGTCAATCAGGTTGGTGAACTCATTTGGAAGTGAGACAAAAATAGAGGCCAGACATATGCTCCCTGTTTTGTCTTCCTGCTGTCAAGACACATGGAGCTATGCTGATGGAGCCAGAGCCCTGGAGTTGGAAGAGCCCTGTGGAGACCGAGGCCAGCACTGAAATGCTTCCACTGCTGTTGGATACACAAGACTTTCCACCCACTGGCTTGTGATCTTCCTGTCTTTAGTGTCATTGCAAGTGTTGTGTGAGTCTGAAGAAGAGCTTATAGACTGGCATTGGACACAGAGCCTACTATCTGACTTATGGACTTGATCTGGACAGGGCTAGGGTGTTTTCTTAAAATACAGTTGTTCTTTTATATAAAGCTCTCTCTTAGACATTTATGAACGTCTATGAATTTGTTTCTATACTCAACTGGGATTTACACAATGTCAAAAATGCAGGTTCTGAGTCAATATGTCTTGGGCACAGGATGGGGTGGAGAATCTACTTTTCATTTAAAAAATAACATTTTAATGTGTTTTCAATGAAGGTTGACACAGCAGTTTAGGTTCCCTCTAAAGGACTGCCACAAAAGGAGTTCAGTACCATTCCAGGAAATGCTACTAGTCCACAGGTGGCAGATAATTGTGATGCCATCACCTTGTGGTCCCTTGGCCTTGTGCAAGTCATTTAATTTCCCTGAGCTGGCAATGATGCCTCTGAGCTTCATCAATAGAATAGAAATGATAAGAGTAGGTATTACTACTTCAGAGGGGTGTTTCAAGCATGAAATGAAATGATCTGTGTAAATTTCTTTGCATTGTTACCAGCTCCTAGCCTCATTTTCCTCATGTGCATTAAAGCAAGGGACTACAAACTCAGCAATTGTCAGCTATTATTACTGTATTCTCAAATTTCCTGTCCTGGGTTCCATACAGAGGATGAAGAGATGAAAAGATACAATCTCTGGCCTCAAGCAGTTTCAACCCAGTGGGCAGGACAGGCAGCAGGGGTGATGAAAAGTGAGGCATGGGCTGGAAGCCCATGCTTGGCATTCCAGGGAAGACTTCTGGTGAAAAATGTCTTTTATCGGCCATCTCCAATCTATGACACAGGAGAAGCCCAAGGTAGAGTGGCCAGTTGGTGGAAGAATATTGCCAAATGGCAACTTCTCATTCAGGAGCCCAGAAGCTGGAGTGTGGGACGAAGACAGGACTTTTTCACGTCATATACTCCAAAATATTAAGCAAGCAATTTACCAACATTTAGTGTGCTAGCCAGTCTCACTGAAACTTCCAATTTTATGAGATCTTCGTCTGACTCATGATGAGGTTGACTAAGCTAGCTATTCTCCCTGATATTCCCAGTTATCTGAGCGCTTTGCATGACTCAAGTTGGGATACTTGATTTACTTCCCTCGAGGCCTATGGGTGGGATTCAAGAGTCATTGTTAATGACCCATAACAATTTAGACCGGTTTACCTACCCCGGGAGTTCACATCCCTCTCCTCTTAGTCATCAGGCATCCCTAAACCATTATCATCTTATAGCTCTTAAGACAGGACCCCCCCCCCCCCACCACCGCCACCACTTGCGGCAAGTCCTGACCGGTGATTAGAGAAATTATGTGTCCACTGTTAGGCTACTTAAACAGGGAAAATTAATGTTTTCCACTCTCACTGCTGACCCTCCCTCCTGGGTCGCTTCTGCCTGCCTCTCTCCTGACGCTCTCAGCTCCTCTCCCTCATCATGTAGTCCCCTCTCCTGCCTCCCTCTCCCTCTCCATGCAGACCACCATACGGGGCAGAGGTGAGCATGTTACCCTGATGTTATGTATGTCTGACTCTTATTGTTTGCTTTTCTCTCTCTGCAATGATCTCTATATCATTATTATAATAAATAATAATTATCGCTGCACAACTGCCTATTGAACCCTTGCTGTAAGTTTATCAGAGACCAGACACCTCTGATACTAGAGGAGCTGATATGAACAGAGAGGGGCTTCAAGAGTCCAGCAGGAGTTCTGTACAAGTATCTCCTGGTTTCCTCTCCTCAGGTCCTAGAGGAAGTAATCCAGTATGAGTCAGGACTCTAATTCTTACCTCTAAACTTTCCTCCTGCCCCCCACAGTCCAAGGTTATCGAGGCCCACAAGACTTAATGTAACATGCAGCCCCGATAGAAATGATTGCAGTTTGCTTGCTTGTTGTTGTGAAGTCAGCCCTGTCAATGGCAAGCCCACACACAACAGAATTGGGGCACAGTGATCCCTAGTGCGCGCACTGTTACATTTGGGGAAGTTGATTGGCAGGTTTTGCTTTCTTGTCTCCATTATTCAGAAAGCTTTGACAGAGCCTGTTCAGCCTCACAGCAATACACATGCCTCCTCCAGTGCCGCCTGGCAGTGACCGAACATCAGGTGGATGGGTTGGGGATTGAACCTGGGTCTCCTGCATGGGAGTCAGGAAATCTACCATTGAAACAACACTGCTCATGGTTCTCCTTTGAAATATTTGTTTGTTTTTGGACATGAAGCTTCCATTGCAATTCTTCAAACTGACTAAAAAAATTTTTTTCCCTTTAAAAAATGATTTTATTGGGGGCTTTTATAGCTCTTATAACATTTCATATATCATGTGTATCAAGAACACTTGTACACATGTTGCCATCCTCATTTCCAAATATTTTCTACTTGAGCCCTTGGTATAGCTCCTCTTTCCTCCACCTTTTTAAAAACAAATCATTTATTAAAATGACTACTATGATCAATACATTTGTCAATTTTATGCAGACCACATTTACACATGTGTTGTCATCATCACTCTCAAATTATCCTCCCTCTACTTAGGCCTCCAGTACCAGCTCCCCAAATTTCCCCCTGCTGCCTGTACCCCCTCCCCCTTGCACCCTTGATGATTTACAAATTCTTATTACTTTTTCATATCATACACTGTCGGATGAATTCCTTCACTCCCTTCCCCATTGTCCAAACCTCAGAGAGGAGGTTATATGTCGATCCCTGAAATTGGTTCTCCCCTTCTTTAGGCAAAAGTGAGCAGTTCTTTCTGCACTTGAGAAAATGGGAGCAGGGGTGAAATGACCTGGAGAGCCTGGACCAAGCAGGTTTCTCCATCACTATAGTTCAGTAAGAATTATAAAAAGGAAAAAAAAAAAACAAGTACAAGGCAGAGATGCATTGTCTTGTGACTGAAGAACCTTGGAAAGCTGGGAAATGCACTTAGTTAGCATCATCAGCAGGCAACAGCCCCGTGGGTTAGAGACTGGACTTGGCGTTGCCAGCATTGCACAGATTCTTCACATGGGGGATCCTCAGCAGCAGTGCGAGCAGTTAGGAAACCCTTCCCAGCGTCCATTTTCTCAGAGAGGAAACCTGTGGTCATAATAGCTGCTGACGCGTCTGCTGGGATGCTTCAGGATGAAATTCGATCTAGAACACCTCATGCCAGGTGATCAGCTGGTGGCTGACCATTTCACGGCTTTGGTGCACAGTTACTCATGGCCCGGTTGAAAACCTTTGGACGGAGGTATAGAGTCAGAGGATCTATTCAGCAGGAGTTCCTTGTCTGGTACAACATCCTGCCCCCACCCACCACCCCTCCAGTCCCATCCCTCATCACAACTGCTGATGGATACTTTGTGTCATCCCAGTGAGGTTTTGATGCTCAGTGCCTTGACATGTGCTCTTCCATAATGTAATCATCTTCCATTTTGTGATCAGCTGTGGGCCGCGGATCAAGGGAAAGAGAGTTTCCTTGAGGTTGTGGCCAGTCTCCAAGATATAAATGGAGTTCTGGCAATGCTTGCTTTCTCTCAACTCTGTGCTCTTCTTGACACTTGACTTGGGACATTGTGTCAGTTCGGGTAGCCTAGAGGAACAAATTTCATAGACACACATATAGATAGAAGGAACAAGTTTATATGCAAGAGGAACAGGACATTGAGCCCAGTCCAGTTCAAAGTCGTAAGACTGATATTAACCCATATGCCTGAAATCAATCTGCAAAGTCTCCCTCCGACTCACGAAGTCACAGGTCAGTGGGTGCAGAATCCCGGCGCTGGCAGGGATCTCCACATGGCTCCTCGCTTCCAGGGTTCAGTGTCCATCAACAGCAGAAGCAACTCATCATTGGCAGAGGTCTCCATGTGGCTGCCACAGCTTCGGAGGTCTGGTTCCATCAGGGCAAAGCCGTGTGGTCTCTCCGCCAGCTCCTCCAGCTTCTCAGACGGCGCCATCTTGTCTTTTCCACCATTCATCGTCTCTGAGACTAGTTCCCAACAAGTGGGGAAGATAGCTTCTCATCTCCATGAGGGAAACATCGTGAGATTTCCCAGACATATCAGGAGAAAGTCATGCCCACACAGAGGACTCATTAGCTACCTCCAGATTAACAGGCTAGACTCCACCCCTACATTTCAATCATAAAATTAACATAAGCAGATGACTGCCACAGACATGGTCTACAGATGACCCCATCCTGCTTGTTGACTCAAAGATCCGAGATTTCCCAAGCCCTGTGTGTTCTTTTATACGAATACGGTCTACTTTTCCAGCTAGTTCTAATATTTAATGAAATGGTCACACAAAACTCAGACAGCATTCGTGATGACAGGGTTTCTTAAGGAAGTTACCAGGTTGCAGTGTAAGTGAGAAATGCTAGGGACAGAGTTTTTGGGTCAGGACATGTTACCGAGTTCTTTCAGGACTGCTAATACATGCCCACAGGGCCTGCCATTCAGCTCTAAGCCTCAACTCAAAGGCAATCAACTGAAGCCCTGTAGATTGGCAAACCCAGCTCTTCCAATTAAAGGCCGACAGACACCCCACACCACAAGCCAGTCTCTTGCCTCCAAGCACACACCTTTACTTGCTCTGTGGGCTTGGAATGTTACCACTCTTTCAGGTTTGGGCTCCTGATTCTGCTGCTGCTCTGTTGATCGTACAGCTGTCTTCTGGATCACGGAAGTTCTCGGTGCAGGAATTTCAGGGTCCAGAGGATAAGTTCTACCCTTGGCTCTTGCTGATAATAAGATCCCATCTCCTGATTTTTCAGATGTCTCATATTATCGGCAATCACAATGTATCCTGTTAGTAAATACTCATAAGTGACTCCTGTCAGTGTCTTCCCCCACCTTCTTACCCAGATCCAAGCAGGAAAAAGTCAGTGGGAAGGAGTTATAGTGACTAGAATAGTCTATCAAATAAGCAAACTGCCTCTTCCTGATAATCTCTTGAGTGGGAAAGGTCGGCAGCCTGCTTTCAGGCTCTCAGATTTGAGGCTTGCTGGTCACCACAATTGTCTGAGCCATCCCTTAGAGTAAATCTTTCTATATGGCATTGTGAGTTCAGCACCAGTGTGCTTCCACAAGGTCAGCAGCTCAAATCTACTAGCTGATGCACAGCAGAAAAAATGAAACTTTCAACTCACCTAAGGATTTAGTTTCAGAAACCCTATTGATAGGCTTTCTTAGCCTGGCTGCAACTAGTGAAAATCAACTCGATAACAGTGGTTGGCTTATGTCTTTAAAGACACATTCACTGCTCTTGCCCCTTGAAAGAACCCAGAGAAAGACTCACCACCTCCCACACCTCCACCCTCCTGAACTGTGGAGTGGCCTCTAATTCCCTAAGCACGACTTCTCACTTTTGGCTGGAATCTTTGCTTACCTGGCTCTTTAATTCTCTCTCTCTCTATTCCACAAGGCCCTGCATTCTCAGATCCACAAAGGTGCATGCTGCAGTCTCAACTCATGTGTCAAAATGTTTAGCTTCTTTGGGAAGCCTTCACCCACTGCCACACCAGGGGATGTTTCCAAGGCTCACGTGGCAATCATATCATGAAGCAACATCCAGTGTTGTGAGAAAATTCACAAGCTCACCGCCTTATGATTGCTCTTTTGACATGTCTGCATCCCCCATGTGGTGAATTGAATTATGTCTTTCCAACAGAGATGCTGAAGTTCTAGCTCCTGGTACCAGTAATGATGACCTTGTTTAAATATAGATCTTCAGCAGATGTGAACAGTTACATTAACAGGAGGTCTTTCCGGAGTTCAGGTGGGTGGGCCCTATTCCCATCGAAGCAGAGTGGTTTGCTCATTTAAGAAGAGGTGAGAGCGAGGCACAGGGGTGTGGCCAGTGAAAAACTTATTTTTTAAAAAATGCTTAGGAAAACCTGAGACTGCCAGAAGCTGGAAAGCTGTCAGAGCTATGGAAGTACTTCCCTAGGAGTGGACAGAGGGAATACAACCAGCTATTGCTTGAGTCTGGACTTCTAGCCTCTGGAAAAGTACGACACATCTCTGTTGTCTGAAATCTGTGTGTGTGTTTGCACACACGTACACATGTATGTGTTTTAGAACAGTCCTAACAACACCCGCTCCAAGGATGAGAGTGTAGCGGGGCAGGAGCTGTGTCTGAGAAGGCTTGCCCATGGCATTTCTTTAGTTCATACCCAGGATCTGGCTTAAAGCAAAACTAAACCCAACCCATTGCTGTCCAGTCGATTTGGACCCATAGTGGCTCCTAGGATAAGGTGACCAGACATCCCACTTTTTAACAATGTATCAAAGTCCCATGGCATTTTAAAATTAAAATAAATATATTACAATGCTATTTTTGTGTTCTATGAAAATTGTTGATGCTCCACATAGATCAAATTTTTAATCAGAGCCCCCCTCCCCCACATACACACCCCAGTCAATGGTGTCCTGGTTAAAATCTAGTCACTTATTCTAGGAGCGAGTGGAGGGCCCTCACAGAGATGCCAGGGTTGAACTCATTTTGGAAACAAACGGCCCATCTTTCTCTTTCAAAGAGACTGGTGGCTTTGGCTGACGGATTTTTCAGCTTGCAGCCAAGGGTTTCGCCATTGAAGGGCTAAGCTCTCCCACCCAGTGAAGGAACTGGGCAGTGTGTGTACACTGAATTGATCAGAATCACCATAGTATTTTCAAGGGGGAAATGTTTTCACTACTTCAAGGGAGTTAGACAGATAGACTTGTCCTCATTGTTTAGACTGAAAATTTTACCCAAATAAGGACATTCTCTGTCTTTCTAAGAGAAGGCAGGATTTGAAGGTAGAGACAACAGCTACTGGGTTTGCAGGGAGCAAAGGGAACACCATCCACTAGCTTGTCTGTCAGGAAATGAATCTTGCCTTGTCAACGCAAGTGCAGTGGACGTGGGTTTAGGCAGGGTCTCTCTGAGCCATGGAAAGAAAGTCACCCTGTAAACCCCAGTGACTGAAAAGCAAGGGACTCCCCTTTCCCTTGGTAGAGCCTATAGAATCACATTAGCATAAGCATTGTCATGTAATGAGTTGTCAGGCTGAGGATGTAATTATTGCGAAGCGGAGGAAAATTTCAAAAGTTGAGCTTTAATGGAAAAATGAGATGAGAGCGGTGGCGTTCAAGTATAAAACAAACTTTTTAATATTCATTCCTCCTGCACTCTTTGAAATTCACCTTCAGAGCTCCAAGGTGAACAAGGGGAAAAAAGTTCAATAATTTTCAAATCCTAATTATAATTCATCACAGGTGATTAAACAAGGCCGGGGGTGTTTGTTGCTCACCGTTTCCCCCCCTTGACAGTGGACATTTAATGTTAATTAAAAAAGGAAAGGATTTTTTTCTTTTCTTTCTTTCTTTTTTTTTTAACAAATTATGCCAGTGCTGTTTTTCATCTGTTTCTGTTTCCACACATAGAAATTCAGTCCCAATGCTACCAGACCAGAAATATTGCATACATCTCAAATGCCTTTTATTTACATGGCTATCCTCTTAGTTCATCCACTCGCAGGGCCTTTCGACTTCCTTAAGGGAGCCTGGCAGTTCTGTGATCAAAAGGGAACTCTCAGATTGCTTTCCAGCTGTGGAACCCTGAGAAAATCATCTAACATTTGGGATCTTTGGCATTTACTGCATATAAAATGCACAAAGCATCATCTTTGTTTTCCTTTGGATAATGTGGAAATACTATTTGACTTGACCATCACCCGTAAGTCTCCTCTTCGATGTTTAGGATGTAAACTACATTCCTATCTTTTATAACTGGTTCCTTGTACAAAAAAGGCCCTTTCCTCACTTATTTCTGTAATTCCAATATTCACCCTGTGAAAGTTAGGTTAGATGTTAAGACCCGGAGAGGCTTTCTCACACACCTCAAGAGAACTTGGTTTCACTGATACTGTTTCCATAATATTTTGCTCTTCTTGTTCCTATGTGATTGGAGTACATGTTGAGTTATTGACTTATGCATTTCCCCTCTGCATGGTGAGCTTGCTGAAGCCCAAGCTTCATTCATTTCTCTATCCTACACCCAGAACATGGTAGGTGTTAGTGAACAAAAAGGAGCTGTTACTGAATGGATGAAAGTGTATCTGTTAGGACTGCTTGGTTATAATCAACAGAAGTAGATTCTGGCCTAGTTAAAGGCAAATTTGATTTTTTTTTTTCTGATAGGATACCAAGTAGTGCAACATATGGCAATAAGGCTGGGGGACCAGGATGACGGAAGATAGGACATAGAACAGAGGAGGAATCTAAGAAACCAGAATTGACCACAGCCAAAAAATCCACTCCACCTGGCTTCCCACTATGGCTTCGCTTCTCACTATGCTGGAGATGAATCCTCAAAGTGGGTCTGATAGACTTAACTCAGGGAACACACGTACTGTTAGATTAGGAAGGCAGAGGGTCATGTTTTCTAATCTTTCTGATTGCTCTAAGGAGGGAAGACTCAGCCCCAGGAGGTACTTTGGACACTACCGCTAAATGAAGAGGGTGAAAGTGCTGGGTGGGCTGAAATAAATGTCCTCAAAGACTCTGTTTGGAACTAAGTGTCTTCATCCTCACCTGGGTGAGAGCGGTGGAACTTGTTTCTGTTCTTGGCCCGGTGTCTATCAGTACGCAATCTTCATCAGCTGTTGTTTGCGATCGGGTTTAGAATTCTTTGCAGAGACAGTTTTCATTCCTCCTCTCCCTGGACCAGCCTCTCCCTTGAACAGCCTGTCCCTTGAAAACTTACATTCAGCTCCATTTGTCCAGGGATTTTCTGCTGGGCAGTTTGAGGTCTGATCTAATCACTCTGACCATTTTCACAATGATCAGTTCTCTTGTCTGATAAATCAGTTAATCAGGCACCACTTTGGCCATTCAGGGATCCAGGATGGTTATCCTGGACGAGCAGGCACAACTGAAGTGTCTTTAGTCTGCAGGCCTTTAATCGGGCCAATTTGCAGCTGTGTGCTTTACCATTTCCTATTTGTATCTGTTTCAGAAGCTTCATTCTCTATTACGATCAAGTTTCCACATGAGGCTCTCTGCAGAGCAAACTCAAGTCAGATGCATTTTGGATGGAGCCCAAAACCCCTAATAATTCACAGGTGAAGAGGATTAATTTCATTACCATGATCCTGACACACCCCTTTCAAAGGGGTTTAGCACTGCTGTTTAGACAATGTTATTCGGCTCCTGCTTCTGGTACCAGCACATTTGCATATTCATCAGAAATGTATGCACAGTATTAAACCCAACGGTTATTGCACTCCGCATTCCTGAATGCCCCTATGCATGCTGATTCCCCTTCCTCTAGCGGGAGTCATAAGTTGTTCAAGGTCAGTACATACTGGCATCTCCCCAGGGGAGCTGGGGGCCTCCACCACCTTGGACAAGCTTGTGCTCCTGGTTTCACTGGAGGGTTGGGGAGGGGGGAGGGTGAAGGTTGTCTTCTGTGGGGAGGGTAAGAGGAAAAGTACTGGGAAACCGTGAACAGTGAGGGAACACTGGATGTGGAGTTGGAGCAGCTGGGCCAGGTGTCGGCTTCAACATTTTACTATGCGAGTTCCTTCCGCCCACTGAATCTCAGCTTCTGCACATTTGAAATGGAGATAAAAGCCTCAGGGCTGTTGTGTTCATCTATGGGGTTTGGTGGGTGAGAGCACTCTGTCTATTGTGAAGGTATAGAAATATATCGAATTATTGTTTCCAACTGAAAACTCATTGCTCTGGAGTTGATGCTGACTTAGGACAGGGGAGACCTGTCACACATGCTTCTGAGACTTTACTGTTTTCTGGGAGTAGAAAACCCTGTGTTTCTCCTTTGGAGTGATTGGTGGTTTCAAACTTCTCACCTTGTCATTCACAGTCCAAATGTGTAACCATTATACAGGGAGGGCTCCTAAGTATTGTGTGTGTGTGTGTGTATATATATATATGTGTGTGTGTGTGTATACACACTACATATATATTGTAATATGTATATATTACAAAAGGGGCAAGAATCCCATGCTTGCCAAATCAAGATATGGAGAAGTCAGGCAGGCAGATAGATAAATAGATGGACTTTGCTTCCCAGTCAGCTCACTCCCAGCTATTTAAGCCATTTCAGCTGAGATTCAAGACATCATTAGGTAGTAGAAATAAACCTCTCCCAATGTACCTTGTCTGAATTAATAACCAATCAAATCACTAAATATGAGTATAACAATATATTGTTGATGCTGCTGAAATTTGGAGGTAGTTTGTGGTAGCTCAGTAGTTAACTACAACATTTTTGGTTTCTGGGCTCATTTGAATCCATGAATTTGGAAACCTCTACTCCATCCTGTGGCAAAATGGGACTCAATTATCAGCAAGGAAAATCCCTCATCATATTCTACCTCAATTTGCAATAAATTGACTGTTTCATATCCTTAATGGTAGGGTGAGTCATAGGGGCTTTGTCACTGGCTTTTTACATATTTCCATTTCTAGTTTTCTATGTAGATTTGTAATCTTATTTTTTTACTTGGATATCATATTTATTGAATTGTGGCACCTCAAACAAATCTTTCAAAGTGACAAATGTGTACAAACATAAAAAAATAAAGATAATCCTTAATGCTAAGAAGTGGCATGAAGAAAATAAACCAAACATGATAACATTGTTCAAAAGGCAGGGTGGACACTGCTGGAGCAAGAAGGGTCAGGGAATGCCTCTCCAAGGATATCTCGTGTGTGTGTGTATGTAACTGAAGGATGAAAAAGATGCCACGTTGATCAAATTGCAATGGCATTTCATTCCTTGGAACTCCCATAGTGCTTTACATCTATCACAGTCTGTCTGTTCCCATACTTATTTATCTCTATTTTTGGTCTTTCCATCAAGATTGTGAGAATCTGAAGAATTATTTTCTTTATCTTTATATCCTTCTATGGCAGCAGTTCTCAACCTGTGGGTTTCACTCCTTTTGGGGTTGAATGACTCTTTCACAGGGATCACCCAATTCATAACAGTAGCAAAATTACAGTGATGAAGTAGCAGTGAACATAATGTTATGGTTGAGAGTGTCACCACAACATGAGGAACTGTATTGAAACATTGTGCCATTAGGAAGATGGAGAATCACTGTTCTAGGGTCTTGCATTTAGAAGGTGTTCAGTAAATGACCACCAAACAAATGCAAATAACTCTGAGCAAGTCAGAGTCTCCCATTTTTGTTTTTATAGGTTGAATTGTGACACCCCCCCCTCCCCCCCCCACCCCCACACACACACACTAATTTGGTGGGATTCTAACTTTTGGAAATTTTTCCTGTTGGGAAGTAGGCATTCTTTGTTATGCTAAGTATGTCATATATGTGTAGGTCAAGTTTTAAATCTCATGGCTTCTAAGTTATTAACAGAGAAGAAATGATTCTGAGACACACATATACACGAGGGAAGCAATAGAGCATGTGAGGATCCTTTACCAGTGTATATCCTTAAGGATCACTGGCAGACACCTGCAACTAGGGCAAAGGCTTCTAGAAGGAATTCACATGGCGGATTCCCCCACTCCATATCCAAAGCAAAATCAAAACACCAATCATACCACCATGGATTTGGTCCTGCCTCAAACAAACCCAATAGGACAGGGTAACTGAGAAAGTAGTTGCTAAAATCCCCGTTTTGCTTGAAAAGGCCATATTAAGATATTTTCTTGACTTCCTGTACAAATAGCACCAGCTTTTCCTTTCAGACTTCCTCAGATCCATTGAGCTTACCTTGATTCTTAAAAACAATATATTTTAGACATGCACTTACACTATCTCCAACCCAGACTTGTGTGTGTGTGTGTGGCCTTGACTCTCAGCAATTTTACAGAGAAGTTCCTCAGTTAATATCTCTGTACACCGGTGCTTTCTTATAAACACAGCTTAATTCCTAAAGCAAAATCTTGATTGATGGATAAGCAAACTACACTCATGATTTGCATTCTATCTAAAAATCTTCAGTCATCTATACCTTGTAGGCCAATATTTTTCATGACATATTGGTGAGACATTAAGTCAATTTTGGTGGGTTATGACCAGAATGTTTTAAATGAAATCAAAGAACAAAGAAAAGATCACTGTTGCTATTGTTAAAGGCTTCCACATGCTGACCCTATCAGGGGCTTCTAAAAGTTCCTGGAAGGATGAAGAAAAAGCTGGTAGAATTGGTCCAGGACCTTCTTGAAGCCCCCCTCATATGTATAATAGAATGAAACACTTTCTGACTTGGTAATATCTGCACAATTGTTCCTATGTTGAGCCCATTATTGTAGTTTCTGTGCCAACTCATGTCTTAAAGGGATTTCTTCCATTTTGCAGATGCTCTACTTCACCAAGCATGATAGTTTCCAGAAACTGTTTCCTCCCAGTAGCATGTCTAAAATAAAAGTATATATACACACATCTTGTGAGTGTATATGTGTAAGCTGTTCAAAGTCACAAAAGTTTCAGTTTACTACTGTCATGTTTAATGTTTTTAATATTTGCATCTTCCTACTAGTCTTAACTATTTTCATTACTTCAGTTTCATGTGGGACCATTAGCTTTCCATGATGCCCAATATGACTTAATGTAGCCCAACTGAACTCATATTCCCTTTAACTCTATTCTTCTTCCTACCTTCTCTAGCCTAACAATTACCAATCATAGTCATATAAATTAGATGTCATAGATCTTTTCAATTCAATCTTAGAAACATAACCAATATTTATTCTTTCTGCTATGTGTTGAAAGGTGATGCCCTTGATCAGAGTCTCATCATTTCTTGAATGACCACTGTATTAGCAATTGCTTTAGGCCTTCCTGACTTGACTTTACTCCATCCAATTAAAACATCACTTGCCTCTATAGTCAGCCTTGACTCTGCAACAAATTGGATCAGACCACACACATTTACTTCCTCTTTCTGGGGTGTGGGGGTTGGTCTCATTAAAATCAAAGACATGAAAAAGAAGGGGTGTGGTGGAGGTGGGGTCTTAATAAATGAGAGAGAAGCACATGAAAGATACAAGCAAGTTTCAGAGAGTCACAAACAGATAGATGATAGGTACCAACTCAGTCAAGGTGCTTCTGTGGTAAGGGACTTCAGTTGGTTAGGATACCTATCAGCCAGGCAGGAATTCAGAGAGTTCTGGATTCTGACATGACAGGTGGTTTTTTTTTGGTGGAGGGGGCATATTGCCAACACTGTTCCTTCTTCCTCTATACCTATTTGCAGCATACACTACCCACAGATGCACAGTCACTGTCGTCGTGGGAGGGGTGTGTGTGTAGAGGTATACCTGCTAGACTCTATGGGGGTATTAATGAATATATGTACACATGTGTATATGTAAAGAGTATGCATTAAATAGACTATCTGTAGCTATATACAAATACATGTAAATATTTATATAGAATAGTTATATTTGTATATACTTATTTTAGATACATTTCTTTATAGTAAAGTCAAGTCACTTTAAACTCTGACAAGATCTGTTCTCTGATCATTATACCAACCTGCTAAATAGATAATAAAAAAGAAAAGCAAAGAAACGCGCCCTCGGGCTGAGACTTTGTCACTGGCAGAATTCAGAAATAATTTTCAATTCAACATTTGAATCTTCAACAGCAAGGTTTGGCAAATACTTAGAATAGGCCTAAAGCATTGCCTCTCTTCATATATAACACCATTAAACTGAGCACTGTTTATTAATTCCTTGCAACATACCAGATGTTTGGCTAAATACTTACACATGTAATCACATGAGATGTTCAATCAACTTTTTCAAAGTCATCAGCACCCTTCCCATAATGTAGAAGGAAAAGCAAAAGCTCAGAGAGGTCAAAAGCTCAACAAGTTACAAAGCAAAGCAAAGTTTCTATGTCCAATTTATCAGAAATCAAAACATATTTGCTTCCCCCCCCCAATTCTGTTATCTAGTGACTCAGCTCTCCTAAAAGCTTCAAGTAAACTCCTTGGCTCAGTTCCTCTTCTTTCAAATGGATAATTTCATGACTCCCATTATGTCTGAGTTGTTGTGAAGCAATGGGATAATGAGCTTCATTCTGCCTTGATAAAGTTACCCGTGTCACACAAATGCAGGTCATGAACTACAAGTTGAATATCTTTGGGTGCGCCTTACATTTTGCAGCCCAGCAAGATTGAGCTCCTGATGACTTTGTTGTTGCTACTAGCTGCTCTTGAGTTGGCTCTTGACTCGTGGGGGCCCAGTGCATAATAGGATTGGAGAGTAGTGTTCCATCGGACTTCTTTGGTTGATTTCTTGAAGTACCATATATACTCGAGTATAAGCTGACCCGAAAAACTGCTGATGCACCTAATTTTACCACAAAAATTGCATTAATGTGCTAAGAAAACTCAGTGTATACTGGAGTACATAGAGTAGATTACTAGGCCCTGGTTCCTAACAGGGCTTCTGACAGAGTTCAAAGTAGTTCTGTCATCATCAACATAAAGGGCAGCATAAGCTTTGCAAAACCACCAACTCTCTGGCTTGTCATCTTTGAATTTGAATAAGCAACTGGCAGTGATAACCTGCTCAAAGATGGAAACTGATACAAATTCAAAGCAGTGTGTTTGGTCAGGAGCTTTGAGTGTTTCCAATGCATGTCAACTTCCAATGCGCAGATTTGCTTTCGATGCAACCATTACATGTTTTAAATCAGTTAGGCCTGGTTCCTAATCTACTTTAACCCAAGTTCTGCTGCTGTCTGTTGAGTAGCACAGCAGCATGTAGACCATCAGTGGTAGATGAGTAGTAGCTGCACAGGGAGCTGACTGATCAGGAATTGAACTTGGTCCTCCTGCCTGAAAGGCAAGAATTCTACACTGTGAATGCAACAGTGAAATTTCCTGCCTATGACCTTAGAACAAGTCTATATATACCTCTTATTTTTTTGTCTAGACCTTGTAGGAATTTGCTTTTATAATTTCTAAGTTAAAGGCTGAAAATTAAAGAACCAACGAACAGACTCTAAAAAGATTGAAAAACAACAAACTGAAAGTGACACTCTCTTAAAGATGACCCATTCCCTTATTTCCCTGTTCTTGCCATTGGCTGCAGAAGGAGATCCTAGGTTCCAACCTGAGATGGTTTTATGTGAAGATTACATAAAGATCTGTTAAAGTGCTGTGAAATATTTAAAAGACAGAGCAGTGTACTATTTTAACAACATGTTTCACCAAGGTTTAAGCATTCTATCAAAAATAAACTTAGAAACACAGGCCCCGCCACTTTTCCACACTCCAGATGTTAGCACATCCTGTTACAGTTCTTTCAGCACACATCTCAAGTAAGTGATCACTTTTTTGAAAGCTAAATTCTGTTGTGTTCAAAAAAAAAAAAAGGCCTTGGAAGCAACAGAGTTCTTCTGGACCCACACAGTCAGCACTCTGTAAGTAGCTGCAAAAGTCTTTAATGGTACTGTCGAGTTGGTTTTAGCCCACAGTGTTTCTATGTAAGACAGAGCACCAGACTACCCTGTCTGGTGTCATCCTCACAGTTTTCCCTATGCTTAAGTCCATGGTTGCAGCTACTGTATCAATTCATCTCTTTGAGGGCTGCCCCTCTACCAAACATTATGCCCTTCTCCAGGGACTGGTCTCTCCTGACAACATGTCTGAAGCACATGAGACATCCCTTGACATTACTTACTGAGGCTCCAGTGTTTTCTTCTGGTAGCCTTGTCTAGAAGGGGCTCCCTTTGTTTCCTGCACCTGTGATTCTCGGAGTCCTCATCTACTAGCAGCATTTTGTCAATGAGACCTCTGTGTGGGCATGGCCTTCTCCTTAGAATTCTGGGAAATGTAGTAATTCCTTCTTGAAGGCAGGAGACACTATCTCTCTCAGTTCACTACCTGGGAGACATTGCAGCTGACACGACACATGGCAGCATGCTGATAGACCCTGAAAACTGGAGGAGCTACAGGGAGATTCCTGCCAGTGCTGAGATGCTTCCACAGTCACTGGATACATAAGACTCTGCAACCACTGGCCTGTGATCGTCCTGATGTCATTGCACATGTTTTGTGAGTCTGAAGAGGACTTATGGATTGGTATTGGACATATGGGCTAATAATAGAGGATTATGACCTTGACCTTGACAGGGCTCGGATATGTTCTCAATGCACAATTACCCTTTGTATAAAATTTCCTCTCATGTACATATACATGTTTATGAATTTGTTTCTTTAGAGTACCCACACTAACACACTACTCTCGCTCTTTCCTCGTTCCCAGTCTTAGGGTTTCAAGGCTAGAGGCAAGCTAGTCATCTTACTATTCTGAGCATACAGTAGGCTTATAGGGCAGACGGATAGAAGCATAATGAATTTACTTTACCCTTTGTAATTGTGAAGGTTTTATACCCACTTGTGCGGGCCACAATTTTGAATGGTTTTGCAGTTAAGACCTAAATGTCCCTTGTGATGAGGTCTCCTTGAACATGTGACCTGCTTTCAACATATGTGAACAGCTTGAAAAGGTTTTTTTTTTTTTTTTTTTTTTTTGGTGGGGGGGCTTTTGCCTGGGTCTGAGTCCTGCATCTGGCTCACCACCCTCTGATTCTTTGGACTTGAGTGCTTAGGCTATCCTCTTGTTTGTTGATCCTGCCCAGAATTAGCAGTCCGCCATCTGACCTGCTGACCTGTGGTCAATGTGCGTATGCATTCACAAGGGACTTATTGGCCTCCTTACCCAGAAGCCTATCACTGTCATTTGACCTGCCTCTTTAGCACAAAGCTTGTTATCTGACTTGCTGATTTTGACAGACCTTATAGCTATGTGAGTCAGGAGAAGCCTCTAGGCTGATACCTAACCTACAGACTGGAAACTTGCCTTCTTCTGCAACTCTTCGAATCATTTCATTGATATGAAGTTCTCTCTATCCATCTCTCTGATTTTGTTTGTATGGAGAACTCAGCCTATGATATTCTTTAATAATAACAAAAGCCATTAAATTGACTCCAGCTCAGGATCACAGGTGCATCAAAGGAGATTTGTGCTCCATACGGTATTCAGTGGCTGAAAAAGTTTTAAAATTTTCTCAGAAGCAGATTACCAGGCCAATAGTAAAAGCAGGTCCCCATTTATTAAGCTTTCTCATTGAAAACATCTTAAACATGAATAAGTGTTGATTCGTACTTAGTCTTACAGAGAGAAAGGTGCTGATCTGAGTGCCTGGGAATGAAGCAAAACCCATTAATTTTGATTTGATTCATGATCATACATTGTAGCCACCCAGCAACCCCATGAGAGAGGTAGTGTTATCAGCTGCACTTTGCAGGCCAGGGCATGGAGTCCCTGAGTAGTGGTCCAGTACCACACAGCAAAGTCTTATGAGGATCCCAACTCTTGGGGCTCTAATACTCCGGCTGCTAGCCTAAGCAAGACTGTCTTGCACACGCTTTCATGGGATGTTCACTAGAACACTAAGAAATAAAAATTACATATTATCTCTATTTAGGTGCAGAGGAAACAGAAGTTCAGAAAGGCACATATAAGGCCATACAACCTCTGGGTGGGGCAACAGTTCACAGGTGCTAACCAAAAGGTTTGGGTTTACTGACACTCCTGGGGGTAGGTGGGAAGGACTGGTGATCTATTTCCAAAATAAGTAGTTAAGGCAGACCTTACTTTGACATGCATGGTGTCACCATGCAGTGGAGAAGACTTCCTAATATGGTTTGGTTTAGAGCCAGGATTCGAAGCTGGGAGCATTCAGCAGGGCTTTAGTTGCTGGTGTCTTATCTCCTTTGGGATTATGACCTCCAAGAAGGTGGATTCTTATTGAGCAATCCCAGGTTTCCCTCACACTTCCATCCACACTAGAGCAAATCCCTGATGTATTACTGACATGTCTGCTGAGCTCTCTCCTGGTCCCATGGTGAGGGGCCATTTTGCCCTTAACAAATCCTACTCAAGTGTGTCACTTCAGGCCTCAGGGATGCAGAAGCCTTCCATGACCCAGCTCTACACAGACACTTTGAACTAGAGGGGAGGGTGAGTGCCCCACTGGACAGTGAAGTCTTCCCTCTGCTTCTTGACAAACTCGGCTGCAAGAGAGCTCCATGTTTGAGGGGTCTTGCAGGATATCTTTATAGTGCCATGTCTTCTGAAGCATGGATTGCAAGGAGAGAATTTTCTTTGGAAGGAAAACAGAAACCAAAGTCACATGCTCCCTATGTGGGGAACTTTGAACACTGACCATTGGTATGCAGAAAATCTGCTTTTATACTGGGAGGTTGTGAAAGAATGTGCATTTCCTTCCTTTCGTTGGGTTGTGGCTTGGTTATCTCTCTAGTGTTATAGGACATCGATCTCCCAGGGATGTTCAGAGAAGAAGCATCTTAGGGGTCACCCTGGAGCCCCTCCTTTTCTCCCAGCTTTGACATAGACAAGTCAAGAGAGCGAGGACATAGACAAGAAAAGTCCATCTACCCTTTCCCTAGTATTTCACCTCTGACCAACCCTTTCTACCTCCTGTGCTGTCGCCCAGCCTGGGCCGGTGTCATTCTTCCTTTCCCCTAACACCGGCTAGAATAAGATCGATTTTTAAATGTTGGTGAGATGACATCTGCTGTGGATCCCTAAGGATTCCCTATTCCATGTAGACCAAACCCCAGTCCCAATTCGGACTTCATGTGTAAATCTGATACCAACGAGTCCTGGTGGGATAAGAATAAGGCAGTTAATGGCAAGGTCAGTGGGTCCAATTTGCCAGCTGCTCCTCATTGGGAAGATGGGCCAGTCTTGCTCCCATTATTGCCCTCTTTTCAGGGGAAAAAACCCCAAACAATAAATCTCTCAGCATTGTCCAAGCGATGAAAATGCCTGATAGACTAGCCCTTAGTCAAAGGTAGAGTGTATGTATCTACTTTTAGAGCTCTCTCTGGAGTGGTCCAGTGCCCCACAGAGGCAGGAGCACTCCCCGTGGACACTACTTATTTACAGCCTTCAAAACGTGGAGCCTTGTTTTCTGTTACATCAGGTCATGTGAGTCCGCATGGACTCCCTCACCATGGGCTTGCTTTTGGTTTTGATCTATTTCTGAGAGTGATATTTGCCTCACAGTAACCCTTGTGGCTTTCTGAGACTATAACTGTTTATAGGAGGACAAAACACAGTCTTCCTCCCTTGGAACTGCTGCTGGTTTCCCACTGCCTATCATGGGACCACAGCCTAACATGTAACCAAGTGATGCGCCACCATGGGGCCTATCCCTATGTGGGACCATTGATTTCCTTGCCGTGTTCGTCTGGGTAGACTAGAGAAACAAAGTCATAGACGTGCATATGGATATAGGGGAATGGTTTATATACAAAAGGAATGGAACATTGAGAAAGCATCCCAACCCAGTCCAGTTCAAAGTCATAAGTCCGATATTAGCCCATATGTCTGAAACCAGACTATAATGTCTCCTTCTGACTCACAAAGTTACAGTCCAGTGGGTGCAGAGTCTTGGCGCTGGCAGGGGTCCCCTCATAACTCCTCACTTTCAGGGATCAGGGTCCACCAACAGCATCCAGTGGTGGTAGAACTCAGCACTGGCAGGGGTATCCATGTGGCTTCTCCAGCTTCAGAGGTCTGGTTCCACCAGGGCAGGGCTGTGTGATTTCTCCTCTGGCTCTTCCAGCTCATCGGATGCTGCCGTCTTTTCTTGTGTAGTTCGTCGTCTCTGAGACTGACTCCCAACAGCTGGGGAAATGGCCTCTCTTCTTCATAAGGGAAATAGTGCGAGATTTCCCAGAAGGCTCCGGAGAAAGCCATGCCTACACAGAGGCCTCATTGGCTACTCAATGGCTATCTCCAGATTAACAGGCTAGACTCCACCCCTACATCTCAATCATGAAATTGGCATAAGCACATAACTGCCACACTTGTTTCAGCAATGGGTTCAGGCACAGGAATAATTGTGAGGATGGTACAGGACCAGGCAATGCTATATTCTGTGGGCATAAGATTGCTACGGGTTGGCACCAACATTACGGCACCTCATGACAATAAGAGTTTGTTACAGAAGCAGTTGAAAACAAATGCAGTCCTTCCATCACACATGTACAAGAATGTAAGCTTCCTGAATATGAGGATTAGTACCTGGAGAATTCTTAGCTCACTCCAAAAGGATGTGTTGAGAAGAATTGAGAAGAATTACAGGAATTGTTTGATTAAGTATGTCTTCACACTGAACTGAACTGAGAGGGACTGAGGATGGCGGCTGTTGCTGTTTACTAAGTGCCTCCATTGAGCTGCCCCTGACTCAAGGTGAGCCAGGGCACAATGGAATTGGACCGTTGTGATTCCAAGATTTCCCCCCTTGTACAACTATCCCCTTGCATGCTTGACACACAGCAGTCAGCGCAACTTGATGAGTGAATGGGAGGAAATAGCATTTGCCAACCTGAAATGATCTGGAACTAGTCGATAATGTGACAGTTAAATACAGGTCTTATGGGTATAGAGTTTAACAAAAAATCCAGAACGATGTGTGTCGTGTGAATGCAGCAGGTAGTTGCACTCCCCCCCCCCCTGTCCAACTTTTTTCCTTTTGTTTGGTTATTTTTTTCATGACTGACTTGAAACACTCAGCATGGAGATTAAGAGTAAAGAAGCCCGGTTGTGAACGAATGAAAAGAAGTTCAGAGACAGACACTTTCTGACTTCCATTCTCCACTAATAAAGGGGTCCCTGTGGAAGAGATCCAGCTCCTCCTCAGGCATGGGAACCCTGTGATCCTGAGGCAAGGAGCGCTTTAAGGATGTGGGGGACTCTGGAAACAGTTGCTCCGAGATTCCAAGAACCCTTGGTTCTGTTGGGTGTGCCCATTCTATGTGCAGAAGCTGCTTCCCAGAACGTGGTTTGGCTTCTGCAGTTGTGGATTAGCTAGGGCTGATTAACCAACCAGTTTATGTTTTCAGAGCTGTTTGAATGCATGCGGGGTCTGTTTGAGAGATGGCAATCAACCTTCTCTGCACCCCCCCCCCTTCATTTCCCTTTATTCCCCCCACTCAAAAAATCAGTCTTAATAATCAGAATCTGAAATAAAGCTGCTAGGGAAGCTGGGAATTCAAAACTTTTCTCAGTCCATCCTAATGAGGTCATATTACCCAGATGGCACGGATAATTCTGCCTCTGTGGGGTCTGCCAGAGATACGGGTCAGAGGCCCAGTGGAAGGCACACAGGCCTCGGAGCCAGACAGGCCGGGCTTCTCCTTCCAGATGGGCTGATCATTAGTTCTTCGGTCTGCAGCAAGCCCTCCTCGGGCTCCCCTTCTCCATCTTACAAAATAGAAATGCTCGTGTAGCAGGCATGCTGGAAAGTCTGTAGAAGTGCCTGGACACAACGCGTAGCTTTAAATTGGGAGCCACGAACTTGGCTTTCCACCGGGCTTGGCAGGTGTTGCATAGAGGAGGAGCTGGCCAGGTGGGACCAGTAATGAATTGGCAGTCACAGACCCCAGCGAAAGGGGCAGCTGCTGTGGAGTTCCACCCAGCTGGGTGTGATCATGTGGAAACCAGGTCCTGGCTTGCCAGAGCCCCCGCCCCCTCTTGCTTTCCAGAGAAACAGAGTTGGAGGTTTTCTGTGTCTTGCTTCAAAATAGAAAATTTCTTAGGCACGAGATGTTGACAACGAATTTAAAATAATATTTTAAAAGGATAATTCGGCCAGACAGACCTTCTAGGAGTAGAGTAGGCCTAAAGTCCATCTGTTACAAATTTTTGCTCTCGGTAAATGGTCCTTATTATTATAACTTGGGGGAATCAGTGAAAAATATGAACCATCACCCAGTCAGAAGAAAATGCTCTCAGTTTGAAGTACTATTCACTGGAGCTGCTGTACAAGATGCTTCACTGCCTAGTGGTAAAGTGAATTTTTAAAAAAGGAATTCATATCTCACCATCTCTTCAGGATAAACTGAATAAACTACATTATGTTTTTTAAGAATAAGTCCTTTCTGTCTTAAAAAGTGACTCTTATGTAATATTTGTGCTGATGGGGGTCATTCAGGTACAAGTTATTGGTTTTTCATATCCTTAATGGAAAAAATTTATAAATTGACAATACTGGGTTAAGCTCCCTTTTTAAAAATCGGTTTATTGGGAGCACTTACAGGTATTATAATATACCATAGTTCAATCACATCAAATGGTATTGAAACTGAAAATAGACACCCTTTTAAATTTAGTTTTACTATGTGTGTGTTTAACCTGAAGGTTAGGGTCTACTAGTTTAAGAGAACTTTTGTGCATGAATTGTGTCCATTCATAACTACAAATGTATTATTCTCTGCTGAAGGGTCTGGCACATTGACCCCTCTGTGGGAATCTACTCCTTTGGGTTCTCAATACTTGTGGTTGTTGTTTTCTTCCAAAGTAGAGCCCAATTCCCTTTTCCAAATGAACCCTGGTCAGACTTGAACCCAACCTTCTGATCAACCCTGAGGGAGGTCATAATTCACATCCCCCCAAAAGCCTACATCCGTACTTGCTGGTGCTGTTGGGTGCTGTGGTGGTCATGTGCTTATGTTAATTTCATGATTGAGATGTAGGGGTGGAGTCTAGCCTGTTCATCTAGAGATAACCATTGAGTAGCTAATGAGGCCTCCGTGTGGGCATGGCTTTCTCTTGAGTCATCTGGGAAATATCACTTATTTTCCTCATGAAGATGAGAAGCTATCTCTCCAGTGGTTGGGAGTTAGTCTCAAAGACAATGAACTATGGAGAAGTCAAGATGGCAGCATCCGATGAGCTGGAAGAACCAGAGAAGAAGCCACACAACCTTGCCCTGATGGAACCAGACCTCTGAAGCTGGAGAAACCACATGAAGACCCCTGCCAGCGCTGAGTTGCTTCTACCACCACTGGATGCTGTTGGTGGACCCTGAGCCCTGGAAGTGAGGAGCCCTGGGGAGACCCCTGCTGATGCCAGGACTCTGCACCCACTGACCTGTAACTTCATGAGTCAGAAGGAGACTTTATAGACTGGTATTGGTGATATGGACTACTATCAGACTTATGACTTTGAACTGGACTGGGTTGGGATGCTTTCTCAATGTCCCATTCCTCTTATATATAAACCTTTTTCCTTATATCCCTATATATATCTATGGCTTTGATTCTCTAGTCTACTCGGACCAACACAGGTGCCATTGACTCCATGCCTACTCACAGCGACCCTATGAAAAACAGAAGCCAATGCTGCCCAGTTCTGTACCATACTCCCAGCACTCCCAATCATTTCTAGGGTGACGGCCATGGTTGCAGCCACTGGCAATCCAGCTGGTCCTTCCTCTCCTTTCCTTCACTTTACCCAACCTGATGTCCTTCTCCAGGGACTGGTCTCCCTTCACAACATGTTCAAAGTACATTAGATTAAGTCTTGCTGTCCTTATTTCTTTGGCGCATCCTGGCTGCAATTATTCAAAGACAGATCTGTCTGTTCTTTTGACATCCTATGGTATATTACATCTTCTCTGACACTACCATAGTCCAAATGCAGGTTCTTAATTACTCCTTTTTTCCCCATGTAACTTAGTGTTCTACTGAGCCCATGAAAATCACAAATAAAGACTGAATTTCACAGTCCCTGGAGGTAGAGTGTGTTATGAGTAAGTCTTCTCCTGACTACAAGGTCAGCTGTTTGAATCACCAGCTACGCTATGAAAGAAAGTTGAGACTTTCTACTCAGATCAACATTTACAGCATCAGAAGCCCCCAAAGCCAATTCTACTCTTCCTTACGGGGTTTCTGTGGATCTGAATTGATTCAATGGAACTGTATTCAGTTTTTGATTTTGTGGCATTGTCAGCACATGGTGGACTGCTAACCAAAATGTTGCTGGTTCAAGGCCACCAGTAGTGCCAGAGGAGAAGTTGAGACTTGTCTGCTCTCATACAAATTAATAGCCTAAGACATCCTAGATAATGTCACCGTGTGTTGGAACTAACTTCACAGTCATGGATTTGGTGCAGTTTGGGGACCATGTGACCTAAGGTCTGATCATTGATAAGCAGACATGCATTAAAACTCTTTTAAAAATTCATTCCTACAAAAAACACAAATCAACAAATATCATGCACTCTTTCTACTTCTTCCTTCTCTTTCCTTCTTCTTAGCTTGTGGACTGAGTGTGGGGTATGGAGAGCCATCTTGAATGGCAAAGTTTGAAGCTGGAAGGAATCTTGACATCCGAGGGCTTCAAAGAGATCACCTGCCAAGCCGGCTCTGTGCATGTCTTTTGCAGATTTTGCTATGAAAGATCCAGCCTTGTTTAAGCACCTACTGTAGGGCTCCTTTACTACAACCATGCCTAGTCCAGCTAATACAAGTGGAGATATTTTGAACTAGGTGCCATTGCTTGCACAATATATTTGCTTGGGATTAATCCTCCATGCTAAACAAAAAAGTTAAGAATAGATCAAAGGAAAAAAATATTTTGAGGGGATACGTTAAGAGTCCAAATAAATACCCAAGTCATCTTTAGTGATGTTGCAAGCATGCTTAGCAAGCCTCAGAAGTTGAAAATCCTTGACGGGATCTTCAGTGGAAGTACATTGATGTCAGGCCATCCACAAAGAGATACAGTCTCACAAACTCACAGGGACAGTTCTTCCCTGACCTAGAGAGCCACAATAACATTGACATTGCCTTGATGGCAGTATGATAGAATTTGAGAATGGTGCTTAGCACTACATACAGACGCCTAAGAAAGAGAATGTGAGCTTCTTACAGTAAAGCAAAGCTTAAAAAAGAAAGAAGAACCTGCGTCATAGTCTACACTGCGAGACCACCCCCTTTGTGTTTCTAAGGCTGTTAAAAGGGCTTCACAGCAGTTGTCAGCCTCACCGTTCTCCCCGAGAGTGGCTGATGAATATATAACACTGACTTTGTGATTAGCAGTCCAACAAAGGAAGCAGCTACACCACCAGGGCTCCTTTGAGTTTTCTTTCTCTATCCCTAGTACTGCCTGGGTTCTTACCTTGTACCACCTTCTCCCTGATTCATGCTGGCAGGCTATTCTTCACACTCACTGCTTTCCCCTGACCTTTACCTTTGAGGCTTCTTTTGCCCACCAGCTCTTTCTTCAGACCACCTCCTGGCTGATCCTTTCTCACGCTTTACCATCCTGCTTATATTGTCCTAGACACCTTTCCTTGATCTCTGTGATAGGTTATCACTTATCTCAGTGACACGTTTGCTTTAATAAGTCTAAATGGCCTCTAATCCCATATAAAGCTATTTATTTCTTCCCTTTTTATATACTGACCACTGTCATTTTTGCTCACTGTGTTCTCCAAATGATAGTCTGGTACATAGTAAGCACTCAATAGATAGCTGAATGAATGACTTGATGTGCACATTCACCAGAAGCACTCTGCTGAATTCCACAAGAAATCCATAGTGTTCAATAAGTCCTTCAGGAAATCCATAACGGCAATGCAGGCATTACAAGTAATCTATGGGTTTCTCACCTGCTCTAAGACTATAAATCCTCCCAGGTTGTTTTGAAAGGGGTTACTACACCCTGAAGGCAATCTGTAATGGTCCCAACATTCCAAACGCTGTGAAATATGTCTTGTTTGGTTGGTTAGTTGCCATAAAGTCAGTGTTAACACATGACAGACTGATATATATAGCCCCCTCAAAGTCTTAAAAATATATGGCATAAGAAGACATTGCCCAGCTCTGGACCATCATCCTCACCAGATTGCGCCCATTGTTGCAGCTGCTTTGTCAGTCGATCTCATGGAAGCTTTCCCCTGTCTTGTTGCCTCAATACCTTAACAAATATAATGTCTATTCTGAGCTATTAGTCTTCCCTGATGAAGTATGCAAAACAAGTGAGCCAAAGTCTCCCCATCTTTGCTTCTAAGAGCGTGCTGGTTGCCCAAAAGGGCTTCAGAAAATTTGTGGGGAATTTGCAATGTCTTTTGATTCCATTTTTCCATGAATTTTTTTGGGGGGCATCACTGCCCTCTGGTGGGAGTGGGAGGCCCAGCCTTGCTGCTGGATTTGAACCACCAAGCCAGTGGGTCGTAGTCCTGCACTCAACCACTACCCCACCGGGGCTTAGCCCTCCACAAATATTTTATGCCCTGTGTTCTCCTGTTAAGACAAATTGGTTCATATTTCCCTGAAAATCCACAGTGAATCCAATACTATTAGCCAATACAACAATTCAGATTCATCAACATTTCTGTCTCCTTTTTCTTTCTTTTCTTTTCTTTCCCAATAATTTTATTAGGGGCTCTTTATTTTAGGGGCTCTTATAACATTCAATACATCATTTGTATTAAGCATATTTGTACACATGTTGCCATCTTCATTTCCAAAAATTTACTACTTGAGGCCTTGGCATAAGCTCCTCTTTCCCCCTCCTTTTCTTTTTAAAATCATTTTATTGAGGGCTCATACAACTACCACCATGTTCAACACATACATCAATTGTATGCATACCACCTTTGCACACCTGTTGCCATCATCACCCCCACAATATCCTCTCTACACTCAGGTCCCCAGTACCAGCCCCCCATACTTTGCCTCCCTCCTCCCTCCCTTCTCCCATGAACCTTTAATAATCTACACATTGTTATTACTTTTTCATATTGTATTCTGTCTGATGTGTCCATTCACCCACTTCCCCACTGTCCATATACCAAGGAGGTCAGATGTAGATCTCTGAAATTGGTTTCATCCTTCTACTCCACCACCTTCCCTCCACCCTCTGAGTATCACCAAACCCACCACTGATTGAGAAGGGATTATCTGTCCTGAATTCCCCATGTTTCCAACTTCCTGATCTAGCTGAATTTACAAGGTAGACCTGGGATCATGATAGTGGATGGGAGGAAACACTTGAGAACTAAAGGAAAGTTGCAAGTCCACTGAGGTAAGCTTAACAATAATAAATGCAAAAGGGGCATGGGGAAAAAAGTTACTGTATACAGAAAATCCTGGGGGAAGGCCCAGGTAGTCTGTCTCCTTTTTCAATGTCCAGTTTTCACATGCATGTGAGGCAAAAGAAAAACCCATGGCTTCACACTAACTGCCATTCAGGCGATTCTAATCCACACTGATCCTATAGGAGAGAATGGAATTGTTCTCATGGACTTCAGAGACTGTAAATCTTTACTGGAGTAAAAAGCTTTCTCTTTCTGCCTCAGAGTGGCCAGTGGTCATGACCTGCTGACCGTGAGGTGAGTAACTCTTACCACATAACTCCCACCACATTTCCAGGGTTCCTACAGAGCATGAGGGGAAGTTATTTCACAAGCTACCATGGCAGGAGAAACTTGAGTGAAAATATGTCAGTAGAAAAGAATCTGAAGTGTTTGGAGAACAACACAAGGACAAGAGTGGAATTTCAGCCATACCCCAGGCACGGATGACGATTAGTATGTTAGTGACAGACTAGCTGCAGAGCGCTCCCAGGGTTTGTAAAGGAGTTAAGGCATTAGCACTTCTCTCAAGGTCTTGGATTACTTACCTGACTACCCTATAGGAGGGAAGCTAGCTAATCAATGGATCATTTACTTGCATTCTGTGTCTACAGAAGACTTTGCAAGGCAGCAGTTCTTAACCGGTGGGTCCGATGCCCTTGGGGGTCAAAATACCCTTTCACAGGGGTTGCTGGGCTCATAATAGTAGCGAAATTATAGTTATGAAGTAGCAATGAATATAATTTTATGTTTGGGAGGGGGGTCACCACAACATGAGGAACTTTATTAAGAAGTTGTGGCGTTAGGAAGGTTGAGAAACACTGCTCTAGGGGCTCTTCCTCCATTCTCTATAAACTGGTGTGCCCATCAACCAACTGTACGAATGCTGGTTGCTGTTGGCTTATAGCTGTTCCTTCCTCAGATATATCCCTCACTGAGAAGCATTGCTGGGCTGTGAGTATATGTACTACATGCAAAGGCTAGTCCTCTTGCTTCAATTCATGCTCCGGCAAAATAAGTGTGATAGGTTTATTGTGCCAGCCTGGCCAATAAGAACATGTAGGATTAATAAGGTCACAGTTTGATTGTAGGGTAAAGAGATAAATTCCACAGCAAGCCCCGCTTGTCCCTCTCTTGCTCTCTGGTGATGGGACTAATGTCCTGTTATCTTAGCTAGTTCTCTGTCTCAACTTTCGAGCTGCACTACCTGTGGGACACCCAGCCCATGGACCGTGCTGCTTGAGTTTGAGGTTCCTTTGAGACTGCTTAGCTAGTTTATAAGGGAGTTAAGTTGCTTTGGGCTAGGGACTGTCGGAACCTGTCATCTGGCTGACTGTTGGTGATCTCCCCTGCTGTTTGCTGCCTGTGGCTGAACTGCCTACCTATGGAGGACTCAGCTGTCTGCTTCCTTGACCTTGGACCTAGCAGCCCTCATGAGTTGAAGGACTTCCAGTATATTGACTTTTTCATGGAAGTGAGTTATGGTTGGGCGGAGGGGGTGGGGTCACCACAACATGAGGAACTATATTAAAGAAACTTCTGGACTGTTATATGGACTAATCAGCTGCTATATTCCTTAATGCTGTGTATCTCTAGCTTTATATTTATAAAATCAAAATTGTCTTGGTTTTGTTTCTCTAGAGAACCCTGTCTAACACAATAGACTAGACTTTAACTGAGACTACAACCTTATTTCTTTTTCTCTTGCTCTCATCATTGTCCTCTCCATTTCCTTTTGAGAATCCTTCCCAATAAATCACTTCCAAAATAAACAAACAAACAAACATCTACAGTTCCACTTTTCAAGAACTCAAACTGTGACTAGTCCCCTGTTATATGTCATTGTGGTCGATTAGTTGTTAGGTGCCATCATGCACCTCTCACCCAGGGCAACCTCATGTACAACAGGAGACACAGAGCAGCGCTGCGCCATCCTCACAATGGTTCCTGTGTCTGAACCTAAGGACGCAGCCACTGTTTCACCCCATCGCCTTGAGGGCTCTCTTCTGCCACCCTTCCACTAACAAACATGTCCTCTTCCAGAGACTGGTCTCCCCTGACAAGATGTCCAAAGCATGCAAGGCAGAGTCTTATCATCTTTCCCTCTAGGGAGAATTCTAGACATAGTTCCTTCAATACAGATTGATTTGTCCTTTTAGCACTTATAGTCCTTTCAATATTCTTTTTTTGTTTGTTTTTGTTTTTTGGGCATCACTGCTCTCCGGTGGTGGTGGGAGGAGGCCCAGCCCCACTGCTGGAATCAAACCTCTGTCCCAGTGGGCCACAGTCAAGCGCACAACCACCACGCCACCAGGGCTCAGCCCCCTTTCAATGTTCTTATCCAGCACCACAATTCAAATGCAATGATTCTTCTATGGTCCTCCTTATTCGATGTCCAAATCTGAAATGCATATGATGCAGTGGAGAATACCATGGCTGGGGTCAGGTGCATTAAAGTGACATCTTTTCTTGTCAGTACTCTGAAGAGGTCTTGTGTAACAGATTCACCCAAGGCAAAATGTCTTTTGACCTCTTGACTGCTGCTTCCATGAGCATTCCTTGTAGGTCCAAATAAAACGAAATCGTTGACAATTTAATCTTTTCTCCATTTATCATGATGTTCATTATTGGTCCACTTGTGAAGATTTTGGTCTTCCTTACATTGAGTTGTAATCCACACTGAAGGCTTCAATTCTTGATCTATAAGTGGCGGTATATGCCAGTCATTAGCCATAATCTTCTTGTCCTGATCACTCAGATTCAGTTTTCAAAGTGTCAACATAGCCAATCAAGCAACTCTTGCTATTGACAATGGAGAGAACTCTTATTTGCCAACTCCAAGCTAGAACATTTTGAGGGTCCCTCCCTTTGCTAACATTTTACAAAGAGAGTCTTTCAATGATTTTCATTTGTATTGTGACTCAAGGTGGGAAGCAAAGTCAGAGGTACTTATATCACAGATCTTCCAGAGTCTGGTTTTCCCAAGACTCACTTTTTTCTGCACTCGTTAACTTAATTCACAAAGGTTTCCTACCCATAAAACAGACCAGCTATCTGACTCCACATGCCCATCAGACTGGACACATTAGACCTCCCTAAACATTTGAAAATATTTGCATTATTTCAACTTCTCATTTTACCCTGAAAAAATACTGCCTGTTTTTTAGTCACAAGGGGAGATGAGTGAAATGCTGGCAGAAGAGATATTGAGAGCACTAATAGAAGGACTGATTCATTAGGACAGAGGACCTCAGTGACCAGATCTTCATCCCTAAGAAAAAAGGAGAAGCAAAAAGAAAAGAAAAACACTTGCCCTGCAAAATTCTCTGAATGGGAAAGAATACCATGTGAAGCAGCAGCAGGCTGGGAGAAAACATTTTCCTCAGGATTGGATGGGAAATGGTCCAGCAAAAGAAAGATGGAAATGGAGCCACTGGGGTTTTTGGTACTTTGCCTTCTTGTGAGTGAGAGGAGATGATGCTTAAAGCAATGTAACTGTCACTGGTATCCTGATTGATGTGCAGTGCTACCAGGTCTTGCAGTGGGGCAAGTGAGGGGGTGGTGGTGGCACAGAAGTAATAGTATGAAGTAGTAGGGAGACTTTCTTAAAAAATATTTGTGGTGTTAATATTTGATGAAATGTTAACCTTGAAACTATATTAACAGCCATGTTAGGAATACTAGCACTACTAGTTTACAACTGCAGAATCAAAATATGCATAGACATATGTCTATGTATATGTGCATATTTGGGGGTAAGTCAAGAAGTGCTATTATGAAATCATAGGGATCTTTATTAACAAAAATATTGAAATGTGAAGCTATTGACTCTTGACTTATAATCTGCCTAGGTATGTACACTTCTGAAGGCAGTATTCCCAACTCTCTCTCTGAAGAATTCTGCTTTCTTTGATTTATACCACGCCAAAATGGCATTTTGGCTAGGTCATAAATCATATTTTCCATTCAAATATTCTTTGAGTTTTGAGAACAAAAATGATGTCTGAAGAGGAAATAACGGGGCTAGAGAATGGATAAAGTTTCCCCAGTGAAATTCTCATAGGACTGCCCTTGCTACCCTTGAAGAATGAACTGGTGCATTGTCATGATGTAGGAGTGGGTGAAAATCTTCAGTGTAATTTTCCGGCTTCTTTTCCATTAATACAACTTTAAATTTTCTTAAAACTTCTTTCAAATTAGTGCCCCCATGACCATCCTTTGAGTAAATCAAATTTCTCAATGTTATCCCTTGAAAATCTCTACACAGCTATCATAACCTTCTAGACTGACCTCTTTGATTTGAGTTTAAATGACGCTGTAGATGCCCTCTGAAGAAACCATTGTTTTGATTGAATTTTTCTATTTGTAGGCACCCTGTTATAGAGTCAAATTTCTTAAGAAGATTTTTCCATCCATGTCTCTTAACTCTCACCAGACAACTGGGTGGGACTATGCAAATAGGAGGAGAGGTCAGTTTGGGTTCCCACCCCTTTTGCTATATGGAACCATCTTTGTGAGTCATCTTTGAAGCAGTAGCAGAGAGAGAGAGAGAGAGAGAGAGAGAGAGAGAGAGCCAAGGACCTTTGGAAGAACGCATTCAAGGTCTCTGTCTGCAGTGGTGGAGGCCAAGACCAAAGGCACCAAGGATTGTGATACAGAGACAACCAGACAAAGCATGAAAGAGGTGTGTGAGATAGTAACAGCCAGGTGACTTTCTGGTCCTGGAAGGCAGAGGTCAAGGGACCATGTGACTGAGGAGCTGAGGACTAGAGAGACCAAGGAGCAGTGTTGCTGTGGCCCATGGCTACATCCTCACTATTTCCTGATCCTGACTTGTACCCTATTAACTTCCTGAACAAAATACCATAATTGTGAGTATTGTCTGTGAGTTTTGTGTGGTTATGAAAACAAATTAGTGAACCAATAAAAGTAGAGTGCTATGAGAGAATGGTTGGTATTAGAATAAGTGAAAAAATAATGACGTCTGGAAGCATGTCTGACCCTTGTTGCTTAGCAGTAGGCAAGCCAGAGAAGGTCAAATATGACACACACCCCCACCATGCCATTTGCCACACACTCTGAGGAAACTAAGCCAGTGTCTTACTGAGAAAATTTTTCTATGACCATCCACTGATTGTGATAGCATGCTCAAGTATATATTTTTTGAGAATTAGTCTGTGCATGTAGGAAGTAGAATACTATTAGCAGTACATTTGACTTAACTTCATTTATCTCTGAGGGGGGATGGGTGGTGATGTTGAACTCAAGGTGCTTCAAAATAATCCATGGAAAAATCTCATTTTCTTATGAATTTGAAATACCCTCATATTGATGAGGGTACAGACTTCCAAACTTTAAGTCCCAGTTCTACAAGAACCACGTGATCTGAAGCAGGTCACTTATCTGCCCTGTGTCATCCCTGGTTCTGTCATTTGTAATATGTGAATAGCAAATGCATCTCACTTTCGAAAGGTAGAAGCAATGTTAAATGGGTTAACCTTTGTGAATCACTCAAAGAACAGAGAGTGACCACTGTGTGTTGCTTAAATACACATTGCTCCCCTTGTCAAATGTAGCCAAGAGATAGTCAGCTAAATTGATTTATTTACTGCAGGATTACTCAGAGTCTCAAGTGATAATGTCCCTTATGACCAAAATATTCTTGGGTATTTAAATATATTTTAATGGAGCATTCTCCAGTACAAATATCTAGGAAACAATGAAGAAAGCTAAAAATTGAAAGGAGTGTCTTAGTGAGTGAGATGAAAACAGAGAGTACACTCTTTTTTGTTGTTGTTTTGAGTGCCTGGTATGTGCTCATGCTAAGACAGTTGCACTTGATACTTGCTTTGGTCTCTAAAATCTAACGACAACGTATGAGGTACTAACAGTATTTTATAGCGGATGCATCATGCTTCAGAAGAGTGAGCAATTAGGATGATAACTCCAGCAGTGCATTTGTGGGTTGGGTGGGAGGCCCTGGGTTTTGTCAGACAGTCAAGCTTCTTTCGTGCAAAGTGAAGGCAGTGGAGGACTTCAGAGAAGGAAAGAGCTGAATCCCCAGGGGAGTGGGAGTCTAACCCAGGACCGAGAATTCTGAGACAAAGAACAGGAGTGCGGGGTTTCCAGAGACCATGACAACAAGGGAGAAGAGAGCTGGGGAACAAGGGCCCTGCTAGAGAAATGTGACAGATCCTCCAATCCTTGTGCTGTCTTCATTTGTTACTTTGTTCTTGTGTATTAGCTTCCTGTATGGAGTAATGGTGATCCCCATAAAAGAGTAGGGTTTGCGGGGTTTTGATAGCGACCTCCAAGAAGGGAATTTTAGGGATTTTGCTCCCCATTCTCTAGTATTGTATGAGAAACAGACATGGTGAAAGCTTTGGAGGAACTTTCTAAACAGGAACTAGGTCTGAGTGGAAGCCTGGGCACTTGACACAGGGACCTTCAGATTTTGGAAAGAGATGTTTGGAAAAGAGTTTAGATGTTATGCCCTACTTGCTTACAGATAGGCTCTTGACGGAATGGCAATGACTAGGGATTGAGGAGGATCTGTCTCACAACTAACATTTACAGGACTGAACAAGAAAGACCAGTCCAGTCTGTGCCCTCCAGTCTTGTTTCCATGACCCACGGGAAATTCTGCTTTTGTGTGTTGTGAACACTTAAGACATACTTTAAAAAAGGACTTATGATTTAGCGAACCCAGCTATTAAACTCTGTACAGCAACCCAGTGTGTTCATGAAGAGAGACACCTCAAAAATGTTCCCATTAGCAGAGCCAGGAATGAGGGCAGAGGAAAGGAGGTAGGTTAAAGAGTAAAGGGGGCTTTGAGCAAAGAGCAAAATTTAAAACATTGTAAGATGGTGAGTTACTTTCTGCATAAATCTGGTATTCCTTGCCTCTCTTTCTGGGATTTCTTATGGAGAGGTCCAGATGAGGCATGAGAGTCAACAATTTGCCTTCAGAAGACTCTCTTGTTCTGTCTTAGTTTCCTGATATGTGAAATCTAGTCTTCCTAGGTTGTTGATGGGCTGCATACAGCGCTAAACCTGATGTCCAGTGGGAGGCACCCAGGCATGCAGGAGTTGGGCTCTTTCATCCTCACACCATCCTGCCTCTCCCTCTTTAACAAGGGGCAGCAGGAGCCGAGCAAGGGGAATACAGAGATGTCTCAGAGACAGGCAAGCAAGAGGAGATTAGCTGGAAAAAGCAACAGCTGCAATGCCACAGGCTCTGGGTCTAGGAAAGAGGGGGGCAGCTCCACAGACAGACACACCTACTGCTCTCAATCATTAGCAACAACAGAAGGCAGAGCTTTTGTTTGGCTTTCCTTCTGTGCGGGGTTGTTGCTTCCTCACTGACAAGACAATTTGCAGACTGTTCTAATCTCTCCTACTCACCCTCTGTCTTAGGTTCAAAGGCTTGGTCAGAAAGAGAGAGAGAGAGAGAGAGAGAGAGAGAGAGAGAGAGAGAGAGAGAGAGAGAGAAGATACGTGTTTTTCAAAAGGGGTGGGGGTGTTAGCTTGAACATGGTAAAAGGGCTTCCTGTAGCTCAATGATTGTATTTCTCTCATGAGGGCATGGAACCTAGGGAAGGTCTCCCCAACCCCACCCCACCCCCCTTTCCTTTAGCTCTGTAAACAAAGGTGGAATGTGTTCAGAAGTGTCCATATCTGCTGAGATGGAGGACAGGGAGTTTGGGTTGGGGACTCCCAGAAGGAGGCAGAGTAGGTGATTATAAACCCCTTCAAGGAACAGCATGCAAGAGAACCCTCCCTATAGGCTTTTCTGCAGCTCACAGGTGACTGAGCACCAGGAGGCACTCGGTAAACGCTTCTTAAATGGAGAGTTATTGCAGATCTTGGGTATTGAGCTGGGTCCTCAGGTAGTTCTGTCGGTTAGGCCTTGGACTGCTAGGTGAGCAGGCTCAACCCCCTAGGCACTCCTCAGGAGAAGGATGAGACTGTCTGCTCCCCTATAGATTTACAGGCTATAAAACCCTACATCAGAGGGGAAGGTGGGGGGAGGGAGGAGAGCACTTCACAATGATTGACATTTCTCCCCCCTCCCAGGGAGACAAACAAGAGAAAAGTGGTTGAAGGGAGACAGTGGTTGGTATAAGACATGAAAAAAATATATAAATTATCAACAGTTCATGAGGGAGGGAGGGGATGAAATGAGCGATACCAAAGGCACAAGTAGAAAGAAAATGTGAAAATGATGGCAACGTACATACAAGTGTGCTTGACACAATGGGTGGATGGATGGATGGTTTATGATAAAATAGCTTTTCGAGCCCCCAATAAAATGATTCAAAACTCCCTACCAAAAAGTCTACATAGGGCCACGATGAGTGGGGTTTTTCTAGTACACTCCTAAGACTAATGGCTATGACAATCCATTTCCCAATAGCAGTATTCCCTTCATCTGCATGGTTTCCTTGGGGTCTAGGAAGCTGAGGCTTAGATAAGTGGAGGAACTTGAGCAAGATCACGCAACAATATGTGGCATCTTCTGAACAGGAACTCAGACCTGCACGGCAAACCGATGGCTGCCCAACTGGTTCTAACTCACAGGGAGCCCTTCGCCTCAGAGGAGAACTTGGGGGCCCCTCGGCCCTGTTTCCAGAGGTACTGATCTTTCAGACGCAGCCAGCTATGATTTCCTTCTGAGACAGCTCTGGGTAGATTTGAACGGCACCACCTTTGGGCTAGGCACTTCCTTGGCCATTTGTTTCAACTGCAGTTTATATGTGTTTTCCTAGGCATTTCCCCCCCTGCTCCTTGGCTCCCCTAACCTAATTCTTCAAGAGCTAGATGGAATTTTCCAAAGACATATAACATAGAGCCCATGCAGCACAATGGACCGAGCTTGTCGATAGATATATTCCTTACCCATCCCTCTCTCCTGCACGGTCTGCTCTGAACATTACTCATCCTCCACGCAGCCGGGCAGCTTCTTTGGGCTGCTCATTAGATGTTTCCCTGCAGTGTGAGGCCTGAAAATGACTCTCACCTTCAGCATCCTGTGGTCCAGAAAAGCAGCACACTGGGGCTGGACTAGGGGTGGCTGCTGCTGCTGCTGCTGCTGCTGCTGTGAGTTCGGGGTAACCCTGTCTAGGATCACAAGTTTTTCCTAAGGACACCCAGGCTAGAACACCTAGGCTTCTACAACTTTGAAATTAACCCTTGTTGTCCCTGTGTCTGAATAGGGGAGGTTTGTTTTGTTTTTGACAATAAGACAGGGTGATTTATATATGGGCCATTCGTCATCATAATAAATTGATTAAATGATCATTGCTGCTCACCCCTCCCCCATTGCTGTCATCGGCAGAGTGGTAATTGGTGCTTGAAACCTGTGCTGGCATGCCATCAAATGAGCTTGCTGTTCTGATCAAGCAAAGCTGGTTGGGCAGCAGGGAGCCAGAGGAGCTGGTGGGAGAACGAGGAAGCACAGGGCACAGGCAGGAAGATCTTCCTGCAAAAGAAGTGGCCCAAGGCTCTGGGTCTCCAAATTAACTCATACTCCCCGGTCTCATCTTTAGCACCAAGGCATGATGGGTTTAGATTGAATCCGTGGATCTCCTTAGACATGCACAGGTTAAATACACATGCCAGGATGCTGGGCTAGCACTTCATTACAATGCGTTAATTATCATCACCTCCAAAGGCAATTAATAACAATTAAGGGTCTTGTAATAACATGAACACCGTGTGTAGCTACTTGAGAAGCTGCAGGGAAGTGGGATGGATGGCTCTGGAATACCAAAGTCGGGCAGATATATGGCATGGCCTGGAAATGAAAGCTGATGTGCAAGGACCAGGCTTGGTTCCTTGAGTGATGCGCCAGTTCATGTCCCTGGCTGCCTCTTTAGGCCAAGCTAAGGAACAGAGGTCAGGGGATAAAACTAGCCACAGACCCTCTTATGTGTCCAGGCAGGTGTGAGAGCTTGAATGTCCTGGGGTTGACTCTGCTTTCTCTGCTCACAGCAAGTCCCTGAGACTTGTTTCAGATGACACCTGAAACTATGTTTTGAAGTCCAATCCATCCCTGGTCTAGGGTGAAAAGAAAACAAAAAAGACTCCACATGAAGTCTAAGAGAGAACTGTTTTCTTCACAGACCTGAGGTGAAGAGGAAGTAAGATAATTCATGTGATGCACTTACAGACACTGCCTGGCACAGAGCAAGCATTCAACAAATTCCAGCTCTTTAAGCAAACACAAAGAATGAAGCGAGGCAGCTATGAAGGCTTGGGGCTTTTTTAAAATCTTATTCTGGGGACTCTGAATAACTGTGATTGCTCTCTGGGGACCCCAACCAAGCTGCTTAATCTCTGAGGGGCTCAGTTTCTTCCACAGTCAAAAAGAGTTCCTCTGGTTGTAAGAGTTCAGGAAAAGGATATGTTTTAAATCCTTAATAAAGTGCAATCACATCTTTTCCTGTTTGCTTCTTTCATATTTGTAAACAGTAGAGGTCAGGGCTCAGTCCGTATCCATCTGGGTTCCTAGTGACCCAGATGCTGCACCCTCCTGGCATCAGCAAGAACCATTTGGTTCACAGACTTCTAGAGTCAGATGAACTAGGATGGCACTCAGCTCTAACACATCCCTGCTCTGTTACATTCTCCCAAGTCACCCAAACTCCTGGAACGATCAAAGTGACATGAGAGTGGCTTGGTGTGCTCTGTGAGGTAAGGTGTGCTTTACGAACTCTGACTCATGGCTGTCCTGTTGATCCAATGCTTAGAGAACCTATAGACAAAAGGAGAACTGCCCCTGTGAGTTTCCAAGACTGTCACTCTTTAGAGGAGTAGGAACCCCCCTCTTTCCCCCAACTCAGTAAAGCAAACTAACTGTCCTGGAGACAAGGCTGGATCATAGAGACCCTGGAGTAGAAAGCCCAGTCTCCCACCAAGCTGCCAGGGGTTTCAAACTGTTGACCCTTTGGATCTTAGCCCACCAAGAAACACTTATGCCACTGGGGCTCTGATCTTCCTCCCAGAAGTGCTAGACATATCATCTTTATTAAGGTGGTTAACAGAACCATTTAGATGCTACATGGTTCACCACATTGTTGAAGAGTCACTGGATGGAACAAAGGACCCAGGGTTCCTAAAGAAAGCTTTTAGGGTCCCACTCCAGGCACCTCAGAAGAAAAACCTCGCAGTTTGCTTCTGAAAGGTCACAGCTGTGAAGATCTGAGGGAGGGTTGCCTACTGCTCCCAAGTCAGCACTGACTCCATGGGGACTAACAACGAGTGAAGCCAGGGGTCATCCATTCATCCAAGCATGTCCTTGAATATGTATTTACCAGTGCACCCATCTGAGAAATTGAGTCTGAGTACGAACCTTTTATTTTTGGCATCACTGCCCTCTGGTGGTCATGGGAGCTACCCGACCTTGCTCCTGGAGAGCTGCTGCTGGATTTGAACCACCAAGTCTATGGTCCAGAGTCCTGCACTCAACCACTACGCCACTGGGGCTCAGCCCTCTGAGTATTAGTCTTATTCACTTTTTAAAATGGAGACTTGGGGGTATCAATAAATAGATATTTATTTATTTATTTATTTATGATTACATCATTTTAGTGGGGGCTCATACAATTCTTATCACAATCCATACCTATGCCCATTGTGCAAGCACATTTGTATATTTGTTGCTGTAATCGTTCTCAAAACATTTGCTTTCTACTAGAACTGTTGGTAAATAAACACTTTTAAATACAATAAACACTTAAATTTTTGTTTTATTTTGATAACCTGAGTGCTCCTTCATAATGAGGGCTAGAGGTCAGACACGAGATTTTTAAGAACCCCTGGATCAACTTTGGCTTTCAGTACAAGATGGCCCATACTGTGAGCTTCAGCTTTGTCCTGGTGAAGCTTTAGACCAGTGGCGCAGAGCATTGTCAACAGCTTTCTGATATATGACTGACCTGGTCTTGGCAAGGGTCTTTCCCCTG
Source organism: Nesogale talazaci (assembly GCA_004026705.1). Classification (NCBI taxonomy): domain Eukaryota; kingdom Metazoa; phylum Chordata; class Mammalia; order Afrosoricida; family Tenrecidae; genus Nesogale; species Nesogale talazaci. The sequence goes on from PVJH01002030.1 coordinate 105,276, forward strand.
CCCTCACTCAGCTGACTGAACATGCAAACCATCTTGCCGGCCGCGGAAAGCATGCCGATTTCCATAAAGGACTCACTCCAACTACAAAAACTGACATGGTAAAGGAATGTCCTTTCCTGGAATGTTGCAGATCAGTTACGGCAAACCGAATGGCGACTGTCTAGGGAAAAGCTCACTGTGGGCTCTGTTTTGATCACAGCAGCTATGTGGAAGCAACTGCAGCATCAATAAGGGCCACAATAAACACTTTAAAAATAAAAGTAAATTAAAATTTCACAAGATAGAGATATTTTCTAAAAAGAAACCCACTAGTGAAGTAGTGCGCATTTCCCACCATAACAACAAAAACTCAAAGCAAAACAAGAAATTTGGAGATAAACTAGACAAGACCCATCACTTCTTTGAGAGTTTGCATATGTATTCTGGCTGAAGGTAACCTCTAGTATAAAATATTTCTCCTTAAAAGGCAAATGTTTTCTTTCTCTATAAATTGTCAATTTCCTAGAGTTAAAGGTGTTGTATACAGCATTTTATTTTTTTAAATATATTTTCCCCATTTATCTTGGAAAATTACAGAGAAGATGAAAACTCTAAATATAATTTAATGCAAATGTATTCAAATAATTATAGGAAGAGAAATGAACAAGTCCAACACCCCTGTGTGTGTTAAGATGGACGGTGGTAGGAATGGTGTTTTTTCCTTAAGAAGGCAGATTTGATGCATTGGACACTAGTGGAAGCTAAAGAATCAGAAATTGTTTCCTTTTAAGCAACATTTTCTCCAAGTTCTCCTTTCTTCTTCCTTGTCTCCCTTCCTTGTTCTGTTCTCTGTTCTTTGTTTACACAATATATTCCTTTCTTTTCCTCTTTCTTTCTCCCCCCTCTGCCTCTTTCTTTTATATTTCTTAATCTCTGCTCACCCTCTATCTTTATATCCTTGACACTTTGTCTTTTATCTCCGTGAATACCCTCTGTCTCCCATTTGGTGCCCAACTCTGCATTTCTCTGCCTCTCTGTGGTTTTCCTCATCTCCTCTCTCCCTCCATCTATCTTCTTCTCCCATCTCATGTAAAATCCTAGACTCGTCATGGGACTAAGCATTAGCAGCTGTCAATTCTGACTGAAAGTAATCCCACGTCGGTCAGAGTAGAGCTGGGCTCTAGGGTAGGGCTTCCATGGAGGGGTTTCCACGCGCACGCCTTCCTTCTGCAATACCACTGGGCAGCTCCCAACAGCCTACATGCTGGTTAGCAACTAGCTCGCTAGCGCCACCACCCAGAGACCCTGAGCTAAGCATGACAGAAAAGAAAGTGCAGCTCTATTCCCACCTTCAAGTGGCTTCAGGTCTCCTGGAAAAGGCAAATAGAAAAGCCTAAGAAAAGATAAGTCTTTTCTTTTTTGGGGGGGCATCACAGCCCTCTGGTGGCCGTGGGAGCTACCCAGCGCTGCTCCTGAGAGCTGCCACTGGATTTGAACTCCCAAGCCCATGGGCTACAATCCCACACTCAACCACTTACCCCTGGGGCTCAGCCAGAAGGCTAAGTCTTACAGTGGAAATCCGCCAGCAACCTGGAATACAGTGTTCAGTTAGAAAGTAGAGGGAAGTTAACTACAAAATGACATTTTAAAAGATGAATCTTGGGGGACGATGAAAAGTTTCCCAGAAAGGTCATCAGTAGGGCCAAATACAATAGTAGATCTGATTGTAGAAAGTTTAAGATATGGTGTGAACATCATGTCAGGCACTGCTAGATTAGAGGGAAGTGTGAAATGTCTGCTGAGCTGGAGGGGCTGGTCAGAATGAAAGGCTTGATAGCTGTACTGTGGTCCTGGCTCTCTACCAAGTCCCATCTTTTGGATTCACAGACAAGTTTACAGAAGCCACCATCACAATTTGACTTTAAAAATAATATATTTAATACCAAAAAGAGTTGAATAAATAATTACAAGAAAGGGTATTCTTTCAAGATAGCTACATTGAAGTTCATGTAAAACTTTCTAGACCCATTTCATTCTTCACCATCAAGTTGATTCTAATACATAGAAATCATAACTGTCAGAGTAGATGTGCCCACAAACTTGCCAAGGCTACAATCTTTTAAAGTTTGATTTGGATGAAAAGTTATAGAGCAGTTTGGTTTTCCATTCAGCAATTCATGCACTCTTTAATTCATGACATTACTTGAAACCCCACAAGGTAATGGCATTCTCCCCATTTCCTCTTTGTGTTTACCATTTCCATTTTTCCTTTTTTTATATCCCTTCCTACTTCCTGAACTTTATATATAAATGTATGCTGAGAAAATCATCAAAGAAGCTGGATTATGTGAGGAAGACTGGAATCTGATTCGGAGAAAGGCTTATTAACAACATGTGGATGACACAACTTTGCTTGCTGAAAGTGAAGAGGACTCGAAGTATTTGCTGATGAAGATCAGTGATTAGAGATATTAGTAGGTAAAACATACTCAAATACTCCTGACGGGACCAATTGGTGACATCAGGACTATTGGAGAAAATGTTGAAGTTGGTAAGGATTTTTGCCTTTTTTGGGTCCACAGTCAATGATCATGGAAGAATCAGTGAAGAGATCAAAAGACGAGTTGCATTAGGCAAATCTAAGATGTCTTTAGAGTAAGGATGTTACTTTGAGTGGCAAGGGGCTCTTGACACAAGCCAAGGTATTTTCCACTGCTTGTGAAAATGAAGGTTGGACATTGAATAGGGAGGACTGAAGAAGAATCTATATATTTGAATTGTCATGCTGGAGAAGCTTATTGAGCCTATCACAGACTGCTACAAGTACAAAGAAATCTGTCTTGGAAGAAGTACAGTCAGTGTGCTCCCTAGTGGTAAGGATGACCAGACTTTGTCTTACATACTTCGGACATATTGTCAGGAGGAACCATTCCCTGGAGAATGGTTCGGATCATGTCTGATAAAGAGGGGGGGCAGGACCCTCAATGATATGGAGGGACGCAGTGGCTGCATCAATGGGCTCGGGAGTAGAATCAATTGTGAGGATGGCACAGGACCGTGCAGTGTTTCCTTCTGCTACACATAGGGCTGCTGACTCCAAGATACCTAACAAGAGCTGCAACACTGATGTAATTGCCCATCTTATAGGCTTGTCTATTGCTTGACTGAAAGTTGAACCATGGGGTTAACTTCGGTTCCAAGTTTGAAGGGCATAAGGCTCGTAGTCTCTAGACTTTCGCCAGCATTTCCCTATCCATTGATGGGCAAGCCTGGCACCTCTTTTGTGATCCTTTTCACAGTGGCTGACAATGGTACCAAGCACCATCTAGTTCTTATGGTCTCAGGATCATGGAGCCTGAGGTTTGTGGGGTCCACTAGTCTACTGGACCATTTGTTCCTATATGTTACTCATGTCCTTCCCTCTTACTCCTTATGGGGCAATACCAATAATTGTCTCTTAGGGGTCAATAACAAGCTTTTAGGACCCCATTTGCTATCCACTAAATTTGAATGTGGACTATTGTGTTTATAGACTGTGTTATTCCATTCGATCCCCTTGGTCCAGCAATTCATTCCCTTGAGGTGAGATGTTCTCATTCTACATGCTCTGCTATCTTCTTAAACATAGTTGACACACATATATACATATGCAGAATGATTCTCTGTCTATATATACACACACACACATATATCTGTATACATGTATATCCCCACATTTATGGAGATGTTGGTTGAGATGAGCTGTATAAATATATATATATATTTATACACATATATACACACACACATATATATATATATATTATGGTTCTTTAAAAATCCCAAACAAGCAAACAAAATAACAAACAGACTCTGCAGATTCCTTATCCCTCAAACTTAAATAATGGTTTAAAAAACAAGAGGAGAAGTAAAATTGACATGGACTTTGAGTCCTTAGTGACAAACAAGTTCATCTCAAACACAGCAAACAGAATCATACATATATGCTTGTGTTTATAGCTCCATTTACCTTTCTACCTCCTGTTGGGCTTGTCTGCTTATGTATCCATGGATACACTTGTAGATTATTGTTATTACTGTTATTTCAGGATCGTGTATGCAGTGGTATTTTTCATTTTTGCTCCTCTAGTGTTTTTCATTGCCAAGGCTCCAACCTTCCCTGAAGCAGACAGTCAAACTTTCTCCTTACACAGCTCTCGGTGAATTAAAACCACAGATCTTTTCCTTAGCAACCAAGCCCCTTAATCATTCACTATATATAATGTCTTCTTACTCTTCCAGCTTACTTCAAAACAGGGAAACCTTTCTTTGTGACCTTGATCCCTACTTTTGTGTAGAGCTGTACCAGGGAAGCACTCCAGTTCGCAGTGTCCAGCAAGTTGTATTGTCAGTGAGGAGCTTGGGTTTCTAAGGAGATGTAACCTAGTGGCCCTTTATGGGACTTCTGAAATCTTCAGGCAGTGAGTCTACTTCCAAAGATCATCCCCCTATTCAGTTTTATGTGTCGCAATGATGGCCACCTTCAGTTCCACATCCATTATTAGGAGATGATGTAAAGAAGGTATTGGTGACAGAATTCTTGTCTTTCCTGAGGGAGACCCAGGCTTGAGTCCTGGCCAATCACCTGACATGTAGTCACATCCCCCTTGTCAATAGAAATTTACCAGGACCCTGTGAGTTGGAATCACAGTGGTGATTCTGGATTAAGACAGAATAAGAAGAAAGGCCTAGTGACCTACTTCCAAACACCAGGTAATAAAAATCCTAAGGATTACAATAGTCCCATTGTGTTATGCATTGACTGACCCTGAATATGGGTAGTGGTGGGAAAGGAGGACCTGATCCCGGGCAACCAACCACAGCAATAGGATTCAATGCATTCAAATGTTTGGAGATATAGGTGTGAGGGATCTTTAGAACCAAAGGGTGGTGCTCATCTTGGAATTCAGTGTGTGTGTGTGTGTGTGTGTGTGTGTACTCACTTGCACACATGCATGTATGTAAGAAGGGAGTGTAACTTTAAGGAGAAGTTGGACCACACAAAGTCAAGGGGGGTGGATGATTGGCCAGATTAAGTATCCTTTTCATCACCTTCAAGCACTTGCATATAGTCAACATTCCTGGAGTTTTACTATGTGCCAGGGAATTGCTAATGACTTGGTTTTGTTATCCATGTGACTTAATTTTTTCTTTTTTAAAATGTGTTTTATTTTAATTTTTGTGACTTAATTCTGTGCAAATACGCTTGTATACTCACTGCATAAATATTTGTCCTACTAAATATCCAGTGATAAAAAAATACAATGCCTAAGTTTTCCACCATTCTAGACCCAAAATCTGGTATACTAAATGGCACAGTGAAAATTCCCAACAAATATATTCTATTCAAAATAGAAAAGAAGACTTCCCTAAGACCTTAGATCTCCTAAGGTGGTCTAGGTAGAATTTGGAGGGGGGAAAAGCTATCATCTCCATAGCCTATCCATGAAACCATTGTGTAAACATTGTTCTGATCCTAACCCCTAGTGAATATGTTCTATCAGATCAAGGACTGGATTGTAGGAGGTGGCCTGGCAGGGAGGAAGGGAGCAGACTGATGCCCAGGAAGGGGGTGACTGTTAGGGTGGTGGTCAGTAAACCTTTTATCTCCTCTGCCCAACAGAGTCCACCCCAAGCCATCGACTGCTCTTGAATTGATTCTGCTCATAGTGGCCCTGTACAGGAAAGTAGAAGATCCCCGTGGGATTCCAAGGCTGTAAGTCTTTACAAACTAGACTCTCCCATCTTTCTCCCTGGAGAAATTGGTGGGTTTGAACTATCAACCTTTTAGTTACCAGTTAAGTGGTTAATCATTGCATGACCAGGGTTCCTAATTTGGTCCCCAACCCCCCAAATGTACCATCCTTGAGTCAATTCTGACTCATAGAGACCCTATAGGGATTTCAATCTTTCTCCCGAGGAGATGCTGGTGTCTTTGAACCACTGACTTCATATCTTGCAGATCAATGCCTAACCCACAGCACCACCCAAGTCTCAGTGCCTAGTCATTCCTCTCCAACTAGATTCTCATGATCATCACTTCTTGTACTAGTTCCTGGTTACCCTGGTAGAGAGCAGTGCCAAATAGATATGCTTCCAAACCCAATTTAATTATTCTTTCTCTGATGGCTTCCAAATATACATGAAACATGGATATATCGGTGACATTTTCTGTGCACCACTATGATAGTAAAGTAAAAAGAACACTTATTGGAATTCTGGCACTCCCTCCAAATGGATGTTGCTGTTTTGCCATGGGTGCTTGTGCATGTGGTCTTGTTTAGAAATACACTGTGTATAAGCATCACAAAATAAACCACTGAAGAGGTTATCTGTTGGGTTAAGAGGATTCTGAAATGGAGCAGGCTGAGTGTGAATCCCATCTGATGGCTGTCCCTAGAAAAGAGGAGAAGATGCACTGAGACAAGAAGACAGAGGAAGGAGACCATGTGCAGGTACAGCTGCAAGCAAAGGAACACTGGGACTACCCAAAACTAGGATAAAGGCTTGGGCCAGAAGGAACCAACATGACCAATACTTAGCTCTCAGAGTCTCAGTTTCTAGAACTGCAGGACAGCAATACGTCCCTGTGGTTTTCAGCCACTCACTTTGTGGCATTTGGTTACAGTCACCCAATGCAACCAAGAGTAGCACCTGCCTTGGAGGGAAATGATTTGCAAATAAGTTTTGCCTCTGCTTAATGTAAGTTTTAGTGACCTTGAGCAACTCATAGTCTCTTTCAGCTTCAGGTTCTGATCTGTACATGCAGGATCATAACTCTTGCTTTGCCTAACACTCCAGGGATGTTTTAAGACCAGATTCAATGAGGTGACCTGTATGGAAGCATTAATAAAATGCAATGTGCTGCATCAGTGTTAGCTGTTAGGTTTAGAGGTCAGGTTGAAATTATAGTCTGAAGTAACAAAAAAGGAATCTCTCCAGATAGGGACAGAAACCTAACAGGTACGATGAACATCTTATCTTGGAGTTTTACTCTCTACCCCTTTGATGTCCAACCTATAAATTTTTAGTCATTTATTCATGGATCGCTTCATCATACATTCACTAAGTGGTCACCCAATATCAGGAATTGAAAATCAACTAAAACCAACACAGTGTCACTCTGACACTTCTGACTCACAGCCAGTCGACATGGCGTTCCCATAGCTATAAGTCTCTATGGGAGCAATGAGTGTCATCATCCTCTGACACTTCTGACTCACAGCTTGTCGACATGGCGTTCCCATAGCTGAAAATCTCTATGAGAGCAATGAGCCTCATCCTCCTCCTTTGGGGCAGAGGATAGGATATATATATATATATATATATATCATACACATACACACACACAGACAGGGGGCCTGTAGAGGTGAGTGAAACTTAGCCTCTGTCCCAAGGAATAGACCAAGACCATCCACATCCACTGGCATAGCCTCGTACGTACTGGAGGCACAAGCCACAAGAACACGTCCCTTGGGTCTCTGAACCAATTTCTATACATGTTCCCAAGTCAAACGAGCCCTGGGGGTGAAGTAGATTAGGGTTTGGGCTAGGAACCCCAAGGTCAGCCATATCAAACCACCCCCTAGTCTGAAAGACCAGGCTTTCTATTCCAGTAAAGAGTAAACAGTCTTGGAAATTCACAGAAATGTTTCTCTCCTGTCCTATAAGGTTGCTATGAGTTAAAATCAACTCAATAGCAGTGAGTTGAATTTTTCAAGGGCACCACTTTGAAACAAACATCACAAATGATCAGGGTAAGTGATTGTTAAAGTGTGTGCGGTGCTTGCAGCAGCACCAGGCACCTAGTGCCTACACTCTGAGTGAGCTAGACTTCATTATGAGTCTGAGATGAATTCAAAATTCTCCTGACACAAAGGGCTTTGGAAAATATTGAAGAGAATAAAAGGTGGAAATGAGAAGAATGAAACAGAGTTTTGTACACACACATTCACAGACACAGACAGGGGGCCTGTAGAGGTGAATGAAACTTATCATCTGTCCCAAGGAACAGACCAAGACCGTCCACATCCATGGGCAGAGCCCCATACCTACTGGAAGCACAAGCCACAAGAACATAGTGACTTGGTGGACGAAATATTGAAAGAATTTGCTGTAGTAGAAGAGGCTAACTTCAGGAAAAAGGGTAGTCTAATTCAAATCCTAGTTTTGTCACTCTATATCATACATATTTATACAGATACATACATATATATTTTATGCCCATCATTTAAAAAATCTGTTAAACTTGTTCCTACACTCCTTGAATCACAGTGCTCACATTGGCAAATGCTATTACCTAGTTTGCTTCCACCCATTACAGCTCATTGATTAATTTAATCTGGAACTTTTATCAAATTAGTTCTGCAAAGTTTCATTCTTCTCATTTCCACCTTTTATTCTCTTCAATATTTTCCAAAGGCCTTTGTGTCAGGAGAGTTTTGAAATCGTCTCAGAGTGATAATGAAGTCTAATTCACTCACAGGGTAGGCTCTAGGTGCCTGGTGCTGCTGCTCCAAGCACCACGCACCCTTAATTAACAGTCTATTTGATCTCTCCTTGTACATCTTCTTATCATGTTTCTACTTTCAGAGACTTAGGTCTTCTCTAAACCTGAAAATCTCAAAAGGTTCAATTAAAAACATACATGTGTAAGCATGCATAACATTATTTAAGCGGGGAAATGTTCGGAAAGATATACAGTTTTGCAAACAGCTCTTTGTTCTGTGTGGCATTATTCTTATGTCATCTAGAATTCTAAGCCAATTTTGCAAAAAACTAAACTCACTGCCATATATTCAATGCTGACTCATAGTGACCCTATCAGGATAGAAGTGTTCCAGTGAGTTTCTGAGACTGAATGGAAGACCCCATCTTTCTCCCGAAGTGCACATGGTGGTTTTGAACTGCTGACACTGTAGTGAGCAGCCCAAACACATACGCACTATGGCAGTGGGGATCCTTAAGTTTTCAAAAAGACTACAGAAAATATGCATCATATACATTCATATCTTGGTAACAGTCAAGACCTATCTGTCCTGCCTGTATTAATAGTTATAAACTTATATGTTCATGTGATTTTACGGGACCACGAGCTGGAACGTTCATATGAAAATCCTACCCACCCATTTACCATTGGACAAATGAGCTGGTTGGGGTCAGCCTTAGAGAACTGTAAGCATGGGGTGGGGAGGTGGGTGGAGTTTATCCATGCAATTAGAGGTTTGGTTGCTAACAGGAAATAAGGTTGGTGGGTCAAACCACCAGTTAGGAGAATGATGAGATTGTCTGGTTCGATAAAGATTTATAGTTTCAGAAACACACTATGAGGTTTCTGTGAGTTTGAGTCAGCCCAATGTTTTTGGCAATGATTTTGGTTTTGGGCCAGGGAAAAAGGATCTCTAGTGGCACCATACTAGGCTGCTAATTGCAAGGTCAGAGGTTCAAACCCACTAGGCAAGACATGAAGAAAAGACCAACATGTCTGGTGTAGTAAAAACTTGCAGTCTCAGAAACCATAAGGAGTCATTCTACTCTGTCCTATCTATATAGTAACTCTAGTCAGAATTGACTCAGCGGGTGAAATATTGAAAGAATTTGCTGTAGTGAGAAGAGGCTAACTTCAGGAACAAAGTGGTCTAGTTCAAATCCTAGTTTTGTCACTTCTTGGCTATTTGACTATGGCCAACTGATTTAAGGGTCTTGAAACACAATTGACATATTTATAAAATTAGATAATGGGAGGATGTGATGGTTAATTTTAGGTGGCAATGCTACACTCATTTGCAGTGCCATAAGGTAATCTAATGCAGTGTAAAGGAGTCACCTTCCAATAGGTAATCAAATATAATACAACCATTCAGTCATTTGAAAGAGGAGTTTCTTACTAAATTGCTACTTTGGACATAAGGCTGAACTGGCCTAATATGAGAAGAAGCAGATGACTACTATTCCAAGACTATGGCCTTTTAGGTTTGGAACTTTGGCTGAGATTCCATGCTTTTATCACTGAGGGTGTCCGGCAAATAGTACCTAGAGATTACTATATATTTACTATATTTATGCTTTCTTTTTTATAACATGTTAGTCTACTAGACATGTGTCTGCCTTTGTGAATGAGTGTTACTGAAAGTTTTACACTATCTCTAACCCTCATTGTCTATAATGTCCAGTCACTTTAGTTTTTAATCGGTACCAGTCAACATATATTGCTTAACAGTATTTTAAATTCGATATCACTGGTTTAGTTAATGATACTATCAATGGAATGACCGTATGCCCCATGGGGGTGTTTTATAATGTCCAATAAAATGATAATTATGTCTGAAGTGAACCAGGAGCATATATAGACCATGGGTACTAGAGTGTATTCTGAGCTCACACTTAACTATAGTCATAATCTAAAAGCAATGAATTCTTATGACATGACCCTGCTTGATATTTCCACTCATGAAGAGACCACTGAAGGTGTGTGCTATAGAAAAGTATGGTGAAGAAATCAGATGGCTCCCACTTATCAGAAACAATAGTCTGCGGTCTTAATGGTTTGTCAAGCAGTCTTCCAAGTAAGACATCATCTAAATCCACATGGAAAAGGAACATAAAGCTGTATGATCGAAGGATTGTAAATAATAACATCTAGCTCCAGAGAAGTGATGACTTTAGAACTAACATTCTGAATACCTCATTTGCAGAAGGCTAGGGATCTCTATGAATCACTATTGACCTGATGGTCGTGAGTTTGGAGTTCTTTTCTGGACAGATGACAGTGAAATCCCCAAATCCATTTATAGCTTCCCCTGTTGATGAAGCCTCCAGTGAATCTCCTCTGACCATGGACCAAGGATGTGAATATATTTGCTATCATACAGAATACTTTACAAAATGGACAATGGCAGGTGTTATGAGGTTAAAACATAACAACTTATTATTTTATTTCTTTTTTGATTCACCTTAAATATTTTCCAATTTTTATATTTTTTGTTTGTTTGCTTTTTGATTGAGATTTTTCTGTCTTATTTTGTCCTTGTTTTTAGGTTTATTTTGGTTTATTTTGTTGCATATGTTTTTCTGTATATTAAATCCGGAATAGGTAAATCTATAGAGATAGTAATGGGATTCATAGTCTTCTAGAGCCCTGACAGGGGAGACTGGGGCGATATGTAGAGATAACCACAATGTGTATAAGAGAGGGGGAAAAGTTCTAAAATTGATCATGAGCATGGTTACACAACCATAATCTTTAAAATATGACTGGACTGTTGAATCATGTGATATATAAATTATATCCCAATAAAGCCGTTAAAAATGAAATGAAAGGGCTCTTTTAATTGCGTTCTACCTCCAGACTATAGATAGATATTTTAGCAGAGCTTGCGCTCACTCTCTTTCTCTTTCTCCCTCTCCTCCCTCTTTGTGTTTGGCACCGTGCATATGACTGCTGGGACATAAGCCCGAAAAACTCTCCTGTTTGCTATCTGATATAAGGTTGTGATTTGTCATACCTTATGATCCTGTCAACTAGCAGGAATCCACAGTCTTTGGACTTCATAGTCTCCCACAATCCTGCAAGCTAATTCTTTGAAAATAAGTGTATCAATTAATTAATATCTCCCTCTCCCTATATTTTACTGATTTTGTTTCTCTAGAGAATGCTAACTAAAATGGATAATGCAGTAATTAAATAAAGAAAACAATGTAAAGGACTCGACGTGTACTGGTTCATAATAGGTGACTGACAAATAATAGAAACTTTCTTTGATAAACCCTCTGAAATCTTTTAGAAATGCTGTCAAGGTAGTCAGGTCTTAGCTTTCCAGATACCTCAAGGGCTCAGGAAAACCTAAACAGGTTTGAAAATGTTAACTAGCCTGAGGAAGGTCATGGCAAAGACCAAGATACACCGTGGCAAAGACAAATTGTCCTAGCATTACACATGTCATGTTTTTCCTTTTAAAATATTGCATTAGAGCTCACTTTGGAGTTCAAATGAAATACATTCCCACAGTAGTACTCAGAGCTTGATGTTCATAACAGTAAGGAATAAAAAAAAACCCATTAGTTCTCTGTTTACTTTCTGCTTATTAAACAGAAAACAATAGATGAAAGGAACAAACAGAGTAAAGACACAAAGATGCTTTCCAGTTTCGTGAGCTATCCTTTCCACCTGTATACTTTGATGAGAGCCTAAAAGAGAGCAAGGTCTGGAGTAACAAGAAGCTCACGAATAAGTGTAAACAAGCCATTTAGTTCTGTAATATGGATATTTCATTTGAAAGACATCAAACAGTGAAAGGACAGCATATCATGGGAACTGATTTCAGCTTTAAATTGTCTTAAGTTTTTATAAGCCCGTAACCTTGTCTCTGAGGGTCAAGAGAGCTTGTGCAACCATCTAGCATCTGCATGCAAAATTAAACAAGCAAGCAAGAAAAATCCCTCATTTTGACTATTTTTGAGAATGAAGGAAGAGGACATTTTATGATTTGCCGCAAGAGCCCCTTCTAATGCTTGATTGGCCTCACTTAAGAGAATGCCTTTTAACAATATGTTGCTATTTTTTCTGCTCAAGTAATTTGTTTTACTGTAAAGAAAGATAGCATGAGGTCTGTGTACAATGATAACAATAGGACCCAAGGTGAATTGGGGGTGGGGTGGGGGTGGTGTAAAATGGAGCCTTGGCTGCAAAGCACACATGGAGTGGAGACCAAATGCCATCTGTATATAATTGGACATCCCCCTACAGAGGAGTCACAGGGAAGAAATGAATCAGTCAGGGTGCAGTATAGCACTGATGAAACACAAAACTTTCTTCGAGTTCTTTAGTGCTTCCTTACCCCCACTGTCATCACTTAAATTCTACCTTACAAGTGTATTAGACCAAAGCATACACCCTGCTACAGATAAGAGCCCGAAACACAGGGAATCCAGGATAAATAAACCCTGCAGGGTCAACAAGGAGAGTAGAGATACCAGGAGGATTACCGGAGGGTGGGGGGGGGAAAGGGCGAATCTGTCACAAGGATTAATCTAGAACCATCTCCCAAGGAGATGGATAATGGAAAAGTGGGTGAGGGGTGATGAAGGACAATGTAAGGTATGGAAAAAATTATCTATAACTTGTCAAGGGTTTGTAAGGGTAGTAGGGAAGGTGGGAGAGGGAGAGGGAAGAAATAGGGAGCTGATATCAGGGGCTCAAGTGGGAAGAGAATGCTTTGAAAATGATGATGGTGGCATGTGCATATGTGCCTGACACACCGGAGGAATGCATGGATTGTGACAAGAGATGTAAGGGCCCCCAGTAAAAGTATTTAATAATAATAATAAAGAATGTGATCAGCCACTGAGTAAAGTAGAGAGACAGCTACTTTGACTTTAGAGTCCCAAAAACCAAGTTCAAATGTCAGCCTGGATCTTGGTAGCTATGTGACCTCAAGCTAATGTCACCACCTACCCAAGCATTGCAATTCTTTGTATGTAAAATGGAGCTTTGGTTGCAAAGCACACTGGGTATTTCACAAAGGAGAACGTAGTGATTACAAAGTTTAGTTAGGCATATTGTGATATGTTAAAGTACAGGCATATCCATGAATTGGTCGGTGTGCTATTTTAATGCTTTCTCAATCTAAAATTCAAGTTATTAATATCTTGAGATTAAATTATTCAAATTAAGTGGAAAGACAAGATGATGCAAACTCTATTTCTTTAGACAGGTTCAGGCCTGCATGAATTACAGTCAGCAACTAAAGTGTTGTCTTACAAAGCTCCAATGGAAAGAAAAATAAATATTGCAGCTCAAATAATTTCAGAGAAGGAATATTAATGTTACAGGATGGATATTTCTATTCATATGTCAGCACCAGATTCACCAATTAGCCATGATAAATGTACAGATAATGTCAAATTAAAAAAAATGTTTTCTCTGTGGGGAAACTATAGCTTCTTACCAAGACAAAATTTACAGTTCATAGGACGATGGTTGTGGGGGGAGGGAAATGAACTACGAAGAGAGGAAGCCCTCAGAATGATCAAGCAACAGATAAAAATATGTGAAGGTTATTTCTATAGAAAATATTTAGAACCAACTCCAAAAATTACCTCATCATTCCTTGGACTCTTCAAAAAATCTCCAGATCGAGCTTTTTCAGCAGAGAGAGAGGTTGCACAAAATATGTTTCCAGCCCAGTGCCATTTCTGAACCACTTCACTTCTTATATAACATATTTTTAAAAGATAAAGAAAGGAACCTTTTTATTTTGATTTTTACCCTTCATAATTGATTTCTCTAAATTTATGTGACCTGTAGCTTGAATCGAATGACTTCTACAGGCCAATCATTTACAATATGAAGAATGTAATTTTTATAAATGAAAGGGGGAAATGTAGAATGCTTTGAAAGTCTCAAGGACCTCAGACTTTCTGGAGCCCTGGAGGTTAGAGAACCCCTCATTCCCACCCCTCACCGCCAAAGAAAATGTTTATCCTGAGAAAAAGCTTTAAATCTCAAACTAAAAATAGCCCCTGCAGTCTTTTTTAAACCAAGTTGGGGTATTATGAAGAAAAACGATCAGTTTTGAACATTATACCTTTTAAAGAACTATGCATATGTGATCAACCTGATGTGAGCCACTTCAGTGATGGGCTGGGACCCCGTGGGGGCGATGTGAATGGGAGAGCCGCGCCTTAGACAAGCGAGGCGAGGACCGCCGTTCAGCTGGAGACCGTGATCGACGTCACGGGATCCCTGAGTGAGGAACGGCGGAACTGCAGGACGCTTTGCTGTGTGTACTCTCAACAATCAGACATGCAATTCCAAACCAAACCCCCAAGGCAGCAGAAATGATGTATCATTCTTAATGCTTACGATATATTCAAATAATATAAAAGCCTCATGATCTTTCAATTCCCGTTTCCATAAACTTTTGGAAGTCCTATTTTAATAATACACGAGTACTTCACACTCTAGTTGGTTTGAGCTTTTGCACTTTTTTTTTTTTTTTGCTTTTTGGGCATCACTGCCTTCTGGTGGTGGGAGTAGGAGGCCCAGCCTTTGCTCCTGTGGAGCTGCTGCTGGAATTGAACCTCCATCCCAGTGCACCGCAGTCCCGCGCACAACCACTATGCCACAGCCACTGGGGCTCAGCCCCGACTTTTTGCACTTTCATAACAAATAGATACCGACATAAGGGAATTTTGTTACCTTGTTATAGTATGGTAATCAGTAAAATTCAGAAAATCAAACCAAGATGCACATGTTATTTGGCTGAGGAATGTAGTATTCAATGGAGGGGCAAAGGAGTTGGGCAGGCTCCCCTTCACCCCTGCTGGCAGAAGAGGTGACTTCCTACTTCTGTGAATAAAGCACACCAGATGACATGTAGCTATGATTCTGAAGAAAAGTGCCAATGGCGCTCTGGTGGCATAGTGGCTATGAGCTAGGCTGCATCACATTCTCAAAGCCAGCCAATGGAAACCGCTAGTTGTCGTGTGGTAGAAAAATGGAGCTTTCTAATCCCCAAAGAGTGACAGTTTCAGGGGAGGCAGATGGCAATGTGTAGAAAGGGAAGGGGACACTAAACCTTCAAAGGGCAGCGTATTGTTTATATCTCCAGAGGGAAAGAAGGACCAAACTTAACCCTGGAGATCCAGGATGTGAATGCAGCATGACAGCATGGAGTGAAGAACCAGTGGAGGGACCTGAGAACAGAACCCCAAACCCAACTATAGGGGCAGCCACCTCTCTACCAGAGGAAGTTGCCTTGGAGGCCAGCACTGAAGCTGAAGCTTGGGGAGTGAGATATGCCTGACCAGAGCACATGAGAACAAATGAAAACAGAGGAAGAGAGAATGATGTGTATCCTGGCCCACTGAGCCTTCAGGACAATATTCCCACTCAGAACAGATAATGCACAAAGAGGACGATATGGCCGGCCCCGCAATGAAATACGGCTACCCTTGCTGATCCAAGGCCTATCGGGGCTAGGAAGAAGAAGCGGGTCAAGATTATGCCCTGTCAGATACAACCACACCAATGCAAAGCACTAAGAGTGTGCAACAGAGCGTAGAGTCACAGATGCAGTGCCAAGGATAGACTTTGGGGCCAGGGTATTGGCACCCCATCCGAATGAACCGGGGGTCACTCTAGGAGGTCAATTACAGACCATGAACTTTATAAAGGCTTTTATATTGCTATTATTTTTATTATTCTGTTACATATTGTATAGTACATTGAGGGGGTTTCTTGCTGTTGTTATCACTGTTTAATCTGCTTAAGTTGCTCCATTTTAGGAGACTTTTCTTGTACATATTGCTACCTCTACAGGTCTATCTAGACAAAGAGGTTGGAGGCGAAAATGACAGGACTGATGGTTCCTGAGGGTAGGGGACATTGAAGAGGGGGAAGAGCAGGAAAGGTGGTGATGTCAACAAGTCCAGGAAAAAGGGAATAACAATTGATACAAATGCAGGGACAAGGTGGGTGAGAGAAGGCCAACAGGGATTGATTAAGACAAATATAACAGAGAAAAAATACTGAAACCCAAATGGAGACTAAGCATGATAGTGGGTCAAGAGGGAAGCAAATGGAAATAGAGGAAGGAACTGGGGGATAATGAACATGTATAGAGATTCAAATACAGGTATGTACATGGGGGCATATATTTATAAGTGAGGATGGGGAAAGAGATTAATGTGTATACTTATAGAGTTAGTAGTTTTGGACCGCCACCCAAGTATCTCCTTGGTTCAAGAACACTTTATTCTCTTAAATTGGCATTCCAAGATGCTGACCTTTCCGACATGATCACTGAAGACAAATGTGTGCATAAGCAAAGGTGGCGAAGAAAGCTGATGGTGCCCGGCTATCAAAAGATGGAGCATCTGGGACTTAAAGGCTTGAAAGTAAACAAGCAGTCATCAAGCTCAGAAGCAACAAAGCCCACATGGAAGAAGCACACTAACTTGTGGAATCATGAGATGTCAAAAGGATGAGATATCAGGCTTTAAGAACTAAAAAGCATAACATTGCATGCTCACTTTCCTGATATGATTGCTAAGGACAAATGTGTGCATAAGCAAATGTGGTGAAGAAAACTGATGGTGCCCAGCTACCAAAAGATATAGCATCTGGGGACTTAAAGGCTTGAGTAAACAAGCGGCCATTCAGCTCAGAAGCAATAAAGCCTACACAGAAGAAGCACACCAGCCTGTGTGATATTGAGGTGGTGAAGGGATCCGGTGTCAGGCATCAATGAGCTAAAATTACATTATTATTAATGAGGGGGAGTACAGATTGGGGACCCAAAGCTCATCAATAGGTGAGGTGACATCCTTTTGCAAAGGGGTTACAAGGAGAAGATGAGCCAGTTAAGATACAGGGTAGGAGCTATGAAATATGCAACCTTCCTCTAGTTCCCATGCTGCCTCCCACCCACTATCATGACCCCAATTCTACCACATAAATCCAGTTAGACCAGGAGATGTACAGTGAAGTTGAAAACATGGAAAACTTAGGATAGATGATCCCTCAAGACTAGTAATAGGAGTGGTAATATCAGGGGGGTGGAGGGATGGAGGAATAGAAAGGGACAACCAACTTCAGGGATCTACAGGTAGCCTCCTCTCTGGGACATGGACAACAGGGAAGTGAGTGTTGGGACACATTGTACAGTGTACAGGATTAAAAAAAGAATCTGTAAATTACTAAGGGTTCAAGGGGAAGGGGGGGAGGAAGGGTAATAAAGGGAGCTGATAATGGGGGCCTGGAGCGACGGAGAATGTTTTGAGAGTGATGATGGCAATGGGTGTGTAAAAGTGGCCTGCATACAACTGATGTTGTTAGAGATTGTGATGGGAGTTGTATGGGCTCCCAATAAAATGATTCATTAAAAAAAGGGGGGGGGAGGGGAAAGGGGAGTTTTTTTTTTTTTTAAAGAGGAGCTTGTACCAAGGGCTCAAGTGAAAAATGTTTGGAAATGTATGTGACAACATGTGTGCAAATGGGCTTGATACAAATGATGTACTGAATGTTGTAGTAGCTTTAAGAGCCTCCAATAAAATTATTAAAAATAAAAAATGTTAAACACAAATGTAAAAAAAGTGACAGTTTCAAAAACTCAGGGGGTCAATTTGTCCTGTCTTAGAGGGTCACAGTGATTTGGCATGGACTCATCGACAGGGAGATAAGAGCAAATATACAAACAAAATGGGAAAAGTTAGCCATATATGAGATTTTCTGCAAGTGGGTAACGATTCAATGAATATACTTTATCTATAGGGAACCCTTGTGGGGTAGTGGTTACCCATTGGGCTGTTAATCACAAAGTCAGCAGTTCAAAACCACCAGCCATCTCCTAAGGAGACAGAAAAGGCCTTCTACTCCAGCCCTGGGTTACAGGCCTGAAAACACACCAGGGTTCTGTCCTGCTAGCAGGGTCTCTGTCAGTTGGCATCAACTTGATGGCAGTGTTTTGTGCTGCTTTTAAAAGGAGGCACCAGGCGTGCTCATGGGGTTGTCAAGTAAGTGCTAGACTGCTAATTTCGTCAGTGGTTCAATACCACGAGCCACTCCTTGAGAAAACGCTGAGGCTGTCTACTCCCCTAGCAATGGAAACTCTTAGAAACTCTTTGAGGATTGCCACAACCCTGAATCGCTTGATGGCAGTATGATGGGCTTTGGTATGGGAGGCATCTTTTTAAAAGTCTGTGGGAAAAGTCCACTATATTTTAATTATATATTTTTTCACCAATATTTTGAAGCCCCATGCTAGGTTTTAGCTCATGCATAACCGCCAACAGTTTATCCGAGGAGACCATAAGTTGCTATGATGTCAAACAAGAGCTTCCAGACTAACACAGACTAGCAGGAGAGGATGGTGAAAACCCTCCAGACCCCAGCGGTCCAATCTGCAAGCCTGCAGGGCTGAGCACAGGGGCAGGCAGTGCTCTGTTGGGTTGTGCATGGGCTGCCCGGATTGGGTGCTGACTCAACAGCAGCCACCATCCCCGAAACCGTTCTACCCTTAAAGTGCTACTCCCTAAACCAGGCTCTTGGTTACCTGCTGGTGAGCCAAGAACTAAGCTGGTCCCCACCGGAGCTCCGGGTCATTTCAGTCGTGGCTATATGTGAAGAGGAAGCTCCAGACTCGCTGAATTCATGTCACCTAGCCACTGAGGGTGCACTGAACCGGGGGTCGCAAGCCAAGAAGGAGCACGTCTAACATGTGATGCTGATGCTGCGAATCTTGGAATGACATGTCGACAACCATTGACCCAATGCATGATGGGAAACTGTACAACAGTAGTAGCAGGCTTCAGATGACTCACTGAGGGAACCATCCTGCTCCTACAAAGGTGTTTGAAAGGCTTTGTGCTGGGGAAAGACCCAGTAAAGAATCTAGGTGCCCTACATATTTTCAAAGGCTGGCATTGTAATGTCTTTTAATAATATCCCTGGCTCAGCCCAACAATCTCTACTTTAAAGAATGGTCTGGTTCTTACAATTCTAATAAGATGTGTCCAAAAGATGGCTTACCAATGAAAGTCTGAAAAATAGATTCAATTATCCTTTTTCAGTCTTGAATTCAAGGTAGGCCATTAGAGTCATGGAGAGAGACTAAGTGAAACACACACACACACTCACACTCACACATCTTCTGCCAAGTCACTAAGAAGCACAGAAATAGGTATAAATATGCAGAATTTACCTGGAAGAGACTGAATCAAGAGGGCACTTTCTTTTTAAAATGATAAAGTCATGAAAGCTGAAAGCTTTTCCCATAGCTTTCATCAGCAAACTAATTTATTTTATCCATATGACTTGATTTCCTCAAGGAGATTTGAGATTACAGATACAAATTCAATGTAAAGATGTGTCACAAGGTTGGGCACCTTGGACATGGATTTTTTTTTAGGCAGTTAAGATACAAACTCAGAGAAATGGAAAATACGCCCTGGGTTTAAGACTTAGTGATGGCTAAAATTTGAGTCGGACTCTTTGATCAACATGGTATGACCTTGGACAAATTAACCTCTCTGAGTTTCAGTGATCTCATTTGCAAAATGAAGACATAATAACAGTTCATCTTTCATACTGTTATTGTAAGATTTAGCATACTGAGTACACACAGCTGTTATTGGGCCAAAGGAAAAAAAGTTAATCTAGCAGATAAAGACAAACACTTTCAAGTCAGATTTGGGTCCTCATTTGTATTGTCACATGGTAATGGCTCCCTTGGGCAAATTATTGACCCTGCTAAGGTACAAGGGTATCGTGGTGGTGCATGGACTAACTGCTTTCTCTAATAGAAAAGTTAGCCATTAGAACTCAACAGCTGCTCTGAGGGGAGAAATGTGACCATCCACATTCATAAAGGTGATAGTCTCAAGAACCTTGTGTGGTAAGTTTACTCTCCTTTTGCATTGCTTTGAGTTGCATTCAACTCAATGGGCACAGGTTTGGTTTGATTTTAAAGGCATAAGTGATGGTTTTAAAATAGGAATAATAGTACATACTATTTGGTGGATCAATCCAAAGATAAATGCAATCAAGTGTGACACATACAAATTGTTTGGCAATATTAGACACCAAACAAACGAAATGATTGATACATCTTTACCCTGATGAGTAATAGTTTTCACCATCTAGAAATAGAGAACAAATCTATGCTCCATTCCTCCTGGCTTGAGGCTTAATATTATGAAAGAAGCCTATGTTCATTTACTAGACAAATATTTATTCTTCACTTTTTGTGTGTGCCGAGACTATTTATTCTAAGTGTCAGCACTACATTTGCAAACCAAAAAAAAAAATAATCAAACCCAAACAACACATGATAAAAAGCCCTGGCCTCGTTTTCTACAAGTGGAAGAAGGAGAGACAAATCAGCAAAACACGGTCTTGTGTCTGGGGATGGACGCACTCTAGAAAAAAAGAAAGCAAGCCAAAGAGTGTGGGTTGGGTAGAGGGGGTGTGCTTAGGGAAGGAATGGCTGCTAAGTAGCATGTGGACAGAGACTTGAAGAACGAGAGCAGGTGAGTCATAAAGATGTCTGAAGGGAAGTCCAGGTGGAAAGGCCATGGCAGGCAGTATCTCGTGGATGGAGAGTATGGTGTGGCACAATAAAATGTCGTAATGTGGCTCTTCTACCCACCTCTCCATAACTCCCACCAAATGATGAGGTGGAGCACTGTAAGCAGAGCCTGTGTAACAGGAGGAGAGTGAATGGGTCAAGCTTTGTTACCACCTCCATAGTTATAAGGGGCATGAGTCCCCATCTTTGCGGCAGCCAGAGAAGAGTAAAGACCTGAGGACCCACCAGCTACAACGAGGGGAGCACTTGAAGGTCTCTGTCAGAAGCCATTTGGCCACCCAAACCAGCTACATCATACCCTGTAGAGCGGAGACTCCGCAGAGCAGTGTGGAGACTGGGCCACACCTTCACCTTATGTGGCCCAAGACGATGGAGCGGTGGAACAGAGTGACAGGTTGTCTGACTTCCTGTCCATGAAGGCACAGGCCAAGGGACCACATGACTGAGAAAGAGAGAGAGATATGGCTGCTGGCTGAGAAGATCAATGACTGTATCCTTACTGTGTGTTGATCTTGAATTTTCATCACCTATTAAATCCCCTAATATTGTTGTAGGAGTCATCCAATTGGTTAAGACCCATAATGACCCTATTCACAACAAATTGAAACACTGCCCAGTTCAGTATTAGTCTCAAAATTTCTGCTAAGATGCCCCCTTAACAATGAGTAGTGTCTATGTTTTCTGTGTGGCCATTGCAATGAATTATGAAGCCCAGCATAGACATAGAGTGATGGAGCAGGAAAGGTTGTGTCAGCATACAAAAAGAAGAATGGACCATGGAGACTTTTCTGATTCCTGCTGTGTGGTGATGGGAAGTCAGAGGAGGTCAGGTATGTCCAAATCTGTGCTGTTATTGTTTGCTGAGTGTGTTCAAGGACCCACAAGATGCCCGGTATGGGTGCAGGTGATGGAGTTACAGACTAGTAGGAGTTGAAGTCACTGAGGTAGCACTGCAAGATGCAAGACAAGTGTGCCACAGATCACATGGCATTTAGTAGACTACATGAGGACCTGGAAATAAGCACTCATTAGACACCTTTGAGTTGGGATGGAAGAGTTGATGTGATACAACAGGGGCGCAAGGTTGAAAACCAAAGAATTAACTGGTTGCAATAATCCAGAAAAAAGACAGCAGTGGCACAGATATGATAAACTTGAAAGATGTTTCAGGAAATGTCAGAATTCTGAATGCAGTTGGAAAACCTGATGTGCTTATGATATGGGATAAAAGTATGGATGAAAGGATGTGGTGTCAAAGTGAGGCTGAAGAGTTTGTCTTGGCATAGCTGGGGAAGCAGCAGCCAGGCAGAGATCAAGAGCTTGGGTCTGCAGTTTTGTCATTGGCGTTTCCCAGTAGACATCCAATGACATATTTGAGTGATGATGAGCCTTGAATTCAGGAGAGTGGTAGAGTTGGAGAAGGAAAAGAAAATCATTAGCACAAGAAAATAAAATTTCTAAATAGAAAACTACACATTTCTTTGAATGTACACCCTTTGAGGTGGTTGTTGAGTTGGAGCAACACTACTCATCTTCTCCACAGCAATCCCACTGACATGCCCCCTCTTCTTCCTGCTTTACTGATAGCATATCATCATTAAGTGGAAAAAGAGGAGACATCTACTAACTAACAGTACTTTCTGTATAGAATATTTCACTCACTAGCATAGCATTATAGGGGACAATGGCCACTGAGTCAATTCCCACTCTTGGTGATCCCTGTGTGTGGCCCAGATGATTAGGTGCTTAATTAACTGAGAGATTAGTGGTTCAAACCCACCCAGAAGTGCCTTCGAAGACAGGTCAAATGCTCTGATTTCAAAAGCCCTTGAAAGCCCAATGGGACAATTCTATTCAGCATAAGTGAAATTGCCAGGAGTCGGAACTGACATGAGAGCAACTACCAAGAACATTTGCAGAGAATGTCCCAATTGTCAAATTTACAAAGAGAGGTGCTCATCAATGATTGCTTGCAGTGTGCTGGCCACTGTTCTACTTACTGCAAAACGATGACAAAGAAACAGGCCCAAGTTTCAGTGAGCCATGTCTTGACAACAGAATATTGTTGATTAGAGATATGTTCTGGTGATCAGAGATATGCTCAAGGTAATTTGGAAGTCCAAGGGAATTGAATGCATTCTACTGGAGTGCATTGGCTTTATGGTGCTAGTGAAGAATATTGAAAGTGTCACGGATTGTCAAAAGAATTAACAAATCTGTCTTGGAAGAAATCCAGTCAGAAGTTCTTCAGAGGCAAGAATGGATAGATTTCACCTCCAGTACTTTGGACTTGTTATCAGGAAAGAAATGTCCCTGGGAAAGGACCTGATGCTTGGCAAAGCAGAAGGGCAGTGAAAAGGAGGAGAACGCTCAGCAAGATGGATGGACACAGCGGCGGCAACAAGAGGCTTGGGCATCACAAAAACTGTGAGGAGGGTATGGGACTGGGCTGTGTTTGGTACCTAGCATCCCTATGAATGGGAACCAAGAAGCTGAACAAAAGCAACTGGCGCCAGCACAGGTACCCCAGAGTTTGAGTCAGAAGGTAGGTGTATATACATATACAGAGAGAGTCCCTTTAAGTGCTGAGAGAACAATGTGTGCGTGTATTCAAACCAAAGGCAAGACAGGAGGTTAGAGGAAATGGAGGGTCCAGGGAGTGACAAAGATACGATGCTGAAACTTGGACAAGAGACAGGACTGCAGAATCATTATTAAGGAACAAGGGATTTACTTCTACCCTGGGAGAAGGAGAGGTGTGAGGGTGGGGGAAGAGGTGCTAATGTTTTTAATGAGAGGAGTCCTTGCTTTCAACTTCCATATGGGTCAGCCTTCTTAGCCAATAACCCAAAGAGTGGGAACTGTGTGTATGCAGATGTTCCTGAACTATTACTAACAAAAGTAAAATACTGCAGGAAAACTCATTTTCAACAATAGGAATATGCCTAAATGAATGATAGTGGATCTCTCATTGACTAAATGGAATTATTATCAATCATTTAAAATCACTTAGCAATCATTAAAAGTGGTTGCTAGAAACTCTTTTAATTACTACAGAAAAATGCTTATGATACAGATGAAAGAAACCAATCAGGCATGATATTTATATACACAATGTGGCAGTAAAACAAACCCCCAGTCTTCTAACAATGAGTCAATTCCAACTCATAGCGAGTCTTTAGGATAAAATCGAACCATCCTACAGGGTTTCTGAAGCTGTAATCTTTACTGAGACATACTCCCACAGCTCTCTCCCACAGAGTGAATGGGAGGTTTGAACTGACAACCTTTTGTTGAGCAGCCAAGTGCTTAACCACGGTACCCCCCAGGTTCCTAACGGGACAATAACTGTGTGAAATATGGATCTATAAAGAGTGACAGAAATGTACCCAAATGGTAAGTCACGGTTATTTTTTCTTTTCTTTAAGTTCTAAAACCCTTGTAATATGTTTGGACTCATTTTAAAATTAAAATTCATGAATACATAAACAATAAAAAAGTTGTTTACAAAAGCATGGCATTTTTGTTACTTTTCATTAATAGTAATAATAAATCATGCATGATAACTTTATTAGAGTTAAATGAGAAGATAAAAATCTGCATTTATGCCCTGTTCTTTTTATGAAGCAAGTGCTTTCAGAGGGGCTGTGTGAGGCATATGAGGTTGGGTGAGGCCTGCTTAGACAGGCTATCCTTCTCAGGAACATTCTCTAGTACCTGGTACAAACACCAAAGTTTTCACCTCCTTTCCATCATCAGCAATGCTGAGGGGTGGGGGTGGGTGGGATATAAGACTCCACATTCTCTTCCATGTTTCAGTCCAGAGGAACCAAAACCACAGCTCTTTCTTGTGAGCAGTGTTTTTATGAGCTGGGAGGGTGGGCGGGGAGTACCACAGCAATCAGGGAAGGGGGTTTGAGAAGGGGTTTGTGGAATAGGTAGGAGTTTACTAAGTGGAAAAGACAAGAAAGGGCAGTCTGGGGAGGGGAAATGGTACAGGAAGACAATAACATTTAGGAAACAGCGATGAGGTAATCCAGTCAGACTGGAAAATAAATGTGTGTGTGTGTGTGTGTGTTTACTGAATTTGGAATGAGAGAGATTTTTGTCCAGAAGATAGACCAGGGCTAGAGTATAAAGGGCTTAAAGAACTTAGACCAGGGCCAGATGTTAAAAGCTATTTCCAGTGGGCCAAAGGGAGCCATAGTTAAGTTTTAAGCACAGGAGTGGCCTTATATTTTCAATTTAGCAGGAAAATATGTAAGAAGTAAGCTCCAAGGAGAGCACTGAAGCCCACTGCCCTTCAAGTAGATGCCTGCTCACAGCGACCCCATAGGGCAGAGTACAATTCCCCCTCTCCGTACTGCCGTGGGATTTCCAAGACTGTAAATCATTAGGGAACCAGACTGCCCCATCTTTCTCTGAACCACTGACCTTTTCACCAATCATTTAACCACTGCACCACCAGGCAATGTTGAAGGTCCTGTAACTATGATTTAAGGTCATGACATTGGTTTTATTTATTTATTTTTTGTCCGACAAATACCTACTGAGTATATGCCATGAGCTACTACTGCAAATGTGCTGACAGGCAAGGAGCCTGTCCTCGGGGGGGCTCATCCGATAAGGTGATGGAGAAGGAAAGATGTGTGCGTTTCAGAGACAGAGTCTGTAGATGCTTTAGAGCTTCCATTAAATGCTGAGCAGGAGCTCTGGTGGCACAGTGAAGAAGCACTCGCTGCTCTCAGAGAGGTGGGCTGTTTGAAGTCACTAGCTGCTATTCAGTACAGAGATGCAGCGTTCTGCTTCTGTAGAGGTTGCAGTCTTGGAACCCATCTGGGGCAGTTCTACTCTGCCCTGTAAGTTTGCTGTTACTTGGAATGGATACCATAGCAATGGGGTCCCTCATGCGTTGATTTCAGTACTGAAAGCACAAACTCTATAGGGTGCAGCAGACACCCTACTATCCATGATGGGCAGCACCCAGTCTCCTCTCGGTAGCTCAAAGGAATCCCTTAATACACTAATTTATGGGGGAAAAAAAACATAGGCTTTGGGGCTGTTGTCTTTCTCCCTGGCTGGCATGAGAAATCTGAAGTTCTTGATTTGAAGAGTTTCACCAGGGGTCTGCAGGGACATGCCCAGATAGGAGGTCAAGATGTAAGACAGAAGGATTGGGACTGAGAAGCAGGTGATAGGAGCTTTAGGTTTAGGTGTGTGCATCATTTGCTATCTGATTTTAGTGCAAGGTAGCGCCTAGTTCAAAGTCCCTGTATGGCACAGCTTATATTTGACTGTGACATTGACTGGATGGCAGTGAGTTAGAGTTCTCTGAGACTAATCTAAAGGTGGATATTAGTTTGACTGCACCTAGAGGTCCTTCAGAAGGGAAATCTAGGAATATACGCTGAAGGCTGTAGTCAAGAGGATTCTAGGAAGCAGCTGTCCTCTGTAGCACATGGGGTGACTGTGACACTGAATAGATGTAATGGCATCATGTGAATGGTTTTTTTACTTCAGTATAGACTCACTTCTTCATTTGCCCAAAAGAATGTGGATATAGATCATCCCTGAACCCCTTATAGGTTAAAATTGTTATCATATTTGCCTACTAATGACATATTTAAATGTGTCATACTAATGCGCATTTCTGTAATCACACATACTTAGGCAAACATTTTTACATATATGTCTTCTCTGCCTCTTCATAATTGTCTTTTGAAGATGAGGAATTTGATGCTGAGCAAGAAGGATAAAGAGGGATTCAGGGGAGGGAGACAGATTGAGAGAAAGAGGGAGAGTGAGAGAGATGACAAGTGGCAGAGAGACTTCGTCAGGTTTTTTACTCTAAAGTAGGTCCTCTGGGCTTTTTGTGTTCACTATCCCAGACACTACTATCTCTCTTTAATAAAACCATAATATGTCCTGATTCTGATATGGATTAAGACCAAAGCTGTGATTTACAAGGTTGGCAGTCTAAACCTGATCACTCTTTCTTTGCGCAGAAGGATGAAGCCGTCTGCTCATGTAAAGATTCACAGTGTCAGATACCCTTTAGAGGGTTTGGAATCAACTCTATGTCAGTGGGTGGTGGTGAGAACCAATCCATGGTTAGGATTTAAAAACTCAAATAGGATATTGTTGCTGTTGTTGCATGTCCTTGAATCAGTTCCAATTTAGAGTGACTTTATGGACAACAAACGGAAAGATTGTTCGGTCCTGCACCATTCTTCCAGTCTGCCTATGTTAAATCCACCATAGCTACTGTGTTAATCTTTCTCATTGATGGTATTCTGGATAACCTTCTATTTTACCATGTATGATGTCCTTCTCCAGAATTCCTTCTGATAATATGCCCAATGTTTTTGAGGCAAAATACTATTATTATTGTCAGATGCCATCAAGTCTGTCCTGATTGATAGCCACCCTTCTCACAACGGAACAAAACAGCACACAGTCTTATGCCATCCTTGTCATTGTTCTTAAATTTGAGCCCATCATTGCAGCCCCTGTGTTAGCAAGGTGCAATACACAGATGATATCACCTAGCTTGCTGGAAATAAGGAGTGCTTGAAGCATTTGTTGATGAATATCAGGAAATGCATCCTTCAGTATGGATTGCAACTCAATGTCAATAATACAGAAATCCTCACTGGACCAATAGATATCATCATGATAAATGGAAAAAAGATAGAAGTTGTCAAACCATCCTCCAATCCTGATGTCTCCTGTGTCTTTTTATAAGCTAGCTTCTTTGATTGTCACCTTAGGATGCACATTGATTAAGTATGGTGAGAAGATGCAACTATGACACACACCTTGCCTGATTTTATAGAAGGCAGTATACCCTTGTTCTGTTTACACACCTTCCTCTTGAGCCATGTACAGGTTCCACAGAGGCACAATATAATGTTCTGTAACTTCCATTCTTCTCAAGGCTATACATTGTTCCTTATCATCCAGACAGTCAAATTCCTTGATATAGTTAATAAAGCACAAGTAAACATCTTTCTGGTAGTCTGTGCTTTGATCCAAGATTCCTCTGACATCAGCAGTGATATTTTTCATTCCATGTCCTCTTATAAATCTGACCTGAGTCCTGTCAATGTAATCATTGTTGGATAATTTTCAGCATAGTTTTACTTGCATGTTAACAAAATCTAATTTTCTTTATGCATTCTGTTGGTATACCTGTCTTTGGAATGTGTATAATTATGTATAATTATGAATCCCTCCCAATCAGCTGGCCATCTATCATCCAAATTTCCTGGCTAAGACAAGTGAGCATAGCCAATGCATTATCAGCTTGTTGAAACATTTCAGTGGTTATTCCACCATTTCCTGGAGTCTTAGTTTGGGCAAATGCTATCACTGCAGTGTGAGCTTCTTCCTCTTCCTCATATGTTACCATATGAAATGTTAAGTAAGCTAAATTACTTCAGTATTCAGGATTCATAGAAAGAGAAGAAGGGCTACATTTTATTGTATCTAATGTGTGAAACACTCATGGGTAAATACAGCACCATGTAGCATGAATGCCACATTTACACATGGAAAGTGAAAATGAGAGGGATATGGAAGCTCTGGACAGTCTATCAATTTTCCCTAAGAATTCTCATGGGGAGAGGTACACGGCTTAAAACAAAACAAATTAAACAAACCAACAAAAACAGCTCTCATACAAATTTCCCAAGAAAGTTTATTTTCAGAGCTTCATCTTGCTATGAATGGAACAGCTTCTGGGGCCCAGGCAACTGAGTCCTGGGTAATTTTATTCTGATTGTGATAGTTCAGGTAGACTAGAGAAACAAATTCATAAATATGAATATGTATATAAGGGAGATGTTTATATACAAGAGGAATGGAAAATTGATAAAGCATCCTAATCGAGTCTAGTCCAAGTCCATATGTCCAATATTAACCCATATGTCCAATACCAATCTGTAAGTGCTCTTCAGACTCACAAAGCACAGGCAACAATGTCAGGATAATCATAGGCCAGTGGGAGCAGAGTCTTGTGTATACAGTAGTGGTAGAAATATCTCAGCCCTGGCAGGAGTCTCCATGTTGCTTTCCTGACTTCAGAGATCTGGTTCCATCAGGTAGGCCCTGTGGCTTCTCCTCCAAGATGGTTCACAAGGAATCAGCCTTGTGTCTTCTCAGTAGAGCATCTCCAAGAGACTGCGTTGACTGTGTCTCACCTCCACAGGGGAAATATCACGAGATTTCCCAGAATTCTCAGAGATAGCCATGCCCACACAGAGGTCACATTGGCTATCTCCAGATTGACAGATTAGACTCCACCCCTACCATCCCAATCATGAAATCAGGAGTACATGAGTGCCACACCAATTCACTTCTTTCATTAGCACATTCAACAAAACTCTTCGGGTCTTAATTAAGTCATGTCCTAAAGCATGAAGATAATAATTTCTTGTAAGTTGCGACAAGGACAAAATGAGCAATCTGTGGCCTGGACTTGTGGTGATGATGGTGGTGGAGACACATGCTCATTAGAGAAGTGCCAGTTAGCAGAGCTGCCTTGCAAGTCTGTGTCTTGCTCTCTTTCTCCACTTTAAGGTGAAGTTCTCCCTCTTGACTTCTGGTTCAGAACCTGGCTTCTCCTCACAGTTGACTTGGGGGTGTAACTTTCTCCCACCGGTTGCCTGTCCCGCTGACTCTGACTCATGGTGAACCATCTGTGTCAGGGCAGAATGGGGCTTCCCATGGTTGAGAGTTGCTCAGGGTTTGGAAATTGATGGCTATATTGCTCTTGAAGACACCTCTGGGTGGACTCAAGCTGCCAACTGTTGTATTGTTAGCCCAGGGTGCTTACCAGTCACACCACCTATGGGCTCTCACTCTCTCTGTTGTAGCTCCATCCATCGAACACAATCTCTGGATAATACTTGTGTCAGGCACATTTATTAATGTTCCATCCAGCTTTTCCCAAATCACTCTCGAGGTAAATTAAAATCTCTCCTTCTGACTTTTATTTTATTTTTTAAAATTTGTTTTCTGTTTTTCCTTCGAAGAAGGAACACTTCGAACACTTAACCCAACTGCAGACTCTGAGAATTGGAGATGAATGGGCAGATCTGGATTCAAGTCCCAGGTTTGCAGTGCACCAACTCTATGACCTTAACTCTTTCTTATCCATGGGGATAATGCAGAGTACATCAGCGACTTAGAGATTAAGAAAAGCTTTATAGGTAGACAATGAAGATAAAGCCCAGATTAAATGAAAACTATCAAAACACAAATGTGTCCCTCACCACCACCCCCCCAAAGCATAGTTCCTTAACCCTAGGAAAACATTAAGAGAGAGAAATGCAGACAGACAAATATAATACATCATGTTCAGCGATTTAATAAAGCACCTTCCTGCTCTCCACAGGATACAGGCACTTCCACACAGGAGGATTGCTAATATTTTTCACCTTCTGGAAGCTCTTTTCCAAACCTGTCCATGCCTCCTCTGATGTTGCTTGTTCTGAGTGGTGACGGGCCTGTGTTGACTAGATGGATGCTTTCTGCTATCTCTCTGAAATAACTAGATTCCCCATCCACAGGTCTCCTCTCCAGTCTAGCTCTTTACACAGCCCTCACTGAGCTTGTTATATATCACTCCCACTTTCCCTCCAGTCTCAATCTTCTCTCATCAACCCCAGGTAGCTCTTGGATCAAATTCATTTTCTCCCCAACACTAAAAATAAGAATCCTCAGGTTACAACTCCATCTGTTGCCTGGAGATACTATTAGGTTCTTCCCATGCAGGCAGGCCTCCTCCAGCTCTGCCAACATAATCCTGTGCTTGTTGCTTCGTTCATTTTGAACAGGACACCACTGCCAGGTGAGATGTGAGGAGCATTAGCATATTAAATCGTCAGCAGAAATTTATTCTCCTGGACATTGTATTTTTTCATTTCACTCTGTTCAGAACTATAGTCATATTGTCTAGAAATATTTCAAGACTTCCCTCCTGAGTCCTTTGGCAATTCATCACTATGTACATTATCCAACGAAGGTTTTTGAGTAGCTACTCTTGGCAGTCATTGCCCTATATCACTCTATTGATCCCTAAGATGTAAACAAAGTGTGTGTGTGGGGAGGGCTGTTGCTGGATGATAAATATTGTGTAGGAACAAGGTAAGGTTTGATCATAAGTGTGGATCTTAGTGGTTACCTAGCACCTCCATGTGTTTCTCTAGAAGCAATACTCTTGACCCAAACAGAGATCTTCCTAGTCTGGCATGTGAGTTCACAACATACGTCGGACACTCCTAGGATCACCTCTTCTATTCACATGGAGGGCCAATGCCTGAGAAGAGAGAAATTCTTTTCTTTATGGGACATGTACATTCTTCATTTGGGCATACTTAATATCATGAGATGGTTGGGTGACTTTTTCAAAGGTGTTTCATTATAGCTTCCAAGCCTCATTTGTGGTTGTCTTCGCAATCAGTTGCTCTGTCTCGGTCACTTTGTGTTTGCTTCTTTTGGTTGGTTTTATACTTTTTTTTTCAAATATGAGAACTCTTAGTCATTGTTTCACCTCTCAGCCTATCAATCAGATCATAGCCAATGAGACTTCTGTATGCACATGGCCTTCTCCTGAGAATTTTGTGATATCTGGTACTTTCTCCTTGGAGGTGGGAGACACCTCCTTCTCTTTGCTCACTCCCTGGGAGACATTACCGCTGACAAGACACATGGGACTACCCCAATGCCCAGAGCTGAAAAAGTCATATGGATGCAACCAGACCTCTGAAGCCAGAGAAGCCACAGAGAGATCCTGACCAGCGCTGAGGAGCTCTCAACAACACTGGATCCAAAGACTTTCTACCCACTGGTTTGTGATGGTTCTGCATTTGGCATCATTGCATGTGTTTCATGAGTGTGAAGAGGACTTTATGGATTGGTATCAGACATATGGGCCAATATCAGACTGGGTTCAGATGTTTTCTTAATGTACAGTTGCTCTTCTATAAAAAGTTATTAGACAAAAACTCTTTCTTAGACACATGAGTGTCTCCATGAATTTGTTCTCTAGTCTATCCAGACTAACATACAGTGTTTCTTTCTATGCCCAGCAGTGCAGAAATGATTTTAATCTATAAAGAATTTTTGAAACATAAGCTCATTTTAAGAAATCCCTACATAGACAAAGTTGCCTCGACTTAAGTTATTTTTCTAGAAGCAAAGTAGGGAAAAAGTTATTTTGGTAGATTTGGAATAGTATAAGGATTCATGTGATTATGATTTCAAGATATTATTTTATTACAAAAAATTTAAGAGTTTCCTGATTTGCAACATTAGAGGCTCTACCATTTAACAGTGGATAACAGCTAGCATTTTTTTCTAACCTAGGTATGAGAGTGAAGAGATGAAATCAACAGAAGAAAGGTCTTACCTCGGGAACAGTAGTGGGAGTAGTGATATCATAAGGGTAGGGGGATGGTGGGAGCAGGGTTGGGAGAAGGGGGAGAAAGGGGATAATCCATCACAAGGTTGGATATAGGCCACTCCTGAGGGGGATAACAGAAATGTGGGTGAAGGGAGACAACGGACAGTGTAAGACGTGAAATAAACAACATATAACTGATCAAATATTAATCAGGGAGTGGATGAGAGGGGGATGGGAAGAGAAGCTCATACCAAGGGTCTAGTAGAAAGAACATGTTTTGGGAATGTTGCTAGCAACATATGTACAAGTGTTCTTAATATAGCCAAATGGTGGATTGTTATAAGATTTGTAAGAGCCCCCCAATTAAATGACTAATTAATAAAAAAGAAGAGTCATAAATATCTAATGCTGCTCAGTGGTGGGCTCATTGAGGACAGGGACAAAGGCAGGTCAGTGGTTAATGTGGTCATCTTACATATCCAGCTATAGAAACTGAGGATTTCCAAAGTTAAATAGACAGATGCAGCCAGAGATCTATGATGACAGAATAAACGCAATGGTCTTCTGATTTTAAATTCTACGGTTCCACATTCTCTTCCTGTGAAATCACAGGACACCTTATGGACATTGTCCTCAAAAGGCATGGGAAGGGTCAAGGAGAAATCTAGCCAGGTGCTGTTGAGTGGATTGTGATTAAGGCTAACTTCCTATCTATTTGAATTGAATTGTGCTCCAGAGGGGTTTCAAAGGCTTGAATTCTACTCAACAGGTATGTAGGCAAGAAAGAAAGTGATCAGAAACAGGCTGGGCCCTGAAGCATGAGCTGAACCTCCCAAAAAATCAATAGCAACTTAGTTTTCATGGCTTCCTAATTGATAAAACAGGAACTTTGCAAGACACACACACACACACACACGGAGTTGGAGAAACAATAAGAGGACCCAGGGAGCTCTAGAATCTTCTTGTTACTTTGTCAAGAAATGAGTCAGCACATGAACCACAGCAAAACACCACTGTTCTTCCTCCCTCCCAATCACCCAGAAATCAACTTTCATGGCCTACCAGGGAAACCCACAGAAACTCAATTGGGGAAAAGTCATTCCGTTAATGTAGCTGGCACTTTGCAAAGCCACCACACTTTCAGAGAGGAATGCTGCATCTGATTTAGAAGTTCATGAGATACTCGGCACAAGTAAAGGAAACTCCATGGGCACTTCTGATGACTCATCACCTTTCACTTTTGTGGCCAGTGAGCTCTGTGCACCCCAGGAATTTATCTCCTGTCAATGTTGTGTCTCTTAAAGTTTCCTTATTTGGGACAGGCTACATAGCATTGGAAAGTCTCCCCATCTTTGTGGCTGACTACCAATTCATTGTATCTGACATATGAAAATACTAAAATATCAATAACTATTATTATGGAGAGTACTGGTGATTAATCAAAACCCAAATTTATTGGGTCGATGTCAACTCACAGGGACCCTACAGGAGAGAGTAGAAGTATCATCCCTTTGGGTCTCTGGGACTATAACTCTTCTTGGAGGAGAGAACCTTATCTATCTCCCAACGAGTATCCATTGGCTCAAAACGGCTAACCTTGTGATTAGCAACCAACATGTGACCATGCCACCATCAGGGCATTGTAGGTTAAGTGGCATCATTTGTGCCTTCTGCGTGGGAGATCTGGGTTCAATGGTTGGCTGACGAATCTCATGTCTCGGCCACACTCGTCTGCCATTGAAGGTTTGTATGTTGCTATGAAGCTGAACAGGTTACAGTGGAGCTTCCAGACTAGAATAAAATAAGAAGGAAGGCATGATGATATGCTTCTAAAAACCAGTCAGTGAAAATTCCATAGTTCACTGTGGTGCGGTCTGCAACACATCATGGGGCTGACACAGAACTGGGCAGAGTCTGATTTCATTGTGCATTATTAAGTTAATCAGGGTGTGTTAGTATATGACAGGAATGGAAGATAGAGGGATACGCAGGGTAAACTTGAGGAAATAATAACAGACAAGGAGACAGGCATCTAAGCAATGAGTAAGAAGTTGGGGTAGGGATGTGTGGAAAAGATAAAGGGAAAAAAATCATTCCATTGCATCACTATCTCACTTACCTGATGAGAACGCATGCTGTCACACTTAAGTAGACTATAAATGAATATAAAAATCTAAACAACTAAATTAGCTCAATGAATAAAACACCAACATCTCAGATATGACAGTGGAAGAATTTCAAGCAATTTTTAAAAGTATGTAGCAAAAAAAACCCAAAAACCAAAAAACAACAAGCAAACCAAACTCTCTGGAATTGTTTGAGAGAAGCTTTTTTTTAATTTAATTTTTTATTAATTTTTTATTTTTGGACATCACTGCCCCCTGGTGGTCATGAGAGCTACCCAGCGCTGCTCCTGAGAGCCGCCGCTGGATTTGAACCACCGAGCTCGTGGGCCATAGTCTCACACTCAACCACTTACACCACCGCCGCTGGGGCTCAGCGAGAGAAGCTTTTACATTGATTCTCCACTGAGCCCAGGGGATATGGTCTGAACTTTCTCTGGACAGCTCAGTTCCTATGCCATCATAGAGCTGGCTAATGAGAACAGATAAAGAGTTCCCAAGTCCACTTCTAGGAGACAGTAAAGCACAGCAGGCATTGGAAATGACCAAGTTCATGTTTTGCTGGGACGTTAAAGAACTTTAGCAGGCCCGGTGTGTGTCCCTTGACCACAGCCTCCCTTGACCGCAGCATTGCTGTGTACGCGTTGTCCGTGTATGCAAGGTCTTATCTCTCCCCCATCTTTGCTAGCACAGCAGTATTGCTCATTCATGAGGCCCGGTCAAAGAGCAATCTTGTCTACACATTACTCATCTGCCCAGATCCCTACTTGCTTTGTATTACATTTCAACGTTTACCTCTCTGAACAACTTTAGGGCTAGGATAACATCCTGTATTTTCCCACATGTTTCCACTCATGACATTATAATATGCTAAAACTTAGAGCTTCCTGTCACTCCCTTTGCTCCCAGGCTATGTAAGCCTGGATTTTCTGCCTTTCAGAGGCCCTTGAAAGTGTTCTCTTTTCTTTTTCGTGCCCATAGACATTGTCTTAGCCTACTTCATCCTTAGCTCTCTCCAGGAACACTTGAATGGCCTTCACACATCCCCCACACCATCTTCAATTCATTCTCTGTCTCCACTCCAAGGGGGTGAAGTTGTAGGTGGGCAATGCTTTAGGATTGCTTCCCTGGGTGAGCATCCAGCATTCTAGCTCCTTTCAGGGCTGTGTTTCAGAACTCTCCCCACAAAGCACAGCATAGTCTCCCCCATGTGATTACCTCAGAACAGCCTGTGCTCTTCTTTTGTTGTGTGAATCCTAATAGAATATACCAGAACTCTGCAGTCTTTAGCCTTGACCCAGAGAGTGACATCTATCATTGAGATGATTCGATATATAAAAACCAAGACTTTTAGAACAGAATGTACAAATAGGTGGTGTTGCTAACTCACACCAGCATAGTAGGTCCCATCCTTTAACTGTCTTTCATGGACACAGGACTTCTTAGTAATCACAGATGTGAGAGATTATTGTTTCTGCTTTATATAGAACATGACATAAGGCTAGGAACACCATTAGGGCCTGCATTGGGTCTCTCAGCCAGTTCATAGTGATCTTCAGAATGTGACTTTGAATCCCTAAGTCTAAGTAAGGCACACATCTGAGAAGGCTTGACTTCATTACTCTGGGAGCTTTCTCGTTTTAAGCTTTTAAGGTATCGCA
Organism: Nesogale talazaci; assembly: GCA_004026705.1. Lineage (NCBI taxonomy): Eukaryota > Metazoa > Chordata > Mammalia > Afrosoricida > Tenrecidae > Nesogale > Nesogale talazaci. The sequence goes on from PVJH01002030.1 coordinate 141,574, forward strand.
CATCTATATATTCTCAACTTCTGTCTATAGGCAGAATGCATTAGACAGATTTATTTGACAGGCAATCTCGAAAAGATGACTGTTTTCAGAAGCTACTGCTCCCCTGTTCTCCTTAGGTAGAAAACCTTAATTTGTCTTCCCAAATTCACTTCCCCGTAGAGAATAGCTTTGTGGATGGGAAAGCAGTAATAAAAGACCAAACTACGTCCAGCTTCCACTGATCAACCTCTTCTCCCCATTGTGGTAAATTACCAGCTTCCCCAGGGAGGGCTGCAGCAGTGATTTACATACCTGATGAGCTCCTGCTGATTAATCTGGCCAAGACAACCAGGGAGGAGGAAGAGTACCCCCACCCCTGCCTTCACCCCCACTTGTCATTTAACCCTACTCATTTGAGTAGGGGAGGGCCCAAGTCAGTCCTAAGTAGCAAGGAAATACACACACAAAAGTGACAGCTAAAGAAACCCAGGCTCCACCACTGCAGAAACTCAAAACAAGAAAAAAGGTTTCTCATCTCCTTCAGGTCACTTAAATGAGTAGTGACATTTGTGTCCCTCAGAGCAATCCATTCCCTCTGTCTCCAATAGCACGCCATTTTTTAAATGCATTGTTACAAGTCTCTGATCCTCCAGCATCCCAACTCCTCGCCAGGCCACTTGCTCCCCAAGGTCCCATAACAAATCGCTCCCACTTGTATTTGCCTTGCAAACTCACATAAACTGGAAGTGATAAATACATTATCTGGGCTTTTTAACGGACCACTGTTTAATTTTCTATGCTTGTCTGGCTGGGGAAAAGATGAATCTTACCTTGTGAAGAATAAGATTTCTATTCTATTTAGGGTGGGGGAGGGTGATCTATTGACAGACAAACAGCACTCTGTTCATCCTAATCGGCAGTGCAGCTAATTAAAAGTGTGCGAAGGGACATCCATCCGCTAGCTTGTGAGTCATTCAGCATTATCCCCAGTAAACAAGAAATAGCTATGGGAATGAATGCTTCTAATTTGTCAAAAGAAGAGGCATTTTCTATTGTATCTTCCTGGCTTCTGGTCCAAAGAACAATAACTCAGTGTTGCCATTATTTAAAAGTTTAGGACCTCAAAAATAACAGTACCTACTCCTTAAGCTCATAAATCTCCAAGTCTGTTTCCCATGTAGACACATTCATCTTATCTATGGTTTGATTTTTATCTTTGCAATCAAGAAGGGGTTTCTTCTGGCTATAAATACTTGTATATTGAAAGCAGGACATTTGAGAACAACAGCAGAGGTATAGTATTTGAGATCAAACCTATCTGAAATGATCTAGTAGAAAAGGCTGAAATATGGGCAGGAAAACTTAATGCTCCTGAGCTATTTACTAGCTACTTAGAGAAGAGGAAAGAGAATCAATATTCCCCTTCTCCAACTACAAACCTCAAGCAGATGAGACAGATGCCACCTATCTACCATTTCCCAAAGGGTCAGTGAAATTTCTATATAGTGTTTTATGAGCACAAGAATCATCATTTCATGAGAAGCTGGATTCATTAGTGAGAAGTTTCATAATGGAGAGAGCCTGTCCATAAATCGTCAAGGCTCTGACAGCCTCAAATATTTACCTTTGTGTTGTGCTACAAGAGTACCTCAATCATGAAGACTTAGACCCAGGGTTCACGACCATGTCTTGCTGAATCCTGGAAACAAATAAAACATGGTATTAATAAAGGCAAACATGAATTATTTAATGCTGTCATACTTCTCTGTCTCCCATTTAAAAAAGTATCCTGTCATATAGCAGGTACCACAAATACAGAAACGGGTAAAAGAACAACTCAGCAAACACAGCCCACTTTAAATACTAGATCAGTTCTAATGCTACAGTAGATAAGTGCTCGGCTGCTAAGAAAAGGCTAGTGGCTTGTGGGAGAAAGAGCCACTTTGAGGGAGAAGTATGTCATAATCTTTCATAAAGATCATAGCCTTGGAAATCCTGTGGAGTAGTTCTGTCCTATATTACATAGTCACTATGAGTTACAATTGACTTGGCTGAAATGGGTGGAGAAGTACCAGGCAACACACACACACACACACACACACACAGTAGAGCCAAAAAAAGTGTAAAAAAGAGTGCGAATATTTATAAATTATATATATATATATATATATATATATATATATATATATATATATATCTTCCATGGGATTCCATAAGGCTTGAATTCTTGCTTTGAGAGCAGTAAGTAAAGGGCATTTGAGACAACTTGAGTTTTAAAAATAATCATGCTCTTTAATCTGTAATTGGCCTTCTGTATTCCTTCTTAAGGAAACAATTATAGATACAGACCAATATTTATGCACAGAGAAATACATCATAGTGTTATTTTAAAGAAGGAAACAACAGATTCATGAATTATTGTAAGAGGAAATAATCAATAGAAAAATAATTAAGCAAAAGAGCATTTTCACTTTTAGAAGAATACTTTTAGAAGAATATTAAGCACATATAAAAATAACAAGAGGATTTTAGGATATGTGAAAACAAATATAGTACTGGAAAAATGGTTTATGAAGTTTGAAGTCATCGATGTAGAGGTTGGCCTTCCCTTATAAAATTCAAGCCACCCCAGTTTACTAATGAGACCTGTTCCTCACACTCAAAGAATGGTTCATTCAGTCCGTTTCAGTCTTGTGTCACTGTTTTTGTACTGCTGTGACCTTCCTATTGCTGCGATGCTGAAAGCTATGCCACAGGTATTTCAAATGGCAACAGGGTGCTCCATGGTGAACAGGCTTCAGTGGAACTTCTAGACTAAGGACCAATTAGGAGGAAGGAATAGGTGATACACTTTGGAGGAATTACTGAAAACATCATGAATAGTAATAAAGGGTTGTCTGAGATAGGGCCAGAAAATGACAGTAGTCTTTTATATTGGAAGGTTTGACCAGAAGACCACGGGGGAAGGGATTCCTACTCAATGTAAGTGGGCCTTAATGGTTTGGGTGGAGCAAAGCTTTTTAAGACATTTACCTGCTCTTGTAGACAGATTCAAAATGAGAAGAAACAAATTACAAATATTCACTAATAATAGGAATGTAGGATGCACAAAGTATGAATACATTGAAATTGGAAGGGGGCAAAAATAAATGGGATACATAAAGACTAATATCTTAGGCATTGGTGTATAAATTGTAGTCATTTTTACTCAGATAATCAGATAGTATACTGTTTCAGGAATACCAAATTCAAATTCAAATTCAAGAGGAATGGTGTTTCTTTCATCATCAATAAGAATATTTCAAGATCTATCTTGAAGTGCAAGGCTGATGTGATAAGAAAATATATGCCCATAAAATTTCTGTTAATACAAATATTATTCCAATTTACATGGCAATTACAGAAGTCAGTAGTGAAGAAATTTAAGAATTCTATCAACTTCTTCATCAGAAATTGATAAAGTGTGTAATCAAGATATATTGATAATGATCAGTGATTGGACTGTGCAAGCTGAAACAAAGAGAAAGGACTAGTAATTGGAAGTATGTCTTTAGTGATAGGAACTAAACTGGAGACCTTGTGAGAAAAGTTTGCGCAACCTATCACTTCACTTTAAATATCTACTTATAATAACAAAACCAGTGGACATCACCATATGGAATACACTGGGATCATATTATAATTAAATCTATCTGTGGAGAGTAAGGAGGAGCTCAATATCTGCTGCCAAAGCAGGCCAGGTGGCACCTGTGAGACTGGACTATTAATTGCTTATAAAAAATTCAGGTTGACACTGAAGAAAATGAAAAACAATCAAAAAGAGCAAAATATGACTTTAAGAACACCCATCCTGAATTTGGAGACCATTTCAAGAACAGATTTGAAACAATGAACACAACCAAATACCAGATGAGTTGTGGGGATGAAATCAAGAACATTAGACATGAAGAAAATCAAAGATCATTAAAAAGACAAAAACAAAAAATAGGAGGGGGCATAAAAAAAACTGAAATTTTCTCTTGAACATAGAATAGTTAGAGCAAATGAAAGAAATGAAAAAGTAAAAGAACTGAAGTTAAATTTCAAAAGCTAGAGAAGACAGAGTATCATAATGAATTGTGCAAAGACCTTCAGTTAGAAAACCAAAAGACAAGAATATGCTGAACACATACTGACCTGAAATCACTGAAGAAAAAAGTCAAGCCTCAATTTGCAATATTAAAGAATTCATGGGTGTGTCAATATGAATAGAGTACAGAAACAAATTCATGGAAACTCATATGTGTGTAAGAAAGAACTTTATATACAAGAGTAACGGAATATTGGGAAAACCTCCCAGTCTAACCCAGATCAAGTCTATAAGTCAAATAGTAGCCTGTCTGTCTAATACCAATCTATAGAATCCTCTTCAGACTCACAAAACACATAAAACGATGCTGAATGCACTAGGATCATAAGCCAGTGGGTGTAAAGTCTTGTGGATCCAGTGGTGGCAGAAGCATCTCAGCGCTGGCAGCGGTAGCCACATGATTTCTCCAGCTCCAGCTCTCTAGCATATCTCCAAGAGTCTTGTCAGCAAGCATGTCTTGCAGAGAGTGAGCATGTGTCCTGCCTCCAGTGAGCTATTTATCTCCCTAGTGTCTCCCATGAAGCTGTTGACAGGCGAAATTCTACCCCTTCACTCTTAAATCTCAACTTTTCAACAGATTATGTAACTACAAAAGTGGGCCAAAAAAATATCAATGCAGGAAGCATCAAAAGAAGATGGCATGAATCATTGTACCAAAAAATTTGGATGATATTCAGCCATATCAAGAAGTAGCATTTGATCATGAACCAACACTGCTAAAGGAAGAACAAACTGCACTGACTGTATTGGCAAAAAACCAGCAGAGAGAAATTGTTGGAATACCAGGTAAAATGTTTCAGCAAATTGATGCAGCCCTACAAGCACTAACTCAATTTATTGCAAGGAATTTCACCATTTGACTGGTAGAAATCCATATCTATGCCCAATCCAAAGAAACATGCCCCCCAAAGAAAGTAGAAATTGTTTAACAATATTATTAATATAATTCATAAGTAAAATTTTCTGGTGATAATTAAAAAAATGAACGGGGCATTATATGGATAGGGAGCTGCCAGAAATTCAGGTCAGATTGAGAACAGAGTGTGGAATAAGGACTATTATTGCTAATGTCAGATGGATCTTGTCTGAAAGAAGAGGAGGTCAGGCAGATGTTTGAACAGAACGAGGAGATAGTGCATGTTTCAGAATCAGGAAAGGTCTGCGTCAGAGTTGTATCCTTTCACCATGCTTTATCTATAACTATCTGCTGAGCAGATAATGTAAGAAACTGTACCAGAGTAGAGGAAGGCAGTATCACCAGCTCCATAACAGCCAGGGATATGCAGATGACACAAGTTGCTTGCTGAAAGCTAGAAGAGCTTGAGGCACTTGCTGGTGAAGATCAAAGACTACAACCTTTAATATGGATTACATCAAAAATGTTGGTTTGAGCCCATTCAAGTAACAACAAAGGTAAGTAGGGACAGATGTATCTGGTTCTTATGTAGCCTCGCCCCAGGAAACTTGTCAGGTAAGCATTGAGCAGCTACCGAGAAATGTAGTAGTTCAAACCCACCAGATGCTGCTTGTGGGAGAGAGGAGTCTGTCTGTTTCTGTGAAGATTTACAGCCTTAGAAACCATGTATAGGATCACTATGAACTGGAATCAAATCTACGACAGCTGGTTTTGTTATTGTTGTGGCTGTTTTGTGCAACAAAAGGGTGAGAAAATTTTGAAGGATTTAAAGCTACATGTACATGCAACACATGAAGGTGATTGTGATGAATTTGCTTGGAGTGGCCGTTTTTTCAATGTTTTAAAAGGGAGGGAAACTATACTTAACAATAAAAGTCTTGTCCCGAAGTAAGGTGTTGCAAACCTGGGAATGCACTGATGCCCTTAATAATGGTTAAACTTGCAGTTATATATGATCATAGTATATTTTCTTCTTGTTTCTTCTATGCTGCTCAAATTTTCTAAAAAGATCATGTGTTGTATTTGTGGATATAAACATATTAACAGTAGTATCAGTTCCAAAAGAAAGTATTTGGGTCACTTTCCCTGAAACTCCCAGTCCATGTAATTGAGGATTCTTTGACTTATGGTCCTTCAGTAGCAGCTTCATTTTTGAAGGTAATCCCAATTAGAATTATCCATTTCCATCTCTGCCTCCCTTTAACTGTGAGTTCCTTTCATGAATTATCATGTCTTATTACCCTTTGTTTCTCCTGGGCATAATCCAAAGAATGTCACATCATTGTCACTCAATAAACACTTGCACAAAGTATGAGTGAGTGGATGAGTGAGTGAGTTAGTGAACGACAATTAAAGAAACTCACCTAAAATTCCATTAAGGAGTGTTCATTAAAAATATTCAGCAACTATCAAAGTCAAGTTTTATTCTGATTCACAGGAAATAGAAAATGAACATTGAAGAGGCAGCAATTTTTCAGAGAAGGCAAAGAAACAATGAAACAAAAGGCCTATCATTGAAGAAAAATGCTCAGCATAATGAAATATCACAGCCTAGTGATCTCCCTGTATATTCAAGACCAAGCATCTGTCTAAGGCGGGGGTATTTATCTAGTAGCAATATCTCATAACAACAACTCCATGAATTTACTTGGTTGGAGTAACAAATACATGAACTGAGTCCATGCTTGCTATTACGCTTCATCAGCAAGGACTGATTGACTCGTTGCTCAGTAAAGCAGAAAACAAAATGTTCAGGAAGAACGACTATGATATTTTATGAAAAAATTTATTTCCTTTATTTATAAAATGAGTAGAATAAATCTAGGCTATTAATTCAAAGATAGGTTCTCTATACTAGAACCAGTTCAAGGTTCAACTGTACTTTGGATATCTTAGACTACTCTATACTTTGATGCTCTTAAAGATGAGTAAAGTGAGATCATAATCATGCCAGTCTGACAGGGTTCTAATAAAAACAAAATGAGAGAATGTATGGAATTCAGAATTCACATCCAGCTCCTGCCTGTTGACACCAGACCCAGAGCTCTAAAGCACACATTAGCTTTTTTGGTTGGGGTGCCACGAAGCATGCTAGGCTTATCTCATTTCATCCCATAATATCTGCTATGAGGTGGTTATACTATTTCATTTTAAAGAGGAGAAAACAGATGTCTAATTGGACATAATCCATAGGTGCTAGGACCAAGACTCAATTTCAAAGTGTTTGGCTTTGAAACCTAGTGTCACTCACAGTTAGGAAAAGAAGTCATGGCATCTGGATTATACTAGGCTTTGACTTACAACAAAGCTCAGTGTACAATTTTACCGTGTCACATCATATCATTGGAGATTCTGGAGTTTGCACTCGATTCCCTCATAGCCACACTCAACTGCCTTCCTATTTCTTTTCTTATTAGGTATTTCAAGCATAAAGTTGAGTGTAGATATAATTATGGCTAAGTGAAAAACAGGAAGGCTCTCAATGAGATGCACTGGCACAGCAGCTGCAACAATGGGCTCAAACAGCAGTACGTGTGAGGGTGGCACAGTGCGTCATCCTGTCACACGCAGGTAGGGTCACCACAGGTGGGAAGCCACTTGCGGGCACATAACTATAACACCTATTGGCAGGCACCTAGTTTGGTTAGATATTTGCTTCAATTTTTTTAAAAGAAAAAAAACATTTGGGATACAAGTGACTATCCTTTTAATTCCTCTACGATTCCCCAAAGATAACTATTTTCTTAAATTTTATGCATGGTTTTCTACTTCAAAAACATAATTGCTCCCTCATCCCCAATTCACTGCCTCTGCGTCATCCTGACTCAGCATGGTTCTATAAGACAGAGTCGAACAGTAACTTAGAGTTACAGTCCCGGCTGGAGATCTTCCCAGGGGTAGGATTCATCTCTCGCCTGCTTATTTGACCCACGATTATGTTTTCAAGAGTTTGCCATTTTGGTAGTCTTGTAGCTAAATCATTCACATTAATACTTAGATGGTGTTTTATCATATGATTGTATTTTAATTAAGCCATTCATACTGGTGGACATTTAGGCATTTTTCAAAAGTAGGCCATACAGTAATGTTGCAATAGAGAATGAGGCTCTCTTTAGGTACATGCATATCTGATTTTCTTTTATGCTAACTGTATTGTGTATACTGCACACCGTCAAATTTATTTGATAGTGTAGATTTCTCTATAAAGTGGCAGTAGCCTTTATCATCCTCCCTGCATGGAGTCACATCTTTATAAGAAAATATCGTTTTATACCCATTTCATTGGCAAAAAATAAAATGGGCATAAAATGATATCTCATGATGTAGCATGTGTTCCTCTGATTACTAGTGAGCTTTTGTACACTTCCATTTTTTACTGGCCATGTAGGTTTCCTCTTCAGCAATTTTTATACTGTCCTTTGCCCTATGGCTTATTTCTTTATGATTAATATATAGATTGAATATGTTCTCTGGTGTTTGGAGCCATGAAACCCAACTGACCCCACACAGAAAATGAAGAATACTGGTGATGAGGGTTAAATTTACATCAGGCGAGCAGGGAAGCCCACCACTTGTCTGTCGGTTTGTCCTCTGCTAGTGGCTTGTGTATTACTGTGATAATTGTGCTGTGACATCTTCCCCTCTGTGGCAGATTCGTTCTTACAGCTTTTCCTGATCCCGGGGTCAAAGGAGCCTGAGGGACATCACATGTTGGACTGAGAACTGAAAAACCAGCAGTTCAAAACCACTGGCCAGACCTCAGAAGAAAGATAAGGTTCTCTATTACAGTAAAGATTTCAGTCTCAGCCACTCACAAGAACATTTCTCCTCTGTCCTGTTGAATAGCTGTGAGTCAGAATTGACCTTTGGCTCATTAAGACACCTTCCTGTAGTTCCTTCTAAATGTTAAGGAATGTGTTTCACACTGACTGTATTTGGAATTAATATTGCATATATTATTTGAGGTCCTGATTTAACTGTGTTTCCATATAGATTCAGCATAGTCCTACTACCACTTATTTCTTAGTCCATTATTTCCCTCCATTGATTTGTAATGAGGCATCTAGCACGTACAGAATTTTCAATCTGCATAGTCTATTTTGGACTCCGCATTTTATTTCACTGCTTTAGTTCTCTAGCCTTGTGGCAATACTCATTTCCTCTAAATTACTATCATTTTAGCCCCAAATTTTATATCAGGCTGGGTATATCTATCCAAGCACTCATGTAACCATTATAAGTTCATAAAAATTTGTATAGAATCAAACCGCGCTAGACATTGGATTGGTCATCATCTACACTTAGTCATTAGTAAAATACTAAAAAGTAGTTTCCCCTGCATGGCACTTGCATTACAGTACAGGTGCCCACAACCATTGCCATTGAATCCATTCCAACTCATAGAAACTCTAGATAGGATTTCAGAGGTTACAATATTTTTTCTTCAATGATTTTATTGGGGACTCTTACAGCTCTTATAACACTCCATATATCATTTGTATCAAGCATACTTGTACACGTGTTGTCACCTTCATTTCCAAATAATTTCTACTTGAGCCCTTATTATAAGCTCCTCTTTCCTCTTTTTTTTAATAAATCATTTTATTGGGGGCTCATACAACTCCCATCATGATTGATACATACTTCAATTGTACATAGACCACATTTGCACACCTGTTGCCATTATCACCCCCAAAACATCCTCCCTCCACTTAGGCCCCCTGTATCAGCTCCCATATTTCCCCTCCTTCCCTACTCCCTATCTCCCATGACCCTAAAGATTTACAAAGTGTTACTACTTTTTCATATTGTACACAGTCTGATGTGCCCCTTCACCCACTTCCCCGCTGTCCATACTCCAGAGAGGTCATATGTAGATCCCTGCCATTGGTTCCCTCCTTCTACTTCATGCTCCCTCCATCGCCCTGGTATCACTACTTCCACCATTGGTCCTGAAGGGATCATCTATCCTGAATTCTCCATGTTTCTGGCTCCATTGTACAATCTCTGGTCTAGCTGGATTTGTCAGGTAGAATTGGGATCATGATAGTGGATGGGAAGAAGCATTTGAGAACTAGTGGAAAGTTGCATATCTCATTGTTGCCACACTGTACCCTGACTGACTTGTCTCCTCCCGGCAATCCCTCTACAAGGGGATGTCTCTTCACCTATTGATGGGATTTGGGTCCTGACTCTGTACTCCCCCTTTTTTATATGATATAATTTTTAGTTCTTTGATGCCTGACACCGGATCCCTTTGACAACTTGTGGTCACACAGACTGGTGAGTTTCTTCCATGTGGACTTCGTTGCTTCTGACCTAGATGGCTGCTTGTTTACTTTCAAGCCGGTAAGACCTGAGCTGCTATACCTTTTGAGGATACACATCTTCACAGCAGTTGAGAGCCTCATCATTTTCTCAAGGAACAAGTGTTGGTTTCAAACCATTGATCTTGAGGGTGGCAGTCCAACTTGTAACCCACTATGCCACCAGGGCTCCTTCTGGTACTCATAGACAGGCAATAATCTAACATATATTTAACTTACAGAATACATCAGGTGATGCAAGTACCAATGAAAAATATAAATTGTGAAAATGCAGAGTATTAGAACCTTCAATTTTCAATGAGATAAAAAGTTACTTTAAAATACATATGGTACATAGAGTTTTTGGAGAGATAATAAAGGAAAAGTAACACATGCTTCAAACCTACCAATAATTTATTGCTTTTAGCAAAGAACTTCCACACCAATGTATAGTGTATAAAAAATGTAATCTGTTTACCAGGGACAATAGGTAGGAATGAAAATGGGGAGCCATTGTGTAGGAAGCATTGACTTTCAGTTTATGGTGATAAAAACTTTGGCAACTGATATTGGTGGAGGTTGAATCATATGAGTAATGCCAATTAATATCACAAATGGTACACCTGAAAAAAGGAATAGACAAATGTATTATGCATGGTTTTACAACACTAGAAAAAATTCCTCTAGAACAGTGGTTCTCAAACTTCCTAAGTCTGCACCCCTTTAATACTGTTCCTCTTGTTGTAGTATACAGTTACTTTCATTGCTACATCATAACTCAAACTTTGCTAGTGTATGTATTGGGCCACCCCTGTGAAAGGGCCATTAAACTCCAAAAGGGGTCAAGACCCACAGATTGAGAACTGTTGCTCTAGAAGAAAATGAATGCCATCTGTCTTGTTCTTTCCAGACTGAAACTCCATAGCAAAGTTTCCTTTGGTCATCATACAGTCTACCTCTGGACACCCAGCCATTCTTCTGCATTCTTTACAGTGGCCTTGTCAGCCTCATAGGAGACTGCAGTTTGTGAGCTTTGGAAGTTAGGATGGAAGTCAAAAAGGTTCACAGTTCTCAAACATATCTCCTCCCCATCAAAACAATGTGGTACAAGCTGTGTGTAGGTGTGTTAGTCTGAAGAGACTAGAGAAGCAAATTCATAGAAGCTCACATGTGTGTAAGAAAGAGTTTTATATACAAGAGTAGTTAAATATGTAGAAAACATGTCTTCCTATTCCAGATCAAGTCCAAAAGTTCAGTATTTACCCAATATGTCCAATACCAATCTAAAAAGTCCTCTTTAGACTCACGAAACACATGCAATGATGCCATATACAAGATCACAGGTCAGTGGGTTAGAAGTCTTCTGGATCCAGTGGTATTGTAAGCATCTCAATGCTGGCAGGGGTCCTTACCTGGCTTCTCCAGTTTCCAGGACATGGGGTCTATCAGCTTAGTGTCATGTGTCTTGTCAATAGAGTATCTCCAGGGAGTGAGCTGAGAGAAACATATATCCTCTACTTCCAACGAGGAAATACAGGAGTTCCCAGAATTCCCTGGAGATGGCCAATCCAACACCGAGGCCTCATTTGATATGAACCAATTGACAGACTTCACTGTTTTTTATTCCTACCCTTTCCCTCTTAATCCTCTAAAATCCAAAATTGACACGAGATTACGTAACCACCACAGTAGGCAAGAGTGTTTGTGGCGGTCACGTGCTTATGTTAATTTTATGATTGAAATGTAGGGGTGGAGTCTAGCCTGTTAATCTGGAGATAGCCATTGAGCAGCCAATGAGGTCTCTATGTAGGCATGGCTTTCTCCTGAGACTTCTGGGAAATCTCGCAGTATTTCCCTCATGAAGATGAGAAGATATCTTCCCCAGTTGTTGGGAGTTAGTCTCAGAGATGATGAATGATGGACAAGACAAGCTGGCAGCGTCTGAGAAGCTCATATATATATATATATATATATATATATATATATATATATATATATGTGTGTGTGTGTGTGTGTGTCTATGAGATTTGATCCTCTATTCTACCCAGACTAACACAGATTTCTCTGGAGATGGCAAAGCCAACACAGAGGTCTCATTTGATAAGAACCAAGTGACAGACTTCACAGTTTTTTATTCCCACCCCTTCACTCTTAATCCTCTAAAATCCAAAAGTGACACCAGATTATGTAACCACCACAGTAGGCGACAGTGTTAAAGTTGAAAATTGAACTAGCATTACTTTTACTATCTCTCTCCCATTCATAAAAGGCAATGGCTAGCTACTTCATTTTTATTTGTTTATTTTACCCTTCTTTACACATGCTCAGTGGTTATCACGGTTACTCGGTAGGAGACAGTATAGCATAACATAGCTTTTAAAGACAGCAGTATATGTATGACTCTGGAAATTTTATCTTAACTCTCTGAACTTAAGTTTCCTCATCCTTAAAAAAGATTGTAAGAATATCTCATCCTTACAAAAAAGTATAGGAAAGCACTTCAGAGAGGCTGTGGCCGTGAACCACTAATGGTGTGGTATAGACATAACTAGATCAGGGAACCCTGGGGGCATAGTGCTTACACATTGGACTGCTAACTTCAAGGTCAGTAGTTCAAACCATCAGCTGCTGGGGAGGGGAGGGGGTGCAAATGGGGTTTTCTACTCTCATAAAGCACTGCAGTCACAGAAACCCACAGGGTAGTTCTACCACGTCTTATAAGGTCACAAGCAGTTAGCATCAACTTGATGGTATGAGAGATAATTAGGCTTACCAGACAAATTAGTCCAGTTGCTGTATGGGAGCTTGCCATCAGAGGCACTTGGAGTCTGAAAATTGAAGACTCTGAAAGTGGAGCCTTAACTCCACTGAGAAATCTTGGCAAGAATCTAGAACCATGTGGTTTACAAATGATCCTAACAGCATTCCCTCTCACCTTGAAGCAGACCTAACCATTTATGCTAAAGCAGTGGTTCTCAAACTGTGGGTCGGGACCCCTTTGGCGGTTGAACAACCCTTTCACAGAGGTTGCCTGATTCACAACATTAGCAAAATTACAGTTCTCAAATATCAGGAAAATAATTTTATGCTTGGAGGGTCACCACAGCATGAGGAACTGTATTAATGGGTCACAGCATTAGAAAGGTTGAGAACCACTGCAAAGGAGATCTTCTCTTTCACTGAGCTTTGTCAGTGAAGGATATCACAATCTGTTCCTGGCGGATCTTTCCAGAATAGCCAAACTGCTGCAAAATGTGATAGCTTATTGCCAAAGGCTCATGATGGATAGCATTATCAATAAACCTTTACAGTGTATATCCAGAAACAGGTATGCTTGAGGAAGCCACTTTAAAAGCCCATTATTTGAGGAAAAAGCAAACAGCTTTTCTTGCCATTGTTCTATGACCACCCTATAATAAACTGAAAACATGTAGCCTTAACCAATTATGTAAGCCCACTTACCTGTTGTACACTTATCTCTGCTAAACCCCTGGTTTTAGATCTCTCACCATAGACTTCTTTGATTGTTTTTCAGACAATTATGCTTTTGTAACTTTAAGTTCATACACCAACCATAAAAAAGGTATTCTTCCCTATTGTCTAGCAAAGCAGTCATTTCCACTCTGACTTTAGATGTTTTCCCAAAACCGTCTGCATCTCTCCATAAACTTCTTTTACTTTTACTTGAAGCAGAATCTGGGATGTTTCTGTGCAACAAGGTTCACCAATGAGCCATAGGACATACACATCCTGGACAGTGGAAGAAGAGTCTGAGGGATTCTATGCTAGAAATAAGGATGTGCTGATTAAGATGATACAGGCAGGGCCAACCTGGGAAAATAGGAGGTATTTAATTCCAAAGCCAATGAAAATAAAAATACCTAAAAATTGGGTCTCATTGTCCTCTGTGCTCCAAATACTCTCGATCTCCTAGAATGGTGCCTACATGTTCTTTTCTATTTTGCAGTCTCTCAGGGTATTTATATTGGTCTCTGGGTCCTGTGTCTGCTTTGCCTTTCGCCTCAATGGACTATGACCTCCTCAGTTGGTATTCTCAAAATTTCTATGCACAGGGAGTTCTTTGCTTCTGGAGAAATTCTCCTTCTAAGTACCTCAGGGAGTGTCCTAGTCTAGCTGTATTTGGAGGAACCCCAGCCTGACCCTTTTAAAGATATTTCAAACAGCTTATCTCCTGAGTGACTTCTAGGGATGTTCCTTTTCTCTCCAAGCTGGAATCTCTAGGTGTCACCTGGAAGCACAAGTGCCTAGAACAGGTCTTCCTGCCAGGTGTGTCTGGTGACTGAGACTAAGGGCAGCAGGGCAGAGAGCACATCTGCTGACACCACAGTTAGACAAGCTTGCACAGAGGCTGTAAAACACTCCTGGCGGAGCACACCAGTAAATTGTCTCACTAATTAGTTTATTATTTCGTTTGAGAGATCAAATACATAAATAAAATTAATAAACCCTGCAAAATAAGTGCAGCACTGGAAATAAAAATATTTCTCAGGTCATTGCCTTAAACACAGGCATTACATGCTAGAATAATGTTAGCACAAGAAAAGCAAATCATGCTGCCTGACTGGCTGGAACTTGCCAGTGGCAGCTGGAGGTAGAGGTGTGCAGCTGGATGGCCCAGGGAATGGGCCTGGTATCCTCTGCGCTGTCGTTAACTCGCTGTGTGACTTTGAACCAGTCCATTTCCTCTCCATATCACCAGTACTCTGGTTTACCCAGGACAAAATAGGGTACTCATGGGGAAATAAGGGGTTGGATGCTATTTGAAGTCTGCTCCAGTAAAAAAATCATGAGCATTGGAATCAAATGAAAATCAAAGCATGATTACTGTGAACATAAGCAACAAAGCATGCATAATGAAAATGAAATCTAAGAATCTATTATGTCAGTATGTATGTTCAAGCTTTGGGGGATATTTTTGTCCAATAAACTTTGAGCACATAGGTTCTCAAACCTCTTTTGCTTACCACCTGAAAAAAGAAAACACAGCACCTCCTGGCAATTGGAAAGTTTTGAATTCACAATCCAATAAAAAGTGTAGGTATCTGCTCGATCATTTCTGTGCCCTCAAGGAGGCAGTATACCCCACTTTGAGAAACACTGAGTTAGACCAGTAGTCCCCTTCTAATGAGTGGGGAAGGAGACAGAGTTTCTGGTCATTGAAAGTGAATTATATAATGAAACCGATAGCACAGGATTTCTCATATCAATCCTAGGAAAACTGTTCAGAGAACAAACAAAGTATAATCGAAGTCACATAAAGAGTAGAAAAACTAGACCTTTGAATTGTGTCCCTCCAAGAACCCACAGTTCAAAGAGGTGTCGTTGGCCTCTCAGTCAGTTCATGTCCACAGGAGAGTAATTTAAAAGAGACCCTGAACCCGTCTCTGATATACGGAGTTAGTGAGCATAGCTGGTGTGGACAAGAAAGCTGTGTGTTGCATATTTGCTTCTCTCTTGCTGTCAGTTGTATTAATCATTGATCTACAGTCTCTGAAAACTCGGGTAAAGACCTCAAAACCAGTATCTTGACAGGGGAAGTATGCAATTATTTTCTGCTCAAAATAGGATAGTGCTGACCTAACCACCTCTGACTCTCAGTAGCTACAAAAGATATGTTGTGATTGCTATTCAGCCAGAGACACATATAAAGGCAACGCTATAAGGCAGCAGTTAGCTCCTGTGCACATAAGAAAAGAAGAGAGAGTGGCTCAGTTTAGTTGAATACATGTAGATATGAATACAGAGGAAGTTTGGGAAGAGAAGAAAGATTTAGATGGTCTTCGGAGGGAGTTTCAGAGAATTATCTTTAGTTGCTTTATACAAATTGGGTGACAATGACAGAAATAAAGGAGAAACAAACAAAAAAGAAAGTGGAACTTGGGAAATCCATACAAGGCCTATCTGATAAAATTGATGAAAAATAGGAATAATATAACTTCAAATAGAAATTTAAAAGGCAAACACTAAAGTAAGAAAAGTGGATGACAATTTGAAAAAAATGCAGAATAATTGAAGCAATGGAGAGATGAATCTCAATGACCAATCTTTCAAGAGCAAAATATAAGTGAATCAAATCAAACAAAAACACGGAAATTGAAGGAAACCTAAGAATGTTATGAGGCATCATCAAAAGGAATAGCTACCTTTTGATAAACATCCCAGAACAAGGGAATAAAAACTACATAGAACATATTTGAATTAGTATTAAAAAAAGAATTTCTCTAACATTATGAAAGAAAAGAAGATAACTGTCCAAGAAGCACAGAGAACCCAAAAAGAATTGATGCCAGAAGAAATTCACCAAGACCCACCATAATTAAACTTCCTAACACCAAAGAAAAGGAGAGCATACTGAAAGCATCACAGTGAAAAGAGATAATCACCCATAAAAGGGAATCAATAGTAATAAGCTCAGATTCAGTCCTCAAGGAAGCAACAGTTGAGAGCTCCAAAAACGAGTTACAAGACTTCAAAAGCGTAACGAAGAGCATGAACGTTACTTTGAGGACTAAGGAGTGCCTGACCCAAGTCACAGTATGCTCCTGTGTATGATACACATGTGAACCTTGGACATTGAATAAGGGAGACCATAGAAGAATCAATGTAGTTGAATTGTAGTGCTGGAAAAGAATATTAAAAATACCATGGACTGCTAAAAGGACAAACCCATCTGTATTGGAAGAAGTAAGACCAGCAAGACATCTTGTTACATATTTTGGACATGTCAGAAGACACTTTGAGGAGGACATCATGATTGATAAAGTGGAAGGGTTGTGAAAAAGAGGAACACCCTGGAAGAGATGGACTGACACCGTGGCTTCGTCAAGGGGCTGAGGCATAAGAGCCATGGGGAGGATGGCACAGGACTGTGCAGTGTTTCTTTCTGTTATGCATAGGGTTGCAATGGGTCGGCACCTTGACGGCACCTCACAAAAAAAGGACAACAGCTTTTCCAGCCTGGTCCCAGCGCTGTGGGTCCCGCAAAGAAGGGCGGTAAGAAGAAGAAGGAGGGCTGCTTGGCTCTCAGCGAGGTCATGACCAGAGAGTACACCATCAACATTCAGAAACACATCCATGGTGTGGGCTTCAAGAAGCGTGCCCCTAGGGCCCTCAAGGAGATTTGAAAGTTTGCCATGAGGGGGCTGGGGACACCAGATGAATGAATCGACACCCGCCTCAACAAAGCTGTCTGGGCCAAAGGAATCAGGAATGTCCCATACTGTATGCGCGTGCGGTTGTCCAGGAAATATAATGAGGATGAAGACCCCCCAAACAAGCTCTACACACCCGTCACCACTTTCAAAAACCTACAGACAGTCAACGTGGTTGGAAGCTAGAGGCTGATTGTCTGATAAAGGTTTTAAATCCAGGGAAAAAAAGACAACAGCATATATATCAATGAGGCAACCACTCTTTAGACTATGTACAAAGCGCGTATTATAGAAGCACAGTAGAAGCAGCATTTGCCACTGCTTGGTGGACCTGGGGTGGAGAAACAGCTTTCCCAAGGAGTGTGGTTTGAGATGAATGTGATAGGCTGAAAATGAACTTGTTCAGAGGGGGAAAGAAATAGCGTAGTGCAGAGGGTCAAGTCAGTTCAGATGATTGCACCTAGACACTCTTATAAACAACCTATAGTGAATGCAAATCAGGTGGGGTGTGACTTAAACCAAACTCGTTACTTTGAATTACTGATTGATAGCCAGCCTATCAGGTAAAATGGCCCTGCTGAGTTTCTGAGACTGTACCTCTTTACAGTCTCCCTCAGAAAGGCTGATGGTTTCCAACTCCTGCTTGAAATCAGGAGCTGAACTCATAACCACTTGGGCTCCAGGACTCCTTGGGCAGGGTGTGGGTGGTGCAATTTCTGGATATTCAAACTTCACCTTTTTATTGACCTTCCAAATTCCTTATGCTTTCTCTCTTTTCTTTTATGAGTCAGTGCCAATACATTAATTTTACTTTGTGATTTGGACTTACCATGTTTGGAATTGTATTCAAACTCAAAAGGGTTTTAAGATAATACTGCTCTCTTTCAGAGGCATTAATGTAAGTTCAGTTATTAGAAGGGAATCTCACAAATTCACAAAATTGTAAGAGTTTAAATTGAGATCCAAAGGACTTTTAAAGTGAATGCATTAGATTTTTATCCTGAATATTAGTAAGCTGAATATTTATGGATCATTTTTTATGTATGTCTCACTATGCTGCACAAATTTCGTTAATTACACATTCTAAATTGTCTATGGTAATGAGACTTGATCATCTTTCTCGCTTGGCATTTTCTACCATATGGATTTTTAAAAACCACAAGCCATTGTTCAAATGTTAAATGGTACATTAAGATATAACTTGTACTACAGAAACAATCACTAGTAGAGTTAATTTATATTATTTTTTGTATGCATGTGATTTATTTATTCTGATTAATATTAAACTCTCCTGTGTTAGCGTGCTATGTAGAATTAAAATAATGGCCTAATTAAATAAACAGAAACGGAAAGAGACCAGAGGCTGCAACTAGAACTCAAGTTCAATTCTCAAAGGTCATTTTTTAATATAAATGTAAATCTAAGTGAAAGTTGATAGGATATGATGTAGAAGCAAAAATCATACCGAAATGTTAGGGTTCATGCAGAGGAATACGTAACAGTGAAAAAATGCACTCTTTGGACATAAAATAGATCTCAGTTCTGTAACTTAACCTCTGTGAAACTTAAAACAAGCCCCTTAGCCATCTTGAAGTTCATTTTCTTCTCTTGCAAAATGAGGCTGCTTGGGCTTGTAATGGAAGTATGGATGATGGTGAGGCTGCAGACATGAAAGCATTTGGTGGGTTCATGACGCGGTCTTCAAAAAGTTTGTGGGGAAATTCCATTATTTCTAATTCCATTTTCTCACAAATGTTTTGAGGTCCACTTATATTATTGCTTCCCTGTTCTCAAGGAATTAGGAGACTGTTTCCATGGGACTAAAGACCAGTGGGTGCAGATGAACAAAAGCGCTGACTGCTTAAAATGCAGCGCTCTGTAGTGTGTTTAGGAATGAAGTCGTACATATTTGTTAAAATAACACTTAGACTTGTAAATTGCTAGCTATTTGCTCTGAAAATGTGAGTTCCTGGCATATTGTATATTTACTTATCTATCTTTACCCACACATGCTTCATGAGGTAAATTATTCCTTTCATATTATTTCAAGTAATATGCAATGTTAAGTCAAAATAAACCCATATCGTAAATTTAAAAGACAGATTTAAAGAGTAATTTGGCAATAGGTAACAGAGGTCTTTTATTTTGGCTAGATCTATGACCCACTTCTAGAAATTAATCCTCAGTGAATTGTTGTGGATGTGGCCAAAATCAGCCATACACCTGTCTGAGCAGCTCCGTGTCAGTGGCATATTGGAAACAAAAAGTCTGACAACAATTGTCTATTTAAATACACTTTTCTCTACCCATATTATGAAACCATTGAAAGAATTATGACTAAAACTACTGCCACTAGAATAGATTTTTAAAATCTTAAGTAAAAAAGAAGACACAGGGTTGGAGAATGCACGATGCAAGTCTGCTTTTGCAAAAAATACTTAACTGCGTAAGAAAATTATGGAAGAGAATACTTCAAATGTTCATGAGAGATTTTTTTAATCTTCTTCTAAGAGCATTTGCTTATTTGCACTGCCCACAATTTCTACCATAAACATTTACTATTGTTTTAGAGAGTTCTGACCCACAAAGTGTGGTGTGAGAAGTATAGGACCAAAACAACATTAAAATACAAACAACATTCTGAAAAGACATATTTGTGTAGCAACATTTGATAAGCATATTATGTTCGCTGAATAAAAAGTTTAGCAATTGATCAGTAGATTGAAACCTCAGTAGACAAATAAGGGAAGGGCATGAATAAAATAATTAATACAATGAATAAACAAACGTGGAAAATATTCAAGTTTAGTAATGCAAATTAATCAAATTTGGTGGCTTTTTTACCTAGCAAATTAGCATAGATTAAATAAAAGAGAACAATTACTTAATATTCAGTGGTTGTAGGAAGAAAGATAGGTGTTTGCATACATTATAGGTGGCAGTTTAAAACAGCAGAGTACTTTTGTATAATATATGAGAAATATGTGTCAGCAACCTTAATTATTTTAACTTTTGACTGAATGGTTCTACTCTTGGGAAATTTTGTCTAACAACGTAACTCAAAACACAGACTCTGAATTATGAGCAAAGATGTTCAGCATAGCATTATTTATTGAATGATAATTATAAACAATATAAATGCCTAATTGTATGATTGATAGCAGTATTTTTACCCTAGAATATTACAAAGCTGCTAAAGTAGTATTTAAGATGTTAGCGTAGTAAAATTTCAAAGATGTTAGTGTAGTAAAATTTCAAAACGTCTGACTTTTTAAAAGTAAAACAGCATAACTCATGAACAATATACAAGATATCTTTACACAGACACACACACATGCTCCCGTTGATGGAAAGAGCATAAGCCAAGAATTTGTACAGGTGCTATTATCTTATTTGGTTATAGAACTGATTTTTTCCTTCTTTCTACTGACTTCAACTGTGAGTCTATATGTGGTCATTTTTTTCCCAAATTTCCTCTGACAAGTTAACTTCATAATAAAAACCCTCTCCTGTTCTCGTTGCTGTTAGATGCCATCTTCTTTGCATTCTGAGCCACAGCAATAAGTATAACAAAGTGAAATAATGCCTGGTACCAGACCCCCCTCACAATGGATTGGAGCCCATTGTCGCAGCCACGGTGTCTGTCCTTCTCACCGAGGAACTCCTTGTGTTTCACTGACACCCACTTTACCGAGCAGGACATCCTCCTGACAACATATCAGAATTACTTGTTCCATCCAACTTCACTTCCAAAACAATTGCCTTCGTTCTTTTGGTAGTTCAAGGCAGAGTCAATTCCCTTCATCAACACTGTAATTCAAACACTTCAATTCTCCCATTTTCCTCATTGGTTGTCCAGCTTTCATATTCCTGTGAGATGATTGAAAACATATGCCGTGGGTCAGGGACAGCTGAATCCCCAAAATGATAACTTTGTTCTTTACCACTTTTAAGTGTTTCTCCCTCCCCCCACATTTTCCCAAAGCATGTGTCAATTTAATTTCTTGACTGCTGTTTCCATGTGCATTGGTTGTGGATCCAAGTACAATATATTTTTATAACTTCCATATTTTCTCCAATGATGATGTTCTTTATTGATTCAGGTATGAGGATACTTATTTTAGTTACAGGGTGGTATAATTCATATTGAAGGACCTATTCTTTGATTATTAGGAAATGCTTCAACTTCTTTTCTATTTCAGCATGCAAGGTTGTGTTATATTCTTATCACACGTTGTTAAAGAGTCTTCTTCTAATCCTGATACCATGTTCGTCTTTATGCCTCTCAGATTATCTGCTCAGCATACAGACTGACTAAGTATCAAGTAATGGTCCAACTCTGATGCACACATCTCCTGATTTTAGATCTTGCAATATCTCCTTGTTCTGTGTAGACATTTGCCTCTTGAGCAGGTCCCACACGAGTGCACAAAAGTTCCAGAATTCCCATTCTTTGCAATTTATCCCTGCTTGGTGATAATGCACACAGTCAAATGCTTTTGCATAGTCAATAAAATACAGGTCATCATCTTCCTGGTATTTTCTACTTTCAGCCAAGGCCATCTGATGTGGACCTCCCACATTCCACATCCTCTTCTGAATCAAGCTTGAATTTCTGGTAGGTTCCTGTTGATATGCTGCTGGGACCATTTTGAATGATCTGTAGCAAAATTTTATGTGCATGTGACATTAATCACAGTGTTGAAAATGTCTGTATGCTTTGGCACCAGCTGTCTTGGAATGAGGATACGCAGGAATCCCTTTCAGGATTCCTGGTGTTATAGTGGTTATATGTTGGGTCGTGATCTGAATAGTGGTCATTTTGAAACCACCAGCAGCAACGTGGGAGAAAGATGAGGGTTTCCATTTCTGTGAACAATTATAGTCTTGAACACCCACAGTGGGTCACTGTGGCTCAGCACTGACTGATGCCAGCGAGTTTTTTTCTGTTGGTTGGCATAGATTAGTGAGCTTCTCCAGAGATCCTTTATTTTCTTAAACATTTCAATTCATGGAACTCTGTTGTTTGCCAATGTCTTCAATCAAGTTTGAATTTATTCTTACCATACGCTACCTTTTAAATGAATGTTCCCCAACTCTTTTTGCACGGTAACTGTGTATTTCATCATCTTTTGATTCTTCCTGTGTTATTTGATCTTTGGCCCATAGAATTCTTTAACAGTGCACTCCAGACTTGAATCTTTCTTTGATTCTTCCAGCTTGAGAAATGCCAAGCATGTCCTTTCCTTCTAGTCTTCTACCTCTGGGTTTTCACACATTTTATTATAGTACTTTGCTTAGTTCTCTGCAACTGTCCTTTGGCATTTCGCTTTAGCATCATCATTTCCTTCTGGTTGCCTTAGCCTTTTTACATCCAAGAATAGGTTTCAGAGTCTCTTCTGATATCCATCTTTGTATTTATTTTCTTTACTATATTTTTGTTTTCTTCATGTACTTTTCTAATTTCATCCTACAAAGTATGTCAACCCACACAACTCATCTAGCCTTCTGTCAGTAGTGTTCCATGTGGCAGATCTCTTATGAACTATTCTCTCCATTCAGGTAAGATATACTCAGGGTTGTATTTTGGCTCGTGGGTTTGTTTTAATTTTCTTCAGCTTCACCCTGAACTAACTAAGCATATGATGTTCTAGGATGACACTGAACTTCTCCGTAGTCTTTTCCACAGATATAGTTGATTTGATGTCTGTGGACTTCATCTGGTGGGGTCCACATGGATGGTTGCTGTTTATCTTCCTGGGGAAAAACAGTATCTGTGCTACATAAAACTTTAGTCTTGAAAAAGTCTATCATGTGATCTTTAACCTGGCTTATTTTTCAGTCTATGTTTTCCAACTATTGATACTTCCTCTTTGTTTCAACATTCACATTTCAATAATTATCAATTATTCTTGCATCCTGATTGCATGTCTGATAAATGTGTGACTGAAAAAATGGTAGAATTCTTCAATTTTATTAATACTAGCTTTAGGGGTTGGTGTGTAATTTGAAAAATGGTAGTAGTAAATGTCTTTCCTTGTAGTCATAATGAGTATCATTCTACCAAGATTTTATTCAAGGTAGGTCTTTGAAATGCTCATTTTAGAGATGGATGTGATGACATTTCTCTTCAATCTGTCATTCTCATCATTACAAATCACATGATTCTCAGATTCACAATGGCCAAGACATTTCAGCTTACACATGTCTGAGATAGCTACCTTTAAGTATATTTCTTGATTTTTACTTCACACATTTCATGTTCTTATTATAAATGGATATTTGCAACATTTCTTTTCATTTTGAGGTATTCCTCATCAATAAATTCATGTTCTCCAAATGTGGCTCTCCATATATCATTGAGGTCAATTCTATTTTGAGGCGGCAGCTCTTTCTTTGTCATATTCTGAAAACCCTCCGATCTCAAGGGTTGACCTTCCAGCTGATACCCAGCAATGTTTCCCCACTCCTCATTCGGTTTTCAGCAGTGAATCCCTCTGAAGTGGGTTTCCCATTCCTTCTTCCTAGTGTAGCTTCTCTGTTCATTGTGGATGAGCCTGTGGACATTTAAATTACTGGTCACATGGACCCTGCATGACAGTAACATGCAAGTTATGCTAGGATGATAAACTGACAGATATTTGGTGAATTTTCCCTCTAGAAAATATGAATAGTGAAAAAACTTTAATCTTCGCATTCCCTTAAGAGAGCCTAGAGGACTTAGCCTTCTGTAGAGACATACCTTGAAGAATATTTAACTGCCTAAGCTGAGAAAGTTGCTAGAAGAAAAAAAAAGGAAAAGAGAGCAATCAGAGCTAAGGTGGTTTGCCATCAATCTGGAAGGTACCTTAAATCAATTTTATGGGGGATACATTCAGCTGAATAAAACCATGCAAGGAAATAAGAAGATAAATTCTATTTCTATATCTCTTAGGTTTGTGCTTGAGTGAGGGGGAAGGTTTAGGGTGATGAAATTGATGGCAAAGGCATTGGGATAGAATATCAAAGCAGGCATGTGGAACATAATTCATTTCATTAAGGCTCTTCACATAGTTAATTTAGATTTCTAACACTTATTGAATGGGCACCACAGAGCTGGAATTGGCCTCTGAGCTTCCTAACAAATAGGCATGGACCTGGATGCTTTCATTCTGGATAACAAAAGCTGACAATGCCCTTCCTCTTCCAGGAAAGGTGTAGTTATCAAGACTACACATTTGTACAGGGGCAGACAACTTCATCTTTCTCCTGTGGGACAGGTGGCAGATTTGAACCAACAGTCTTCTCTGGTAAGTAGTTCAGTGCTTAATCCACTCAATCGCCAGGAATCCTTAGAGGGAGAGTCCCCAAACTCTAATTTTATTGCCTTCAAATTGATTCCAACTGATGGCATCCCTGTAACAAATAGTAGAGAATAGAATTGCCCCTTTAGGTTTTGGAAATTGTAGATCTTTATAGGAACAGAAGGATTCCTCTTTCTCCTGTGGAGTAGCTGGTGGTTTTGAACTGCTCACCTTGAAACTCAATGTGTAATTTACTCCCCCACCAGGACTGCTTTACAGATAGTTACCTAATATTTATAGAACTAGTACAGCTGAGCTTTAATGGCACTTTGTATTTACCACCAATTCACTGCTAACTTGAACTATAAAATAAATTCTAGCATATATACATATACCACATTTTTTGGACCATAAAACACACTTCAACCCTGCCTCCCCCCCAAAAAAAATGTAAGGGGAAAGTCAGGGTGTGTCTTATGGTCTGAAGTTATGGTACTGCAGAACATTTTAGTATACTGGTACTATTTAGCTCAGAATATGTTTTTCTTGTTTTCCTGCTCTAAAAACTGAGTGTGTCTTACTTTCAGATGCATCTTATGGTCCGAAAAAATGCGACACACAGGTGTTTTTGCTACTGCTCTGATTTCATCTCCTATGAAGCCAGACACTTCTCCTGTCTTCCCACCTTTGAAGCAGCTACCAGGTTTATTTGAAAATCAGTTCTTTCAGATGTTTCTTCTTCCCTCATTGCCTTCAAGTCTTTGATAAAATTACATTTGGCAACTGATCACCTTATGTAGCTCACATTCCATATTCCTGGGGTCCCTGTTTCACCCATCTCCAGAGAGTGAAGGAGTTCCCTTGGGGGTGGACAGTGTACAGCCCGAAGGGCTATGCATAGTAGCCCTGTCCATCACCAACTGTCCACCTGCTTTATTCTTCTGCATAAAACTTAAAACTGCCTGACAACTATTTTAATTTGATAATTCCCTTATTGTCTCTTGAATTCCTTGTTTGGTGGAACCTTCGCTAGTGCAGCACTTTTTCTGTTTTTGTTCACTACTCTATCTTCAGAAATTACAACAGCACCTGGCTTGAAATAGATAATTGGAAAGTAGTTATGGAATAGATGCATGAACAATCTGTAGGACGGGATTTGGCATCCAGACTAGCTTTAACTACTATGGTCATTGTTGGTCAGATAAGTTAGGTCAAGAGGTAAGATAGTTGGGCAGCTAAAATATGGTAGTAAAATCAAAGCACTACATTTTCATTTCAATTTTAAAATTCAAGTAGTGTCAACTATTTTTCCATTATGTTCAACTTTATTGTTTTGATAGAAGTACGTTAAACATTGGATAATATAGTAGTTAATTTTCAAAACCTTTTAATGTGGGTGCTAGAAACTGTTAAAATACATTGTGGCTTATTTCTACGTGACAGTATTGATCTCGTTTTTTGAGCCATCAAATGAGAAGAATACTTAATACAAGGGGGTGTTGTGAAGCTTAAGTGAAGTAACGTAGTCAAACCTCTGGCACAGTATATAAAGATGCTGAGTAAATATTAGTCGTTATTTTATTATCATTGTTATCACCAGGGAAAGTAGGTACTCTAGAGCAAATACCGTGGCCCATCTTGTTTATGAATTGCAGAAAGGCTTCAGTTTGAAATGTGTGTGAGTTAAGTTCAGTAAGAGAGTTAGGAAAGATCAAGTAGATATTAAAAAAGGAAAATCTCCAAGAGGTGTGGTGGCCAAAGTATTTCAAGGCAAAGGGCAGCACCACAGTTTTAACACAGGCCTTCCTGATGCGGAAGGCTATGTCCTGCATCACCACACTGCATTGCCTCGTAATAAACCTGTGTGAGATGGAATGATAAACAACTCAATGGGGGGATCTCTAGACCCTGAAAGAGCTCATTAACTTTTGAGATACACACTTTTGGAATTTAATTTAGCCAATTCAAGAGGTGCTTTTGATGGGCAGAATCCAATACAATTCCAACCCAATGGTTTGAAGAACTCAGGACTACATTCTGGAAACTGATAGGGACCTAAGTCTTAATAGGATTCTCCTTCAGCATTTATCTCACATATATATTCAAATTGTCACAAACATATTTTACATCATAACTTGCCACTTGGAAAATATTCCTTACAGGATCCAGAGCATCATGAAATCTTCTGGACCCTCTGATGAGAAAGGTTGTTAACTCTTTGCCACACCTGGAGGGACCATTCTAATTGGCCTTGCAATGTACCCGAGGGTCAAATGAATATATGTGAACCTCACAGCTGGACAGCTGCCTAGTCTTTTACACCAGCAGCTGTTTGACACAATAAACCAAGAAACAGATTTTCTTGCAGCAAAATAAATTTTTAACAATGTCGCCTATATCCACAGAGGCAAAAGACAAGATATGATTTCTGTATGAAATGATTGTGATAGAAGTCTCCTCCAAGGAAGGGTGTCATTTTCTAAGTCAAGGCCCTGTCCTGCCACATTATTTAAGCACAACATGACATGGAAATATATTTAATAGGATTTGGCTACAGGCAAAAAGTCTGAAAAACAGTACAGGGATTCATAGAATCTGCTGTTGAGTTATGCATAGTATTCAGAATTTAATACAATGGAAATCCTTAAGACAATCTCCGGCTCATAAAAACAAAACAAAGCAGAGTTCCTCTCAAGTGTAGCTATACTGGTATACTCATTATAATAATAAGAGTCACATTCTTGGCACCATGGAAAATAAAAATGTGCCTTCATATTTATTTCACAATTTAGCTGCACTGAGACAATTTCTGTTCAGTACCTACTGAACAACCAGCATTTCATAAAAGCCTTAAAATCATATATTTATTAATAATAACAGTGGCAACACCCTTTGGTAGAAGTACTATCTAACTAATTTATAAATTCTCAGCAATGTTGAAGAATAGGTATCATGCATCCACCATCTTGGATCCCAGTGGTTGGAAGATAATTTATTATTATGTCAACCTGAACTATTCAGAAAATAGCAAGCTGAATGGGTCTAAGGCCAGTCATAGACTGAGGAGTCTCATGTCCTCCATACTGGCATGGTGCACAGTCACCATTCCAGCCCAGGTAACTGACTTGAGAGCCACTGTATGATAGAGAAAGACACTGTGCCTAAGTTAGGTCACGATTCTTTGCTGTCTTTCTTCCATGTGACTTAATCCTTGATAGCGCAGCATAGAAAGACCTCACACAGTATAGGTCCCTTAGAAAAGTGCAAAGTTATTTTTACACAATAAAAGTGAAAAAGCAAAAACAGGTATTAGTGGTATTGCTGCATAACTTAGAGGAAAACAAAGAAAAAGTGAACAGAGAACTCCCCTTATATAACTAATTATCATAACATCTATGAGAAAATATGAAGTATGTCTAAGAAGTCAAAGAACACAAGGAAGATCCCCTGTAGCAATTCAAACTTGAGACTCTTGCAGAAGGTAAACATGATCTTGGCATGAAGGGATATTTTTATTTTCAAGAAGACACATGGTTTCAGGTACATACCAGGCCCAAAACAAATATTTATTGACTTCAACTAACAAATAACCCTTTGAATCAATACTATAAGATTAATATTATAATAATTTAAAACAGAGGTGAGCAAAAATGTTTTCTTAATAATTTTCTTGGGGACTCATAGAAATCTTATCACAATCCATCCATCCATCTGATGAGTCAAGCCAATTTTTACATTTGTTGCTTTCACCATTTTCAAAACATTTTCTTTCTACTTGAGCCCTTGATATCAGCTCCTCATTTTCCCTCCCTGTCTCAAGCTTGCTTCCTCATGAACCCTTGATAATTTATGAATTACTATTATTTTTCATGTCTTACACTGTCTGATCTCTCCCTTTACCCACTTTACTGTTGCCTGTACCCTAGGGAGGAGTTTATAAATAGACCATTGTGATCAATTCCTGTGGGAAGCCGAATGCTGTTCCCATCCCTCAGTGACCCCGTTATTGACCTTTTGTATTGTAAGGGCTTGCGGACGTGTTGAGTTCACCTAATTAGCATGCGGACCTGTTTGAGCTCACCTAATTAGCATGCGGACCTATTTGAGAACTGCTTCCCGCCATTTTTTTCCTGCCATTTCTTTGTAGCTATGTATGATTGGCTGATTATCCCTACCCCTCATTTCCATAAGTTGTACCTCCCCTTCCTGTTGCTAACCTATATTAACCCTGCCTTTTGGCTCAATAAACAAGACTTGATCAGAGTCCTGTCTTGTCTCCATTTCTTGCATCTCTTGCCCTCTCCAATCCCAGTCCCCCTTTCAGGAACCCACGTTGACTGAATCGCGGGTCAGATCAAATTCTCCCTTCCCCTCCTGGTATCTCGACTCTCTCTATTGGGGTTTATGTGTCCTGAACTCCCTGTGTTTCCAGCTCTTATCTGCAACCATATACATGCTCTGGTCTAGCCAGATTGGTAAGGTAGAATTGGGGTCATGATGGTAGGGGAAGGCAATATTAAAGAACTAGAGGAAAGTTGTATGTTTCGGTACTCTGACTGACTCATCTCCTTTCTGCAACCCTTCTGTAAGGGGATGTCCAATTGCCTACAGATGGGCTTTAGGTCTCCACTTCATACTCCCATTCATTCACAATGATATGATGCCTGATACCTGATTCCATCCACACCTTGTGATCACACAGACTGGTGTGCTTACTTTTGAAGGCTTAGTTGCTTCTGAGCTAGATGACCACTTGCTCTTGCTTATCTTCAAGTCTTTCAGACCCCAGATGCTATATCTCTTGATAGCGGGGCACCATCAGCTCTCTTCACCATGTTTGCTTATGAAATTACTTTGTCTTCAGAGATCATGTGGGGAAGGTGAGCATCATGGTTAAAAGAACAAAGTGTTCTCGCATTGAGGGAGTACTTGAGTAGAAGTCCAATGTAGTCCATCTGCTCTCTTAAAACTAAAGCTATAAATATATGTACATAGATCCATTTTTCTATTGGCATATACAAGTATATTTACATATGTACATGGCTATATTTTGGACCTCTATAAATGTCCCTTTTCTCCTAGGTATTTCCTTTTACTTTCCTCTTGCCCACTATCCCACTTTCATTTGGGTTTCAGTAATTCATCCTGGTTACATGAGCACAAATGTTTTAAGGGATCAGAGAATAAATATTTTATGCGTGGTTGGCCATGGGGCAAAATCAAAGAAATTATGTAGTTACTTGTATAACTATTTAAAATACAACCATTTAAAAATATGAAAGACGGTCCAAGTGTCAGATCATATGTGATGTGTAGGCCATTTGTGCAGACCTGAGTTAGGCCAGTGGGGCAACAGAGTCTTGTGAAACCTACCTCTGTTGGATCCTTGTGTTTTCCGGACAAAGGCTGACGTGTGATATGAACTCCAGTCTGGGCAGAATGCTCCTTGCTGTCTGATCATATGCACACTTATGTTGATAAGATTGCTCACACCTCTCCCTCTGTCTTTCCTTGTTTTGCTTGTCTGAAAACTCATCTCTATCTTACATCCAGTTAACATATTATACCCTCTCTAAACCTGCCCCAGATCCTTATCCTACTCCATGCTCTGAGTCAGTAGGACTCCTTTGGGTGCTCCAATATCACTGTGTTCACACTTCTAATCTATGACTTTTCACATGTACTGATATGGTTATTTGTATATATCTGGTAGCAATGTGGGTGAGGTTGGTGGTGGCTCAAACGCACCAACTATTGCTTGGGAGAGAAAGACTGGGCTGTCTAGATTTTCTACTTTATTCCCTTGAGAGACTAGATCTGTATGCACCCATAAAGATGTACAAAAGCCCAGGAAACCCTACTCAGGATGTCTATGAGTTGGAATTGAATTAATGACAGTGCGGTTTTGCTTACTTTTATAGATGAAGCAGATGATTTGATGGCAGTGGGGTTTTTATTTTGTTTTGTGTTATTGCTTAGCTACATTTTTCTCCAGCATCTTGAATAGCTGAAAACCCAAATCTAATTTATTGACATCAAGCTTATTCTGATTAATAGCAACCTAATAGAGGGGTTCCAAGGCTGTTCATCTTGACAGCATCAGACAGCCTTGCTTTTCTCTTCCTGAAGGTTGGTGAGTTTGAACAACTCATCTTTCAATTAGCAGTCAAACACTTAAGGCAGAGGTTCTCAAACTTATATGGTCTACTGTCCTCTTAAAAAAAATTCTTTATGACCTCCCTAGCAAAGAAAGCCTTTTGTACTCCAGCCCAGAATCCAGGATAAAGTGTAGATATCTGCTCTTACAATGCCCTCAGATCATTCCAACACTATTTGCAGTGTGGGCGGTGGCGCCCACTTTGGGAAACTATGGCTTAAGGTTTTATTGTTGATTGAGGGTCTTCTAGTTGTGTAGGAGTTATCTATTAGGAACTGAGGCACCTGAGTGGTATAGGGGTTTTCTATTAGACTTCTAACTGTACAGTTAGCTGTTCAAATCCATCAGCTACTTGACAGGAAAAAAGATGAGGCTTTCTGCTTCTATAAATATTTCCAGCCTTGGAAACCCAAAGGGACAAATCTTCACTATTTTGTTGAGCTTCAATGAGTCAGAACTGTTTCTATGTCAGTGAATCTGAGCTGCCTTGGTAGCATTGTAGGTTATTTGTTGAGCTGATAACTGATGGACAAGCATTTCAAACCCACCATCTGCCTCATGGGAGAAAGAGGAAGCTGCCTTCTCCTGTAAAGATTTATAATTCCCAAAGGGGCAGTTCTACTCTGTCCTGTAGGTTCACAATGAATCACAATTGATTCCAAGGCAGTGAGTTTTGATTTGGTCCTTTAACATTTATTATCCCACTTAATCCTTATAACGACCACCCGAGATAAACCTTAATCTCATTCCTGTAGAGACAGGGTAACTATATTGCTCATGATTTCATAGTCAATAAAATGACAAATCTCTATTCCAAACCTCGTTTAGATGGATGCCAACACTTGTGCCCTTAACCTGGTATGGAATCTCATTGATTGAAGAATAAGAAAATGAAATCAGTAACTTGGATCAGGCTTATATAATTCCCTGCTGATGCATTTCTACAATCTAATAAAAATGAGAATGGTGTGTATGTATCATAAATATTCAAAGGTGAAGAGAACATTACAAGATCAACTAAAAATAATAGCAGTACCAATGAAAGAATGCTTCTTTTTAACTCAAGATCACATAGCTTAAACCTCTGCTTTCTGCTTCGGAGCCTAGGGCATTGTGGGTGGTCTTGGTGTCTCCACCATCTTCTCAAGGAGGTCTCCTCAATGCATGTCATTGAGTTGGCAGTCTTGAAGGCATATTCTGGAATATGCTCACTTGCTGAAAATGAGGGATGTGCAAAAAATCAAAATCAGGTTTTATTTTTCCAATTGCAAAATTACTGCTGGCTTCATTTTAGAACAATATCTTAGAGAGTGGCTTTCGTTGTCCTCTTCAGGACTCCCTAACCTCTACCACTACTTATCCCTTAAATGGCATTTATCACACTAAGTTGTCTTTGGCTATTTCTCTGTCTCACTAGATTCTGAGCTACTGCTAAATCTATAGTCTTATTGCCTATCACAGTGTGATTCACAGAGTGGTGAAGCCTGTGAAGATTTAGAGACCCACTGAATTGAAGTTGGACTTTACATGTGGCCAAAGGAGGTCGATAGAGTGACTCATCTTCTGGTGTGTGTGTGTGTGTGTGTGTGTGTGTGTGAGAGAGAGAGAGAGAGAGAGAGAGAGAGAGAGAGAGAGAGAGATTTGGAACTAAAGACAAATCGTACATTTCCTTGCCCAACAAAGCCCTCCCCTTGTCAAGTTGTTAGAAAATAACTGTGAGACTCCAGCAGTTTTCTTTTCCCAAAGCTTGAAAATATTAGGAGAATACAGGTGGTCAAATTTAGTGTAATCAGAGTTTCTCAGGGAACATTGTGGATGGATGAATGCTGGCTGATTATACAGTAAATATTTAATTTTAGATCCTGATTATTTCATATTGACATTTCAGCGCAGTAAATATTTTTATGCTGGATTCAGCCTTCACCATGAAAATAACTCCCTCAATGGCAGAGTCTACACATGTAATTGTATAATTTAATACTTTCATTTAAAACATTTCTACTTTTAAAAATCTTTTAGATTTGAAAAAAACACACCACCCCAACAATTTCTTATCTCAAAAAGACTCAACCTTATACGCTCTGTCTCACAGACTAATTTGTTTTTCATTGGGAAAATGGAAGACTTACTTTTCTGAAAATGACTGTTTTGATTTGGTTGTTTTTCATTCTCCAGTTCCACTCAAACCCACATGGAGATAGCTATGAAAAAGTTAAATGGCTACCTCAAGATAAGATATTAAGGAGACAGGTTTTGCTGGAGGATGGTGACTGGGACATCAGCCTTAGATGATGGTGCGGATTTATATGCAGAGTATGGGGAGGGGTAAGATTTTGAACTCCATGTGAGAGCCTTAAAAATTTTTGTGTGTTGGTGGTGGGAGTTATGTTTTAAGCCACCCAGTCTCTATAAACTCGTAAGTAATTTGGTCTTAAGTATTCAAAAGCATTTTATGAAAAATATTCAACAAGTTCTTTCCTCTTATAAACCCAGGCCATTTAATAATTTCCAGCAATGTGAAAGATCCAGTAGCAGATATTGTGAGATACTGTATTAGCACATTATAGATGAGCAAATTGAGGTTCAGAGAGGTTAAGTAATTGACCCAAACAGCAGAGCTAGGAAGAGTTAATGAAGAGTTTTTTCCTCTCCCCTCGGATTCCATAGGAATCTCCACTAGTGTGTCTTTGAACTCCTAAGAATATGAAAGGACCTACCTAATCAGTAACTATGGGCAGAGTAACTGACTGTCTCTGCTCGTCTCCACGTGAGAGGGAGTGTGCTTAAAGCAGAAGGATGTGCTTCCTCCTTCGCTCCTCCATGCTGTTGGGTTTGCCTTGTGCAGCCAGGGAACTGCAGTAAAGCCACACCCTGTAGCCTCCTCTTAATTGTTAATATGGGTAATATTCTGATCTTGATCTTCTGTTTAATTTTTCAATATGTTCAGAACTTAGTTGGAAAATGAGTACTATGTCTTTCAGTCTCTCCTTGAAAATATTAGAAGAAAATTAATTGTTAAAATTCAAATTTTTCAAACATCATGTCTTAAAATCACTATTTTAGTGGCAGCAATAGTAACCATCACAAAATAGTCCAAATGTTTCACCTCATTTTCTAGCCTCTTTTACTTTTGTTTTGGGTCTTGTTATGTGTTCTAACCGATGGCATGTGAGTAAAAATTGTTGTGGCCATTTCTGGGTTATAACGTTGAAGAGGTGGTGTACTTTGTCATTGTTCTCTTTCCTTATTGTATCACATGTTGAAGTAGTGGCCTCACAATTTCCCATCAAGAGGATTCTCCAAGTGACCATATGAAGTTATCTTAATCTTCCAACACATTTCAGTTGGCATGATCCAGAAACAATCCCTTTGACATACTAACCCAATGGGATTGGGGATTATTTTGTTTCAAACAGTTTAGCTTAGTTAACCTAACTAATATATCTAAACACAGCTGGGAAGAAAATAATGAAGAAAACAATGGTCATTGTAAATTCTAGATAAGAACCAGGTGAACACAAACATAGACTCAATCTAGACAATAAAGAGATATTGCGAATCCTAAGTATGCAATGGTGTTATTTCAGATTCAAGGCAACTGCATATACAAAGGTACAAACGGTCATCTGGTCTGATTCCCTCCTCCTATTGGTTGTGGGTCAGATTGTTGTGACCCCGGGTTTTTATTGCCTGATTTTTGTGAGTAGACTGTTAGATCTTTCTCTATAGTCTGTGCTAGTCTTAAAGATCCACTGAAATCTGTTCAGCATCAAAGCACTATGCGAGCTCTCATGGATAGACATGTTGTGACTATGTATAAAGGCTATTAGCTGGAAATAAAATTCTTGTATCGTACACGTAAGCTAGAAATTCTACTACTAAGTCCAATGTGAATGTGATCCTTCTTTTTTTGGCAGGGGGCGGGCATCACTGCCCTCTGGTGATCATGGGAGATACCCAGCGCTGCTCCTGAGAGCCACCACTAGATTTGAAGTGCCAAGCCTGTGGGCCACAGTCCGGCACTCAACCACTTACACCACCGGGGCTCAGCCTGTAATCCTTCTTTTACGGGCTGCCCTAACACATCAACAATTACCATCTACCTGTCTTACTTCCTAAGGAAACACCAAGATCTCTGATGATAAGAACAATATTCCACCCATCTCTCATGCTCAATGCTCAGCACAATTCCCAGGGTATGTCAAGTTGTCAGTACATTGCTGTTGAACAGAAGTGAAATGAAGCATTGGTGATGAATGCCAGAGATGCAGTGGAGTTATTATGTCTTTGTATTATTTGTAATTATCATTAGCATAAATTACACATCTATTCAGCATAAATATATACATATATTTATGCTTAAGTTAACTATTTAGTAAACTGAATATGGTTCATTATATAATAATCAACCTTTTATTTTAAACACGCTATTGTGTTTCCGAGGTCAGGCCCATCAATAGAATTAATTGAGATTGCCTAAGTGAGGAAGAAGAATAAAAGTCTGTGCTTTGAAGAGCATTAACAGAAATATCCCAAATCTCATGAGAGAGAGAGAGAGAGAGAGAGAGAGAGAGAGAGAAAGAGAGAGAGAGAGAGAGAGAGAAATTTTAGGCAAGAAAGAAAATTCAGGAAAGCCAGGAGAGAAGCAGCCCCTAGACATGGGGACCAGGACCAGGGCTATGGAGAAGAATCATTTTGTGTCTATAAGGGACAGATGACCTTTTCTTAAGTTTAAAAAGCCAGGATGCCACTTTGAAGACTAAGGTACTTCTGATGCAGCCACAGAAGTTTCAACCATCTCTGATACAAGGAAAAGCTGGACAATGAAACAGAAAGAAAGAAGAAGTGATGTCATCCAATTGGATCAATGGCAAACAATACTGAATATACCAGACTACCAGAAGATCAACTAAGTCAGTTAGAAGGATTACAATGATAATGGTCTTGAGAAGAGAGGATCAGAAGGCTTTAACTCACTTAATTTGGGCACATCGTTAGGAAAGATACCAGAAAAAGACATCGTAGTTGGTAAAATACAAGGTCAGCAGAGATGAGAGAAATACTCAATGAGATAGAGTGATGAAATGGTTGCAACAATGGACTCGAACAATCGATCATGAAGGTGGCACAGGATCAGGCGACATCTCATTGTGTTACATGTGAGATCACCACATGTGAGTTAACTGAAAGGCAACTAACAAGGGCTGTGAACTGAGCCACAGCTAACTTTAGGGGCATCCTGGAGTGAAACAGGCACCCCAGGATTTGAGTGATCCCGTTGAGCTGCGAAACAAGTCAGCAATAGTTAGCAATAAAGGCCAGGGAGACAATGCTATGACCTGAAGTAGGCAGGTAGATGAACAAAGATAAGCAGAGCCGTTCTGATGCTGGGTGCTAAATTCACTTGGGTCCAGTGAGGAAACGAGAAGAACGTTCTGCCATGAACAGATAAGAGAGCGCTTCTAATTTGGGAGCGGAAGACTTTCAGTTAGAAATATGTGAGATGCAGTATTCTCAAACAACTTCAAGACAATGCTGCCAGATTTCATGCCACCTTGGCAAAAGTAGATTCAAAATATGTTTTTTCAGATTGAATGAATGAAAAGGTTACAATAGTTCTCATATACCAAGGTTATGAGCAATTCATTAATATTTTAATTTAAAGGCTAGGCTTAGCGGTAGGTTTGAAAGTTATTATTTATCAAAGCCCTTGCACTTAAAACACATCTATATAGATGCGGAAAAGGAGAACTATTGTCAGTCATCTTTTGTCTCAAGGTAAAATACAAACTTCTAAGCTTGCAGACAAGCTTGTGAATGATATGCCACCTCACACTAGTTATTGCTTTTTCTCCCATCACCATCTTTGAAATTTCATATT
Source organism: Nesogale talazaci (assembly GCA_004026705.1). Classification (NCBI taxonomy): domain Eukaryota; kingdom Metazoa; phylum Chordata; class Mammalia; order Afrosoricida; family Tenrecidae; genus Nesogale; species Nesogale talazaci. The sequence goes on from PVJH01002030.1 coordinate 178,397, forward strand.
CCAGTCACAGTGAAGTTTCCACCAAGTCAAAGCAGTGGGAGGTAAGAGTAATACTTGCTATGATGGTGAAAGTTGTGTTTCATCTTGGCTCGTCCATGATTCTTAGTGGTTTGGTAGTTGGGTCATGATGTATTTTAGTTGTTGAATAATGATGTGGCCATTCCATTTTGTAATCCAATGTGATCATCTTCCCTTTGTACATAATCCCAATTTTCATATAAGCAGAGGAAGACAATGAACCTAGGTTTTATGAACCTAGCCATATCAATAAATAAGGAGAAAGTATATAAATAAATGAAGGGGGGGTCCTCAAAATATGTGGGAAGATATATATCTATAAACACATATATAGGGCTGAGCCCTGGTGGCGTAGTGGTTGTGTGTGGGACTGCAGCCCCCTGGGGTGGTGGTTCAAATCTAGCAGCAGCTCTCCAAGAGCAAGGCTGGGCCTCCTACTCCCACCAGAGGGCAGTGATGCCCCCCCCAAAAAACACATATTTAACACAAACTCGCTGCCATAAAATCAATTCTGATTCATAGTAAGGCTATTGGGCAGAGAGTTTCAAAGATATAGCTCTCTACTGGATTAGAAAGTCTTCTCATTTCACTGCTGACCAAGGTTCCTAGCTATATATACAGAAGCACTAAATAGAGACATGGGTGCTGAACCCAACTTATAGCTCACAAAAGCACCATCAAGAATTACACGAAGAAGTAGAAACAACAGGACTATAAGCTTCAATACTAATTCAGTGTTTGGTATCTAGTAACCACATTTTCTCCCCGAACCCATCACCATAGCTCTGACTTGAAGACTGTTGTCAATGCTTTTGTGATGGCTACAGATGAAGAATTGCCTCCCCTGTGCTTCCACGTGATCCCCATTGCATAGCTCCTGTTATGAAGTCTTCAGCCCATTTCACAGTTATTGGGTGTCTCTGGCTACTTACAATACTTGGTGACATATAATAGTGTACTACTACATAGTAATAGCAATAATGAGGTATTACTTTGGTTGCCTACTCGTCCTTCAAAAAAATCTCTATGGACCACTCATAGAACATCTGATTTCAAAATATGGGGAGGAATTGCTTTACCTTATACTTACCAATCTGTTTCCCCACCTCACTCTCACTTAAAAGAAAGGTTAAGATGAAGAAAATGGGTTTCCGTTAAGACTGGGATTCAAGCCCTAATGTTGCTGTGTGGGAGCTGTTGACATGGAGCAAGATGCTGAACTTTTTAATGCGTCATGTTCTTTCTCTATAAAAGTGGCAGTAATTCTTGCTTCACAGGATGGCTGAAATCACTGAGCAAGGTACATGGTTTGATAAGGCTGAATAATAAGAGGAGGAGTAGGAGTAATAATAAGATCATCACTGTTTTATAGCTTCCATTTTCTTCCTAAAGAGGCCCTCAAGTCTTGTTCCAAACCTCTTTGTCCAGCCTGTCTCCCGAGGCCTCATCTCCAGGGGCATTCCTCTGCTATGTTGAATTATATCCCATAAGATATTGAGTACATAGCTACTCCCAATAGATTATATTACAGTAGTTACTGATTCAAGCAAAGAATCTACTTAAATATGGCATCATTCAATAAAATCCCAACCTGCCCCCTACCTGGCAAAGATGATGGGAGCTTATTAAGATAATGTCTTTCTTGTACTTACAGCCCCTTGAAAGACATTTGCTATATAAACATGCTTATTTGATTTTTGTGTTGTTTGTTTTAGTTCTTAATGCATGCACTCTGAATTGCATTAATAGGTCCTCTGCAATGCCTCTCACAATATGGGCTCCTATTAAATGCTGTTAAATGCAGAATGGCAATAAATGCTGCTCAGATGGATGCCTGCTTTGTTCTCCCACTTCTCACACTCTCTTCCTTTCTCTCCATTAGACCTCAAATCCCTTAACCTTCTAGCTTGCTACTCTACCTTTTTTTTTTTTAAAAAAAATCTTGACTAGATATGAGAATCACCTGAGAAGCTTTATAAAAATCTAGACAAGGAAACTAGCTCAACCAATTAAATCAAAGCCTTTGGGAGTGGGGCAATAGCTTTCAGTTGTTTTTTTAAATTGTTTTAATGACTTACATGTGACTTTGTTGATGTTTGTGTGTCTTCATCATAGATATCTGTATGTATGTTTCTTTTTTTAAAAAAAATTAATTTTTCTTCTAGTTCCTCATTTTCCCTTCCTAACTCTCCTTAGCTTACCAATAATCATCAATGTCTGCTTCTTTAGGTGTAAAAATATTTTTGTCTTTTATAATAGTGGTTTTATATGGTATTTGTATTTATGGGATTGAGTAAACTTGAGGAGCATAATATCCTCCAAAGGTGTCTAGAACCTTAGGTCTTTGATAGCTCATGATTGTTCTTTAGGAATATATAGTATTCCACTCTAAGTATATGTCTACCAGAGTTTATGCATCTGTTCCTGTACTAACAAGTATTTTGGTTGTTTCCTTTTTTTTGTGATTATAGATCATACTGAGATAAACAAAGGTATGCAAATATATGCTTATATGTTGTTCTTTTTTACTTCAGGATATATATGTGCTAACTGGGTCACATGGTACTTATATTTGAATATATTTAAGAGACTGCAATGCAGCCACAGGAGCTGTAGTTTTTCAATTCTACCAATAGTGCAAGGGTGAGGGTTGTAATCTCCTCACATTCTCTACAGCATTTGTTATTTTCTATTTGGGAGGAAAAATAAACAACCACACACAAACAATTCCTATTGGTGTTGCTGTAAAACTATGCACAAACTTCATAGTTTGTTGTGATTTGAATTTCTCTTACAGCTAGTGATCCCAAACATTTCTTCATAGGCTTGCTGACTCCCTGGGTGTCAGCTTGGGTGAATATCTATTCATCGCTTTTGCCATTTTAAAAATGGGTCATTCATGTTTTTTTTTTCTTATTGAGCTGTAATAATTTGCTATAGATTTTAGAGATAAACTCTTTATCTGATACAGTATTATTGTCCAATTCATCCATTTTCCCCAATCTGTGGACTCTCTTTTTACTTATTTGATAAGGGCTTTGATGTGCATAAGTGTTTCATTTTTAGGAGAGTCCAGCTTTCCATTTTGTCTTCTATGGAGTCATCATCATTTTGGGTAGTGCATTTGTGCTTTGGTTAGGATCTTATTTTTCACTGAATTAGGGTTTATATTTTGTCAGTCATAATTCTGACAATGCTAAAATATAGGTGTCAGTAGGGCAATTTTTTCTTTCTGAAGGGTACAGCAAACAATTGATTTCTTTGCCTATTCCAGTTTCTAGAGATTACCCACATTCCTTGACTTGTGGCTCCTAATGCCTGTGCCCCAAACTAGCAATGATAAGCTGAGTCCTTTTCACAATGCTTCACTCCAAATAACTGCTTATCTGGGATATTTTTCATATTTCTTCCATTAATAGCTTTTGTGTTCCCTATTCCACTTTCAGGAATCTTGAAATTACATTAAAT
>PVJH01002031.1:6532-181964 GCA_004026705.1 Nesogale talazaci
GGATTGGAAGGCTTATGAATCCAGTGGCATTGTTAGCATCTCAACATTGGTAGGGGTCTCTATGGGACCTCTCTGACTCCAGAGATCTGGTTGCATCACAGTAGGTCCATGTGGTTTCTCTGGTTCCCAGGGTATGGCGCCATGTGTCTTGCCAGTAGAGCATCTCTCTGGGAGTTAGCTGATAAAGTCCTGATTTCCAAGGAGTAAATCTAGGAAATCCCAGACTCCTCAGGGGAAGGTCATACCCACACAGAGGCCTCGTTCACTATATCCTGATTGACAGCCTAGACTCCACCCCTACACTCTTAATCCTCAAATTGATACTAGATTATGTAACTATCACAAACAGTGATATCCCTTGTTCCACATCATTTTTTGAGTCTGTTCTGGACTTCTGACACTTTCCTGTCAGCATACTTCTACAACCATTGTTGGATGATCTTCAGCAACAAATTTACTTGACTACATATTTCTAGCAGTGAGACTTTAAGTCCTAAGTATACTTAAGAGTAAACATGCACACATTTTAGAACTCTTAAAAACAGAACTAATAAAATTATTTACAAAAGAGATTTAAATCAGAAGCATGTCTTTGTTTCAGGACATATGCATAAAGACATAATGCAGTACTAAAAAGAATATCCAATGATTTCACATCCATCTGGCTTCTCTCTATGTTGACCAAGGGAGAATATGAGTATACCATTAAGGAAACCATGTTAAATAAAGAAATTTAGAACTTTCCCTCTCTTCAATGAATAGATTTTCAACATTAATATTTTAAAGGCAGCATCTCCACTTTTCATGTTTGCTACCTGGCAACCAGAAACATTTTTAATGGTTAGAATTTTAAATTCCTGGAAGAAATAATGACTGGTAGATCAGCTCTCTTTGGATAGATAGCACCACTTATTTATGTACAATGCAAGTTCTGCCATAACAATTAGAGCCTTCTTTTGGATTAACAACCAGACTGCAACTCTGATTCTAGCTTATAGCTAAATAGATCATAGTTACTAGTCAACATAATCAGAAAGAGGAAAATCCAATCATCAACGGAGTCATTAAATGAAAGAATTATAAGAAATTGACACTAGAGTAATAAAATAATATAATAGTCTTTATGGGTATTGCATCCTACTGCAAGGTTAGCCTATTTCACTAATTTAATACCAAGAAAAAATACTTCCATTTCTTCTGTGTAGAAACATAATTTGTTTTACAGCTATTCACTTAATGTACAGGCATACAAATGTTTTAATATTCCATATAGCAATTGATATACTGCATAGTAGAGATTTAATTGGAATTCAGTAAACAACCCATTGATAGCAAGCTTATGAAACAGGATTTTTAAAATTGATAATAGTATAGAATAAAGAGTTAATTACATATATATATGTAGATAAATCACACTCTGGTATGTAAAATGTTTTTGCTAAATTATTTGATACTCTTATCCTATAATAAAAAGTAAAATTCTGAAAGAGGAACTATTGGTAAATTTATACTAAAAACAGAAAGAATATGTACATCCCTGTGTAAGATTTGTTTATTATGACTTACATTATGTGCCACAAACTTTATGTTGAAGGCTTAACCCCTATACTCGTGACTGTGTTTCTATTTAGAAAGAGCATTTTCTTTTTTCATGTTAATGAGAGTATACTGAGTAGAGTCCTAAACCTAATCTCTTCTTGACAGTATCTTATAAAGGGGAATAAAGACACAAAGAAATAGGCACACAGTGGGGAAGACAGTGACAGATAATGCAACAAACCCAGAATCATCAAGGATTTTCTGCTGCTGTTAGAAGTTCAACAAGAAAAAGAGGGGCCTTCCTCCTAGAATGTACACTTTGATTTAAAACATTGAGCTGTGAGCTTGAGAGTCCCTCTTCTTTTCTCTGGGAAATGCAACTATGGATCTCAACTTTTTGACATAGATGCATTCTGTAAATTACATAAGCTATAATACTTTTATATTTTTTATACAGCCTGATATCTGGCAGAAAATCTGAGAGTTATTGCAAAGAACACTTTTTTTCATCAGCTTGACATTGGAATCAAATGCATGAAAGGTACTTTATGTGTAAAATGAGTAAATTTTGGATGGACAAAATTTTATGCTGTGTCAGTCCACTTTTAATCTCATTTTGCTTTTAGCACAAGATATATGAAAAATGGGATAAAATAACATATTCCAATTTCCTACTTTGAATTCAAGAGATGATCTTGGGAGGATAGTTTAGGTTTTCTCATCTTAACTACCTCGTTATTGCATCCCTAAAAGTGAAGGTAACTTGTAACATTATTTCTAAACTGTTAAGTATTGAGAAGTTTGAAGACTCTTAGAATGTAAATCACTATTAACTTGCTGTAAAATAAAAAATGTGTGTGGTTCATTAGGAGCCAAACCAAATAAAACCCTAATTAGATTCGACGTCTTACCGCTATCATTTCTTAATGACATTGCCGGGAATAGGGTGAGATGGGTGAGGTACAATATGCAAGGGGGGTTCCCCCAATGCAAAAATCAAAATAAACATTGTCAAAGAAATCAGAGCAAAGTCTTCAAAGAAAAATTAAAATTTCCTTAATGATATTGTATTCTTAAGCAACATTTCATTTTCTACTAAAGCAAAATTTTCAGCCCCAAATTGTTGTTTGCTATGCTTTGCTTTACTGGGTGAAGTTGCCCCTGGAACTCTGTTGGCACCATGGTTACATGTTAGACTGATCACAGCAAGATCACCAATTTAAAACCACCAGTCGTTTTGAGTGAGGAAAATGGACTTTCTATCCCCATAAATAGTTACTGTCTCCGCAACTCATAGGGGTAGTTCGACCTTGTTCCACGGGGTGTCAAGGAGTCCATGTGGACACAATGATGGTTGATTTTGGTTAGCGGAGACGCTACAATATTAAAAACCACAAGCAACTGAAAAGGGCATGTGAAGTGAATGGAGAAAGCATATTCCTGGTAACATGCTTTGTTTTCTTTTCCCCTAGAAGAGAACATCCAAGCAAAGTCATAATTAGAATAGAGATTTCTCAGGTTTCACACTTTCTCTTGTAGTTAGCGATACAGTTTGATGACACAATGAGAAAACTCGCTTGTTTCCAGAGAAAATGAGCTTAAAATTTTAGAATTAATTTATCAAGGCCTGAAAAAAAGGATCATTAGGTGTCTGATTTGTATTGTATTTAAATTTGTCAAGCAAATTGGAGAAAAATTATAATTTTGCAGTATATTAAGTTCTTCCATTCAAAAATCAGTTACTTGACAGATTGTTATATAAAAAGGATAGCTGTTTGTCTAGCCTATTTAAACACCTAGTTCCTAGGTTGTCACCTGTGTATAGCATACTTCACCTTCCAGAAAAAGAAAAAAATTAATATTCTTAAATACTTGGTCTTTTCTTTTAATGTTCAAGCTTTGAGTTATGCTAAGAAATACCTATTTTTCTAATATCAAAACACTTTATTAAATCTTGAATTTATATATTTAATTTACATTAAAAATTTGAACTTCTGCTCCCCCTCCCCCGGCACCCCACAGCTCTGCTGCATGCTCTTAGTGTTTTGCCTTGGTGTGTTGGTGGGGTCAGACCGGGTGCAATCCTGATCTTGTGTCTCCAGTGTGGTCTCTGTAGGGCCTTGGGTCAGTGAGGGACTTCATGTTTCATAGTGGGGCCGACCATATGGTCCTCTCTGTACATTAGCTGGTCTCAAGACTTGGTGGGCCAGCATGTGCTCCACTCTCTCTTCTTCCCCCTTCATTTGCTCCCATGTGCTCTGCTCAGACATGTCCTTCTCCCTGAGCTGCAGGGAGCCAGCGGAGGGGTCTGAGGGCCCAACCCCAATTCCTGGATTTTTTTAAATGCTAACCCTAGAACCTTGTTTTTTGTTGTTGTTATTGTTCTGTTTTTTTGTCACTTCCTCTTGTTATGTCTTGTTTGTTTGTGTGTGTGTGTGTGTGTGTGCATATTATTATCTCTGCAGGTCTATGTAGACAAGATTGGCTGGATGAAAAGTCTGGATTGTGATAAGAGTTGTATGATAAAAAAAGTCTTCCATTTAAAAAAAGAAGTTCTTAAATATATTTTCACTAGTTTAGGGAGGCACTGAGTTGTTTTTGAAAGGACACAGTGTAACAATACAGTTCTGTCATCTTCGCGATGAGAAATGGAGCTTTCATCATTTATTGTACTCTTGAACAGTTAAAATGACAGAAATTTTTGAATCTTGGCAAGTGTGTTAAAGGGGATGTTGTGATCATCTGATCACTTGGGTGAAAAAGAGAATCACTATTAGCTGTCCACAGCTGAGTCCTATGATGCTGAGGCCAGACATGTTTTCACACTTTCACCTTCCTATTAATTCTAATCCCAAATATCCCTTCCATTATATCCTCTACTTTTCAGCTGGTTTTGACAATTCACTGCTGTGGCCACACAGAGCTCATAGATGATATGCAAAATTGTGAGGGGTTTTTAGGGAAGCTAACAGGCTACAATTCAGGTGAGAAGTTTTAATGATACAGATGTTCATTTTTTTTATATGTTTGCTATACCCGCAGACAGCTCTTTCTCTGGTCCCCAGCCTCTCTTGGCTTGGCTTATGTTCTGGTTAAGCAATGTGCAAAACTCTTTTAGGGCTGCCAATATATCTCTAAAAGGCACTGCATTACACCATAAACTTTGACCTAAAGGTGCTCAGCTCTAGTTCCATGTTTAGTAAAATTAGTTGCACCAATTAAATACTTGAAAGTACCCTGTGCAAGATGCACGCTTCCTGTATGTAGGAACTTAGTTTTATTGTTTCCAAGGGCTGGGAAATCTTGTGCTTTGCATCATGCTGGTCCTGCTGGCAGCATTTAATTTGTGTCAAAACTGTACCTTAGATCAAGGAGGGTCCATGCTTAAGAATCTCAGGGTCCAATGGACACCTCACTCCTGGATTTCAAAAATCCAACAATTTATAGGAATATACTTCACATATAGTTTAATCATTTGTGCATATTAAGACTTTTTCTTCCCATACACATTGTTGTTAATTCCTCATTTATGCCTACCTTCCCCTGCTCTGCCCTTAGACAAATATCATACAAAACAGAAACAGGAAGCAAACAAAAAATACAGCTACAATGACTATAGAAAACTTCAACAGCAAAAAACCCCCACAAATATCACTACTTTAAGATGGTTGAAAAGGGAGATGAAATGAGAAAGGTATTTTAACCTGGCTGCATCCACCATGATTGACTTTTCTTTTCTTTTTATTTCTTTTTTGGACATCACTGCCCTCTGGTGTTGGGAGTAGGAGGCCCAGCCTTTGCTCCTGTGGAGCTGCTGCTGGAACTGAACCTCCAACCCAGTGGGCTACAGCATGATTGACTTTTCAATGCTCTCTAGCTTAGAATAAGGTTATTCAAATTATTCAGTTATGGTCAGAGAGGGTTGACTGGAGGTTTAATCCAATTGTGGACCTTGCAAATGGATTTTGGCCTTCCACCATCATACAGAGCCTTCTGAAAACTGACTGTTCACAATTTAAGCTCTTTTACCGTTCCCTATTTCTGCTTTGGATTGTGCTATTTCTAATCCTTTGACCACACAGGCTGCAGTTCTTCTTCCATATGGACTCAATTGATGCCTTATTTAGATGGCTGCTGCTTGTTTGAAGACAAACAATTTTCTTAGGACAAACTTTTATGTCTTTTATTTCTTCTAGTGGGGCACTATCTGGTTGTTGTATCACCCTCTGCTAAAGCACCCAGACCTTCAGTAATCTCTCCTGAGGGCAAGTACCAAGCAGGGCAGTGTTCTTCGATGGTGGCTAGAATTAAGTGTGAACCCCCAATCCATTCATATCACTGTGGTCTTCATGTGCCCCCAGTTCACTTATTGTATTTTATTTTTTTTAACACAAAGAAAAACACTTCTTAAACTTTGGTGTTTAACATTGCAATTCAGCGTTTTAAAAATGATTTTATTGGGGGCTCTTACAGCTCTTAGAATACTCAATACATCATTTGTATCAAACATATTTGTTCACATGTTGCCACCTTCGTTTCCAAATATTTTCTACTTGAGACCTTGGTATAAACTCCTCTTTCCACCTTTTTTTAAATAAGGCATTTTTTTGGGGGGGGCTTATACAACTTCCATAATGATCAATACATGCATCAATTGTATACAGACCATATTTGCCTAGTTTTTGTCCTCATCACTCTCAAAACATCCTCCCTCCACTTAGACCCCAGTACCAGCTCTCCATACTTCCCTTCCCTCCTCCATCCCAATGAACCCTTAATAATCCACAAATTGTTATTTCTTTGTCATATTGTACACTGTCCAATGTGTCCCTTCACTCACTTCCCTGTTTTCCATACCCCAGAGAGGAGGTTATATGTAGATCCCTGAAATTGGTTCCCCCTTTCTATTCCACCATCCCTTCAGCCTCCCAGCATCACCACTCCCACCACTAGTCCTGGGAGATCATCTAACCTAAATTCCCCATGTTTACGACTTTTGTGTACATCCCCTGGTCTAGTTGGATTTGTCTGGTAGAATTGGGATCATATAGTGGGTGGGAAGAAGCATTTGAGAACTAGAGGAAAGTTGCATATTTCATTGTTACTACACTGTACTTTAACTGGCTCATCTCCTCGCTGCAACCCCTCTGTAAGAGGATGTTGGTTCACCTATTTATGGACTTTGGGTCCCCAATCTATACTCCCCCTCATTTATAATGATATAATTTTAGTTTTTTGATGCCTGACAGCAGATCCCTTCAACAACTCGTGCTCACACAGCCTGATGTGCTTCCTTCATGTGGGTTTTGTTGTTTCTGAGCTGGATAGCTGCTTGTTTACTCAAGCCTTTAAGATCCCAGATACTATATCTTTTGCTAGCCGGGCACCATCGGCTTTCTTCACCACATTTGCTTATGCACACACTTGTCATCAGCGATCATATCAGGAAAGTATGCATGCAGTTTTATGCTTTCTAATACTTGAAGTCTAATAACTGACTCCTTTGACACCTCGTGGTCCCACAAGCTGGTGTGCTTCATCCATGTGGGCTTTCTTGCTTCTGAGGTAAATGGCTGCTAGTTTACTTTTAACAAGCATATGCTTATAGGATTAGTAGTAGGAAAGCAGATGGGCATTGGACCTCCACTCAAGTACTTTCTCAGTGCAAGAACGTTTTGTTCTATAAATTGGCATTCCATGATGCTCACCTTCCCAACATCACTGAAGACAAATGTCTTCATAAGCAAAGGTCGTGAAGAAAGCTGATAGTGTCCGGTTATCAAAAGATGTAGTGTCTGGGGTCTTAAAGGCTTGAAAGCATTTTAACTTTTAAGAAAAGTTTAATGACATGTTTCTTGTGTTGGTATATTGAAATATTAGAACAAGTGTTTATGACATAATAAATATTGCAATAAAACTTACATGAACTTAAAGTAAAACCTATAAAGAAATTGTTCAATAATTGATACATTTTGTATGCTCTAGCTTTATTTAGTTATTTTTTAAAAAGTGAATATAATATAATTAGGGATTTTTTGTGTGGGCATCACTGCTCTCTGGCGGTGGGAGTAGGAGGCCCACCCCCACTGCTGGATTTGAACCTCCATCCCTGTGGGCCACAGTCCCACACACAACCACTACGCCACCGGGGCTCAGCCCATAATTGGGGATTTTAAAAAAGTGATGCTATGAACTCAAATACCAGAAGGAGCACAACAGCAAAAACACATATATATTCTAGCAGGGAGTCAGGCAAATCAGCAAATTAAGAAACATCTGAGCAACTCAAGTTAACACATTGCAACAGCAGCTGAAGCTGCCAATTAAGTTTGGGTACTAGAATCCGTAGCCCTGATCATCCTGCCTAGAGTGGGTCAAGAACTCGATGTCTGACAGAAGATGCTTTGAAAGCAAGAAAGAACTGGAAGTCCTAATGGTAATGAAAAAAAGGACACCTCCCTTTTTCATTTTATTTTGTCATGTTAATGAATAATCACTGATGTAGAATTTCAATTGTGGATCATACAAACACCATGTAGAATTTAGTAAGCAGAATTAATTAAGAAATGCACTGGCTGTCAACACCTGAATCTCTGAGTAGCAAGTCATAAATATAACCAATTTTGCAATATGAGGTGGTACACCCCCCAAAAAGTCAGAACTATTTTTTTAAAATCTATGTGCTTAATTTTTTTTAACAGAACAATCTTATCACCTTAAAATACTCTTCATTTCACTTCATATATTTTTAAAGTCAGTGATTCCATTTTTTGAAACACTTTTCAAACTCATCTGATTGGTTGGCTGACAGCACCTCCCCCAATTTTCCTTTGCATTTTCTACATTGTCAACTTGCTGTCCTTTTATGTCCATCTTCATTTGCAGAAACAAAAAGAAGTTGCATAGAGTGAGGTCAGGTGAGCAAGTTACGCGGGCAAGAAAGTCAGTGTTTTGCCCCAAACTGCCGCTTTGTAAGCAAGTTCATTGCTCTACCGGCAAAACCAGTTCCCTGTCTGCCACAAATCAGGACTTTTTTGTCCCATTGTTGTTCCATTATCTGTTCAAAACTCCTAGATAGAAAGTTTGTTAATAGTCTGACCTAGTGGAATGAACTCTACATGCACTAATGCACTATGCATTGACATTTTCATCCTTTTAGGAAGTTGATGGATGTCTAGAATGAGATTTGGCATCAATCAACATTTCACCTTTTTTGAAGCAAGAGAACCACTTGTGCACTTGAGTTTTTCCCATGATGCTGTCCTTGTAAGCTCTGCTCAACTACACAACTGTTTCTGCAGCATTTTCCCCAAGCAGTATACAAAATTCCACAGCCTCACACTGTTCTCTTAAATCAGCCAACCCATAAAAACAATAATATAGATATATTGAATAATTATTGATATAGAATTTGCTCAGTGACATTGAATTTGTTTTGTTTTATTTTAATCGTGTTTCAGATGCACTGGTAAGTGCATTGTATAGGTTATTTTATTTGGTCTTCTCAGCAACTGGTGAGGTAAATTAAAATATCAATTCTAAATTATAAGAGGAATCTAATCAGAGAAGCAAAGACATGCTGAAGGTGGCACAATTAGTAAGTGGCAGAGCTAAAAAATCAAAACCTTATGTCTCCAGAGTAGCCCTGGTGGCTTAGTGGTTACGCACCATGCTGCAAGATTAGATGTGTAAAGATGATGTTTTCTGCTTCCTATAAGAGTTACAGTCTCAGAAACTCAGGAGGACAATTCTACCCTATCCTGTAATAAGGTTTAGGATTCAAGGGTCCTCAAACTATGGCCCACGGGCCACAGGTGGCCCGCTGAAGACATTTATCCACAGTGAATTTGTTCATAGTTTCAATAGTCTGAGGGCCAGTGAACTGACCCCCTGTATAAAAAGTTTGAGGACCCCTGCAAGAGTCACTATAAGACAGAATTAAATCAATAGCAGTGAGTTTTTTGTTTTAATGGCTATGGACCTTACATTTTCAACCAGTATTCTCTACTGCTAAGTATATCACAGTGGAATGAACAGTATCAGTGTGAGATAGAGTGGAAACTATATACTGGAAATTTATTGAATGACAGAATGTGCTATATGCTCTCTTCTACATACAACCTCATGGCATATGTTTCATTAAGTTCATTTTGATATTAGTACAATATTTGAAAAATAATATTTGAAATATGTCCTGTAACACAAACTCTTTGATATGTCCAGTGATGTAAATCATAAGCTAACTTTATCCAATTTGAAAATGTTTTAATTTTTTTCATTTTGTCAAATAATATGGAGCATACTACATTGTTCTACTTTGTTTTATCACAGCATAAAACACACAAATTACTTCTTAAAATAATCTGAATAAAGTTCACATTGATGAAGCTGTGTGTGTGACTTTTGATACATCACTTGATTTTATTTGAATGGATGTGCTTTAAGTGAGAGAAGTATCATGGAAACTTTACAAAAATTGGTTTTCAGGTAATACAAAACAATTAAATGACTCACGTGAAAATGACATGTTAAAAATATCTACAAAAAGCGGGAGAATATTTAAGGAAGAGAAATTAAGGCAGCCACTGACATTTATCTCAGTAAATTCTCAATAAATAAAACAACACAGTCAAGGCAGCATAGTAAAATTAGGAGTGAAAAAGGGGTTCAACTAATAGAATTAATAAACTATATTTATCAAGGAAAAAACTAAGCATATCTTCCAAATAGCTAGAACCAAAGTTTAATAGTAAAGCAAATATTACACTTTACAGAGAAAAATCATGGCTAATTATAAACTTGCACTATAAAACATGATAGCAGCTAGCCCCATAAAATGGGGCTAGTCCAAATTGATATATGCTTAGAGTGCAAAATACATGTTATATTTTAAATTTTTTAAAGAATAAAACATTCTAAATATCAAATATTATATTGATGTTGCTTAAATAAAATAAACTCAACTAATTTTAATTTTAATATGGTTAATAACTTAAATCACACACACTTGTATTTTATTGGTTGGAACTCTTTGAGACTCAAACAAATGAACACAAACACTGAAAAACAAAAACAAAGACATGTGACACAAAATAACCTTGATTGACTTTGATAAAGAATTCAAATATTATTTTCAAAAAACATTAATTGTCTTAATAAAGCTCTAAAATCACACTGCTTTTGTAGAGAGCTAAAATTGATCAGATAATTATCAGTCCTCCACTTCATTATATATGTCTATACAATGAAAAATTATTTGGGAAACAAATAAAATGGAGCAGATATTTTTCTTTGGTGTGACTCAAAAATAAAGCATGTTCATATAATGAAGCATAGTCATCTAATGATATGTTTATTAAATTTTGTATTCTGTTTAAATATATTAAAAATTATAATATTTAAGGAATACATATTGATTTACTTTTTATACCTTTCAATGATTAGATAATAATTTTCCTCAATATAATTTTCCCTGATTATTTCTAAAGCTAAGGCACATCCTAGGCATGCTAACAAAAGCCAGATTTTCTCTTTACTTAATTGAGATTATAATAAACCGCCACCAATTGTCTGTCAGTTAGTGGTAGCTTGTCTGTTGCTATGATGCTTGAAGTTCTTTTGCTGTTATTTTAAATTCCAGTAGAGTCACCCAAAGTGAACAGATTTCAGTGGAGCTTTCAGACAATGAATGTGATAGGTACATAATTTCACGTCAACTTGAAGCTATAAAAAAGTATAATGGTGGTATTCAACCTGTCACTCAGGTCACAGTCTGATGATGCTTCCTAGTGGGCATGATCTTCTCACAAGGATGGTCCTGGGAGCCCCCCCCCCCTCTCTCTTTGCCTTCACCTTCCTGCCAGATGACCCCGATTGCTGCCAGAGTCCTGTGATGCATCCACTACCATTTGGATCCACACAATTTTGCATGCCCCAACATGTGATGCTCCTACATTCTGCATCATTGCCTGTGACTGACTATGTGAGACCCAGTAGGGACTTATGGACTAGTATTAGACTTATGGATGTGAATTGTACTGGTCTGAGATATTTTCTTGATATTGAATTACTACTTGATATAAAGCTATTTTGCACATATATGAATATCACCGAATTTATGTTTCTAGTCAACCTAGTCTAACAACAAAGAAGGACTTGGCTCCCAATTTGAAGAGAGGAGCTGCAGAAAACCTTATGTGTAGCTTTAAAACATTGTCAGACACTAAGTCAATCAATGCAAGCAGTATATTTTCTTAGTGAGGGGCAGAAGATGGGCTCCTCTGGTCAGAGGAAACTCAAAATGTGACTGAGGAGAAGCAGATTTAATAAATGGAATTGACCATGCTGACAGGAGTCTAATAAAATGTATCATAGGATCTTCATTTGCTGATGTGGTATGTCATAGAGCAGGGAGAAACAGTTGAAAAAAACTGCTAATGATGATAACTTGAAATGTACAAAGTATGAACCCATGATGATTGGAAGTGGGACAAAAATGAAATAAAATTCCTCAAGATTGTTATCTTAGGCATTAATTAGATGAAACAGACTGGTATTGGCTTTGAATTAGAAAAAACATATGATTTACTATACTGGGCATAATACAATCAAGAGGAATAGATATTTATTGTCAAAAAGGATATTGCAAGTCAATCGTAAAGTACAATGCTGTCTTTGATAGGATTATATCTATCTGTCTTTAAGGAAACTCAATCAATCCAACTATTATTCAAATTTATGCACCATCCATCAGAGTTAATGATGAAGAACCTTAAGAATTCTACCAGTGACTTTAGTTGGAAATTGATCAAATGTATACTCGATATGCACTGATAATTATTGGCAATTCAAATACAGAAGTTAGAATCCAAGGGGAAGGAATCGTAGTTAGAAAATGTGGAGTTGGCAATGAAAAACAAAGCTGGAAATAGCATACTAGAATCTTGTAAAACCAATGACTCTTAGCAAATACCTTTTTATCAATAACACAGAAGGAAACTATCCACATAAACCTCTTCAAAGGGAATACACAGAATTCAACCTGAGTACATATGTGGAGTAGAGATGCTAAATAACAGCTGAAACCAGGCCAGAAGCTATTAAGCATCACCCCCTATTTTTCTACCAATTGAAATATACTTGCCATCTCCGAAAAATGAGTTCTCCCCTCTACTTTCTTCAAGAATGATGTTCTTAGTGTCATCCCACACACATCACGTCTTCGGTCATTGGTGTTAAATGCAGAAAATTTGTTCTTGAGATGTTCTCAAAATTCAGGAGGGTAGACTCAAGGCCGTATTTTGTCTCTCGTGGATTTGAAAAAAATTAACATTGTCAATATTATTACCTTATGCCCCAGGGAGATGATTGATAATTTTATCTAACATAAAATCACAGTAATATCTCTAAAGTGAACCAGAAACATAAAGAAATTGTGAGTATATGAATGGATCCTGGATTTGGACTGAATTCTCTTCTCAACCTAAAAACAATTAGATCTTATGATATGAACCTGCTCGATATTTGCCCTCATGAAAAGATCACTGAAATTATGGGTGCTATCAGAAACTATCAGGAAAAAATAGTGCCCGTTGCCTTAAAAGCTTGCTTTCAAACAAACAGCCATTTGAGTGAGGCAATTAACTAACCTAATGGAAGAAGCACACCAGTCTTTGTGTTCCAAAGATTGTACATAATATCATCCAAATCCAAAAGAAGAAATGATATCATAGCATAAATTTTGAACACCTGGTTAGTAGAAGGCTATGAATGATAGTTGTGTCAGGCAGGGTTCCCTTAGAGAATAAAATTCAGGACACTAGCAATTCTTTTTATATATTTATATATTGAGAAAGGTATATAAGATAAGAGAAAAAGTTAACTATAAAGCAATACAAATTGCTTGGTGCAGCTCACTTTCGTGAGGCAACTAGAAGACTGGCAGTCCTTCAAATCTTGAGGGCCGCTGAGTAGTCCTCTGTAGAGCAATCCAGGCTATCTGGTTACAGGCAGCAAACAGCAGAGCAGGTCGTCAACAGTCAGCCAGATGACAGAGTCCAACAGTCCCCAGCTCAAGAGATGGATATCCCAGGAGCGTGGCGAAGTAGGGCTTGAAGGATCCTCAACTCAAAGCAACACAGTCCACGATTAGGTGTCCCACGGGTAGTGTTGCTTGGAGGTCGAGGCACAGGACCAACAAGGCAGCTCTCTGGTCCGAAGATCCAGAAGGAAGAGAGAGGGCAGGACTCCCCGAGCCCTTCCTATCTCTGCCCTTCAATTCATCCCGTGTGTTCATTGGCCATGCTGTCACAGCAGACCCATCAATCTTCTGTGGCCATGTTGGCATAGCAAATCTACCCATCATAATAGTGGAAGTCCAAAACCCATGTACATGGTCCACACATAGATTAAGTCTCCAGTGAATTCCCTCTGACCATAATTGAGAGATGGCAATAGCCTTGTGATCAGACAGAGGGTATTGTTGAGATGATTATAGTTGCTAGACCAAAATCAAGCTCAAAGCCATCCAGTCAATACAGACCCATAGTGATACCATTCGAGTTTCTGAAACTGTAACTGGGAGTAGAAATCCCAGTTTTTCTTCTACAGAGCTGCTGGTGCTTTTGAACTGCTGACCATGTGTCTCACAGCCCAACACTAACCACCATACAACCAGAGATCCTTCGTACATATAGTAGATAAAGAATGTAGAGCTAGTTTAATATGTAATATACTATTTGACCTCATTTTGACACATTTGAATGTTCTATCGGTTTTAAAATGGTGAACAGGAAATACATGTGCCTTAAGCCTCTGGTGAATCCCCTCAGAACATAGACAAGGGATGGGACTAGTCTTGCTACCATGCAGAATGCATTGTAAAGTGGCTTATGGGAGATTTCACTAGGTTGAAATTTAATACCTTATCCCTTGAACTCTTTCTGACTTATTTTGAAAATTTAATGAATTTTTTTAATTGAAGTTTTTCTCTGTCTTCTTTTATTTGTTAGCTTCTTTGCTTCTTTGTGTTTGTATGGCTTTCAGTCTATGAGGATCAGTGAATCTATAGCATCAGTGAGTGGATTACTGGTTCATTAGGAGTATGGCAGGGTAGATTAGAGGAAATTAGGGAGCTAATAACAAGGAGTAAGAGAAATAAAAAAGCTCTAAAATAATTTGTGATGATTGTATAACTCTTCTTGATATGTTTTTATTTAATTTTATTTAATTGCATGATATGTGAATTATGTCCCAATAAATCTATTTCTAAAAATGAAACATAAGTGGGTGAAGGGAGACATCAGACCATGTAAGATATGACAAAATAATAATCTCTACATTATTAAGAGTTCATGATGGAGAGGGGAGTGGGGGGGGGATGAGGAGCTGATATCAATGGCTTAAGTGAAAGCAAATGTTTTGATAATGATGAGGAAAACAAATGTATAAATGTGCTTGACATCCAATGGATGCATGTATGGATTGTGATAAGAGCTGTATGAGCCCCCAATAAAATGATTTAAACATAAATAAATAAAAGACTAGATCAAAGCAGATATCAAAACAAACTCTTAACCTTGCTCTTAACTGAAACTTGACCAGCTGAAGCAAATGGAGGGAATGATGAAGCCAATGTTGGCACAGAAAATTTCAAAAGGCACCTCAAGACGGCAAAGCCAAATATTATCATGAAATGTGCAAAGAACTAGAATTAGAGAGCCCAAAGTAAGAACATGCTTAGCATATCTTAAACTGAGGGGACTCAAGGGAAAAATTCAAGCCTTGCATGTTACTATAGAAAGTTTCTATAGGAAAATAATGAACAATGCAGAAAGCATCAAAAGAAGATTGGAAAAAAAAAAGATACCATCACTGTACCATAAAAGGTATTTCATATTCCATCTTTTCAGGAGGTAGCATATGAGTAAATACTAATGGTACTGCAGGAAGAAACTCAAGCTGAACTGAAAGAGTTAGCTAAAAACCAGGCTGCAGGAATGGTTGAAATACCAATTGAAATGTTTCCACAAACTGATGAAGCGCTCGAAGTACTCACTCTTCTATGCCAGGAATTTTGGAAGACAGCTAGCTACTTTGCCAACTGACTGAAAGAGATTCATATTTGTAGCCATTGCAAAGAACGATGACCCAACAGAATGCTCAACCTGTAACATATGCTACCACTGAAATCACATGCCAGTAAAATTTTCTTGAAGATCATCCAACAATGGTTGCAGAAATGTATTGATAGATCTGTGCTAACATTTCAGGCTGAATTCAGAGGAGGACTTGGAATAAGGCATATCGTTGATGCCACATGGATCTTGATTCAAAGCAGAGAATAACAGTGAGATGTTTATTGATTTTTTTACTATGCCAAGATAGTCAACTGTGTGGATCATAACAAAATATGGATAATCTTAAAGAGAATGAGAATTCCAAAACACCTCATTGTGCTTTGAAAAATTCGTAGATGAGACAAGAGGCAATTGTGATAATGGAACAACATGCTGCATGGTTTAACATCCAGAAAGGTGTGTGGGAGGCTAGAATCCTTTCTCTATATTTACTCAATCTGGATGCTGAGTAAATTATCAGAGAAACTGACTTATATGAAGAATGAAGCACTAGGACTGGACAAAGACTAACAATTTGCAATATGCAGCTGATAAACAATCTTGCTTGCTGAAAGTGAGGAAGACTTGAAGTACTTGCTGATGAAAATCAAGGATTGCAGCCTTCAGTATGGATTAAATTTCAATGGAAAGAAGACCAAAATCCTCACAGATAGACGAACAGATAACATGATAAATGAAGATTGAAGTTAAGGATTGTGTCTTGCTTGCATCCACAGTCAATACTCATAAAAGCAGCAGTTATGAGATCAAAAGACAAGTTGCATTCAATGAACCTACACTTCGAAACTTTTTAGAGTATTGGAGAGCAGGATTTTACTTGGAGGACTAAGTTGTACCAGAACCAAATCATAAAATATTTTAGAATAAAATTTCCTTATATGTTTGTGAAAGTTGAACATTGAGTAAAGTATACCAAAGAAGAATCAGTACATTTGAGTTAGGGGCTGTGGAAGAATATTTAAAATATCATGGAGGGATAAAAGGCCAAACCCAACTGTCTTGGAAGAAGTAGAGCCAGAGTTCTCCAAAGAGGCAAGGATGGTGAGACTTCATTTTACATACTTTGGTCATGCTATCAGGAGAGACCAGTCCTGGCAAAAAGGAAGACCCACAAGGATCTGGATTGACACTGTGGCTGCAGTGATTTGCTCAGGTATAGGATCTTTCAGGACCCAACAGTATTTGCTTCTGCTATGAACATGGTCTCTATGGATAAGAAGCAGCTAGATGGTACCTAATAAAAGTGACTCTATCAATAACAAGAACATAATAAGAACACAATGACCTCAAATGTCTGGCTAGATTCTGCAACAAGTCATTCAGGCACTTATTTATTATGCCCCATTAAGGTAGATATGCTTTTTCCCCCCATGGCAACCATACCATACAAACTCTTACTTATAGTAGGGCAGACATGCAGTTTGGCCAGCACTGCCCCTAATTAAAGGAACAGGCCCATGAGATGCACTATCTTTAGCAGCACAATCTTACCTCTCTCCCACAGGAATTAATTTATCATTACCAAAACAGTAAATGTATTCTATACTCCTTTAGCCACCATGATTAATTCTGATGTGGTTTATAGTAAAATACATGCATTATTACAATAATATATTGTGGAGATGGAAATTCTATAAC
Organism: Nesogale talazaci; assembly: GCA_004026705.1. Lineage (NCBI taxonomy): Eukaryota > Metazoa > Chordata > Mammalia > Afrosoricida > Tenrecidae > Nesogale > Nesogale talazaci. Next base: position 23,848 of record PVJH01002031.1, read on the forward strand.
TGCTCTAGCCATATTGCTACAATGAGGAAAACTGGCCTGAAAAACTATCATAAAGCACGGAGAGGGAGCGTGTTGAAAAAATTACAAATACCCAATGGCTCAAAGCCTGCCCTTAGACAATTCTAGCTATGTTTTCCAATAAAGATCCTTCATTTTTAAAGACATTTTAAGCTAATTTTCCATTTTTTGTATTCAGAAGCAGCCAAACTTAAAGTAGTTTTTTCCTTGATTTCTTTTTATGTTATGCTATAAATGTTTTTCTGTTAATGGGGTTTCTCTGACTTCTTTCTGAAACTAGGCATATGCTATGCTTGCTCTTTAGTGTTTTTTGGTGGGGGTGGAATTGTCTTCCCTGTCTTCTGCATTTTCATCTCCTTGACCCTGTTAGTTGTGAGCAAGCGCCCAACTATTTTGCTTTGAATCAGCATTGTTAAAATATAATTAATCTTGTTTGTTATCAGGTTGCTTTGACCTTGACCTTAGGTAGAGCTTGGGGTGCTAATTGCTGCATGAGTCTTTCTAGAAGTCAAGTTGATCCCATTAGCCTTCACAGTTATTATATATTATTGATAAAAAATTCATGACAAAGTTGCAGATTTAATGTCAAAGATTATAGATGTCTTCTACAACGCCTAAATTTTATTAGCCTCGCCTCTTTTATGGTCTGTGTGGCCTGTTACATACTGTCAAAATGATAGCCCATTTGAAAATAACCTATAACATTATTTGTAGGAAAAAGCAACATAGGTGACATGTGGAAAATTGGAATATTTTGAGCATTCACCTCACAGCCAAGTTGCTGGAAGACAAGCCTCAAATAAAAGTCAGTTCATCTATCTTTCTGTTCCACTTGGTGTGGTTATTACTTGGTTCAGTCACTGAAGAACAAGGAACTGCTATTTGTTGGTAACAATGCTTGTAATTTGGCATGACTATCCATGTAACAGGAGCCATCATGGAGCAGAGGGTTATATGTTGGTCTCTAAACTGTAAGATCAGCACTTCAAATCCTTCAGGAATTCTGCTGGAGAAAAAATGATGCTGTCTGCTCCCATTAAGATTAAGAAACAATCTAAGAAACCCCTAGAGACAATTCTATTCTGTCCCCTATAGGCGCTTTGATCTAGAATTGACTTGATGGACATAAATAATTGTTATCAATGGACAAAGTTTGTTTGCATTTCAGTCAAATGACTTAATCAATAATTGGACATGATTGTATTTATACCTTAGGTCCCTAGAAGTGTTGATCAGTATTATTGGTCTATTGATGTATAGGCAGTGGTTTGCTAAAGTGAATATTTGCAAATGGAGGTTAGCACTGTAATTTATTCAATTAATCCTTATAAATCCAAAATAAAGGGGTTGAATTTTATTGCTTGCTTAATATAATCTTATTTCTATATAGGTTATGGGGTTTAACATGAAAATAATTTATTTCTTTATAAATAATAGATAAATAGTATTTATCAATAAAATCTAAAATAATAACCACGTTACTGTATTTATAGTAATGGTTTACATGGCAATTTTTTTCTCAATCAATAATTTTTACAAAAATTGTCCAGTAACATTGTTTATATTCTTCACATGGGTAAACAGTCTCAACTTTTCCATTCCAGCTGTTCTATTTTCATTAATGTAGCTCTGCATTCCCTTTACAGTCTCATTTTTCCTGTAAAAAAGAAAATTGATCATTTAGTTTCATATAGATTATTTTTAAAAGAGCACAGTACTCTTGAGTATTATTTTTTGTTTTTTAAGCCAATCTGTTATTTAACTAAAAGTTTACCTGAGAAGTTCATTTTAATTTAAAGATAAAAGTATCATGCATATATTTATTTAGTTTATTATGAGGCAGTCATTATAGTACACGTAAAAACTTCACAGCTTTCACTTAGAATTTTAAAAAATGATTATAATATTGGTTGAATGGTAAAGAGTCCACATCTTTGGATATAAAAATTTTACTTTTTTGTCAGAGGTCTGAGAAACACATCTTTCTTTATTTTTTAATCATTTTATTGGGGGCTCATACATCGCTTAGCACAATACATAAATATATATACTGTGCGAAGCACCTTCACATGCCTGCTGCCGTAATCATTCTCCAACATCTGTTTTTCCACTTGAGCCCTGATATCAGCTTCTAATCCTTTTCCCTCGCTCCCTGATCCCCCTCCCCCACCAACCCTCAATACTTTATAAATTATTTTGTTATATCTTACACAGCCCTACATCTCCTCTTGCCCACTCCGCCTATGTCCATCCTCCAGATAGGAGGTTATGTGTAGCTCCCTTTAATTGGCTCCCTCTCTCTACTCCACCTCCCTCTACCCATCCACTAACTCCACTCTCACTACTGGTCCTGAGGAGTTCATCTGTCCTGGGTTCCCCATATTTCCAGTTCCCATCTCTACCAGTGTACCTCTTCCAGTCCAGCTGGATTTGTAAGGTAGACTTGAGATCATGAGATCAAGGGAGGAAGCCTTCAGGAACTAGAGGAAAGTTGTATATTTCATTGCCACTTCACCGCACCTTGACTGGTCTGTCTCCTCCCTACGACTCTTCTGTAAGGGGGTCCAATTGCCCATGAATGGGCCATGGGTCCCAACCTTGCGCTTTCCCTCATTTGTAGTGATATGTTTCTTGTTCTTTGACGCTTAGTACCTGATCCCATTGACCCCTTATGATCACACAGGCTGGTGTGCTTCTTTTATGTGGGCTTTGCTGCTTCTGCTAGATGGCCACTTGTTTACCTTCAAGCTTTGAAGGCCGCAGATGCTCTATCACTTGGTAGATGGGCACCATCAGCTTTCTCCACTCTGTTTGCCTCTGCACTCATTTGTCTTCAGTGATCATGTTGGGAGGGTGGGCACATAATGATATGATTTTGTTCTTTGATGCCCAATACCTGATTCTTTCCACACCTCATGGCTGCACAAGCTGATGTGCTGCTTCTATGGTGGGCTTTGTTGCTACTGAGCTATATGTCCGCTTGTTTATCCTCAAGGCTTTAAGACCCTCCAGACCCTTTATCTTTTGATAACCATGTACTCAGTTTTCTTCACCACTCTTTATGCCCCCACATGTTCTCAGTGATCATTTCAGGAAAGTGTGCAAAGAGTGATACGATTTTTTCCTGTTTGATGCCTGAGACTTGATCCTTTCAACACTTTGTGGCCACACTGACTGGTGTGCTTCTTCCATGTGGGCTTGGATACTTCTCAGCAAGATAGCTGCTTGTCTATCTTCAAGGATTTGAGACTCCAGACACCATAACCTTCGATAGCTGGGTGCCAGTAGCTTTTTTCACCACATTTGCTTATGCACCTATTTGACTTCAGTGATTGTATTAAGTCAGTGAGCATCATGGAATACCAGATTCATAGAACAAAGTGTCCTTGCATTGAAGGAGTGCCTGGGTGGGGGCCCAAGGTCCTTCTACCTTAATACTAAACTTATAAATATATGTACCTGGATTTATTTCCTCCTTATTATAAATGATTATATTTACATGTGTACATGCCTGTGTTTAGACCTCTGCAAGTGTCCTTTGCCTTCTAGCTTATTCCTCTTTTTCCTTCTACCTTCCTCCTGTCCCACTATCGTGCTCAGCCTTCATTTGAGTTTCAGTACTTCCTCTCCATTATATTACCCTTGCTTAAGCCCTACCAGGTCTCCCACACCCTCCTCAACACCAATTCCAAACAACTTTCTGTTCCCCCCATCCCTGAGGCTTTCCAAGCCCCTCTCCTTCTTTCCCACCCTTGCAGCCCCCAGGAACCATCAGTCCCATCGTTCTCTCCTCTAGACTGTCCATCCAAGAGTGTTCTCTTCATGATTCGGTCCATTTTGGGGCCTCAAACATCTTTGCTTCCTCACCATGTGACCCCCAAAATGTCCTGTGTCACTGTTTGCTTCCATAGGGAGACAATGTGACAAGTCCTGCAGTTGTTTGCCCAGTGCCCCCTGTGGCTTAAGTCCCCACAGGGGTGTAGTCCTCTGTGCATTGTGGGCAGGGACCAGACCAGCCAGCGTGGGAGACTAGATTGGCTCTCTTTCTCTTCCTTCGTGTCCACCTATCTCCATGTGGGTGTGGCATGCTGGCCCTTCCCCACAACCTATTCTTTGCCACACCCACTTCCAGGGAGGGAGTTACTTTGGCTCTGGTTGTGTCTGGCTGTGTAGCTCTCTCTTTTCATGCCTCCTTCCATGTGTCAACTCTGTCCTCACGGTTAGGTGTTTTGTGGTAGGATCTGCATGCCCACCCCAGCTTCTGTGGAGACAAGACCCATACTCTCCCCCTCGGTGGGTTAGTACCCTGCTCCTTTCACTTTCAAACCCCCCTTTTGTCCCTCCCTCCTCCACCCTTCTCCCTTACTGTGCTGTACCCAACATGTACCTCCCTGTGTTTGGTCCCACCTCCTCCCCTTTCCCTATACCTCAACCCAACTGTTACGATATAGGAGGCTTCTCTTCTATACCTAGCATGCTGGTTATACTTACCTCAAGGGACTCATGCTGTACTCCTCTTTTTGTGATTGACTGACTTCACTTAGCATAATTTCCTCCAGCTCTTCCTATGAAAAGACATGTTTCATGTGCTCATCAGTGCTTTTGAGTGAAGCATAGTACTCCATTGTGTCTATGAGCCAGAGTGTGCTGATACAGTCATCTACCAATGGAAATTTAGATTGTTTCCAACTCTTTGCGATAGTGAATTGAACTGAGATAAACATTGGTGTGCATACCATTGGTTGTGGTTTATTTCTTACCTCTTCTGGGAATATACCCAAGTAGAGGGATAGCTGGGTCATAAGGTAGCTCAATTTCCACTTTTATTAAATATCACCAGACTGCTTTCCATAGCAGCTGTACATAGCTACAGGACCCCCAGTAATGTAGACAGGAACACATCTTTAAATATAAGAAATTTACTTTTTTGCTAGAGGTTGAGGAAGAAAAGCTAGACCAGAGGTCTATTTTAGAAGAGGCCTGTTATAGCTAGTATCTTAGGATGGCATCTACAAAATGGCAGTTATCCAGTGTTCAGAGAGAGTAAGAAACTTGAAAAGTAACCCTTTGCCTCTGCATTTTCCCAATTAGTTATTGGATATTTAGAGTTTTATGTAAATTTTTGCCTTGCATTCATATAACAAGAGTCACTGTGAAGTCATAGATTAGAAAGATAATATTATTTTTTCTAATGCTAGAGATTAACCAAATATCAAATATTTTTTCAAGGTTAGAGATTAGGGAAAATGTTTAGAAATCTATCTCAAGATTAATTTTAAAGAATTGTAGTCAAATTCAACTTGACATAAAGGTTTTTTTACAACTTGCTTCTCATATTTATAAGCTTCAACATTTAAATTTATAAGTTCTCTATACAATTTGCTAATGACTGTCAGGTTTCTAATGATTTATAGTTAATAATGGAGTCAGAAAAAATAGACAAATAACAGACTTTAAGAAGTTCATGGAAAAATCCCCTATCTTTCCATTCTATTTTTCCACAAACGTTTTGAACACTCCATGATTTTAAGGTCATTTTATACTGGTTTACACAATGTCGTTAGGCAACATCAAGTTAGTTTAAACTCGTAGTGATTATATGTGCAACAGAAGGAAACATTGTTTGTTTTTTCATCCCTTTGTTGCAGCCTCTATGTCAATCCATCCTATCAAAAGTCTTTTCTGTATCCACTGTCCCTCCATTACACCAAGATGATGCCTGTAATTAAGGGTTATGTCAACTAGACACTCTTGCCTAGAGGTGGGGTCAAACCTGTCAATCAAGTCGCAGTCTGATGACACATCCTTAATATCCTAAGTCTTTTGTATATGAGCAAGTTAAAAAGAGACAATTTCTTTCTCTCTCTAAGACCTTGCTTCCCGCTTGCAGGGACTTTGCAGCAGGCCCTGAGAAGTGTGGATAGCTCGTCATGTTCCCAATGATTTCAATCCATGCAACTGTGTGCCTACCAGTTTGTGATCATCCTATTTCCATGTTTACCATTCTGTGCCATCAGCATGCAGCTATGTGAGTTTGAGGGGGGCTTATGGATTAGCATCAGACTAAAGGACTTGAGTTAGACTGAGCTGGTATTCCTTCTTGAAATATAATTACTTCTTGATATAAAGCTCTTTCTTATACATAGATGAGTGTCATATTTGTTTATCTTGACAGAGAGTTCTTTCTTCTGATAACATTCTCAAAGTACATGCAATGATGTCTCCTCATTCTTGTTTTTGAGGAACCTTTTGACTTTACTTCTTCTAAGACAGATTCGTTTGTTCACCTAGCAGTCAACTGTATCTTCAATATCATTCAGCAAAACCATAATTCAAATGCAACAATTCTTCTCCAGTCCTCCTTATTCAATGTCCAACTTTTACATACATATAAAATACCATGACTTGGGGTGGGTGAACTTTAATCCTAAAAGTGATATCTTTGTTCTTCAACACTTGAAAAGGTTCTTGTGCAGTAGATATACCTAATGCAATACATAATTTGATTTCTTGACTGCTGTTTCCATAAGTGTTGTTTGTGTATCCAAACAAGATGAAATTCTTGGCAATTTCAATCTTTTCTCTGTTAAGTATATTGTTATATATTGCTCCATTTGTGAGGATTATTGTTTTCTTTACATTGAATTGCAATCCATATTGAAGTCTATAGTTCTTGATCTTCATCAGTAAGAGTTTCAAGTCCTCCTTATTATCAGCAAGAAAGGTTGTGTCATCTGCATACTGTAAGGTTATTAATAAGTTTTCCTCCAAACCTGATGCCTCATTTTTCTCCATATAGTCCAACTTACTGTATTCTCTCCTCAGTGTTCAGTTTGAATAAGTATGATGAAATGATACAACCTTGACGCACACCCTTGTCGATTTTAAACCACTCAGTATTCCATTCTCATGTTTGAATTACTATCTCTTGGTCAAGGTTTTGCATGAACATAATGAAATGTTCTGGAATTCTCAAAATTCTCAATGCTCATAGTTCGTTATCATTTGCAGAGTTGAATGCATTTGGATAGTCAATAAAACAAGTAAACATCTTTCTGATACTCTCTGCTTTCAGCCAAGATCTATCTGACATCAGTAATGATTCCTTAAAAAAAAGAGAAATAATTCATTGGTATTTTGAAAACAAGATAGAAATATATAGTATATGGTATTTGAGATAATCATTAAAAATATTCAGAACAAACAGGAAATGTGAGAAATACCTCTTTGCGGGGAATGTTTAGTGGCTTGCCTAGAAATGACTTAAGTGAACATTCTCATGGAATGTCAGAGATTAATTATTAGTTAAAACTCCATTATAATGGTGTCATGATACAGTTCATTAGGAATGATGTGCTTACCATAAAGAATATACATTTAAAGACTGAAAAATCATCAGATTACAGAGTTAGCAATGTGACACAGCCTCACTCTTCTAGACGTGGTCTCCTGTACCTCTAGGAAAGTAGCACTGATGACACAGACTTCATAAGGAGCCATATGTGGCTCATGGTTCAGTGGGTTGAATATTTGGCTATAAACAAAAATGTGGTGGTTCAAACCTTATAGCCACTCTGTAGGAGAAAAATATGACACTTTCCTTCAGCAAAGGTTACAGCCTTGGAAATCTATGGGAGTTGTTCTACTTGCAGGGTTTCTGTTAGTCAGAATTATGTCAACAGCAGTGAATGAATATGTTGCTACTCAACTTAGGCAATGTGACTAATACAAATTTAGATGAGCCATAATTGAAAGATATGCCATGTCAGTGGAGCACACTAACAAATGAAATATTTCCTTCATAAGCTTTGTATTGTATTACTTAGATATTAAGTGATGATATTTGGTCATGTTGGATTAAATAACTGGTTTTTAAATATTGCACTTGTTCCATTTAATGTTTTAAATTTAGGCACTAGAAAATTTTAAATATACATATATGTGACCTTTCTACTATATTGAAATGAATCAAATTTTTCAATAGAAACTGGTGACTAAGGATTTAAAATTTAAAGTCTGCATAAGCAAGGTTTAAGACCCAATCATGAAAGAAGTGAAGTAAGGACAATCCTTAGCCATGTGAAATGAGAACCAGGTGAGGCCTGGAAATCTTTAACAAGCTCCCCAGGTTGGTTCTGAGGCAGGGTCATTTTTGAGAGCCACTTTTTATGGGCATTCCCAACAAATCCTTTCATAGTATTCATAAATTCTCAGACTAAAAGACACCTTTGAGGGATTGTTATGAAAGAAGCCTGAGCCCAATGGGGCCTCCCTGACTTGGACATGGGAATGAGAATAATGGATCATAGCAGCACCTTGTGATGCCAAGTGGGCTATCAGTGCAATAAACAACAAAGCCTGAGGATACAGCCCAAAGGTTGAGTGAGCTACTCCATGAATACAGATATACTTTTCACAACACAGATGTAGCATAGGATAAGAAAATGTGTCTTTTGTGGTACCTCCACTATTTAATGAACTTGCCTTAAATACAGTGGTAAAGGACACTTCAAACTTCAATGACACGTTGTAGTAATAAACCAAACTGATAGCAGTAATGAGTCTGAGGAGGAAGATTCTAGGAGCAAAATAGTTATTTACTTCTAAGGAAAGAGTATAGACAGAATTTGTGTGAGAAAAAAAATCTGATACCCTAGAACTATATTAAAACTGTGTTTTCTAAAGTATATTTAGATTAAAAGACGATTTTGTTCTGGTAGTTATACAAAACCTTTTGGAAGTAAATTTAGAACTTTCTCTAGCAGATGAGCATAGTAAATGGAAATGAACCAAAGTTACAGCTGGGGCCATCTTCAGTTAGAAACTGCGGTAGTATTTACATCAATCAACATGAAAAAAAATAGCAGGGGGCCTGTGACTTTGGAAGCTAAAAACAAAGGAGTTATTTAGGCCTAGCCTAGAACAGCTTGACTGCTCCTTGCTTTCTCAAAGCAAAAGTTTAAGATGATAAATAGTCTAACCTTTAGATATAGTAATTAGCTTGTTTCTGTAGATTTATACATAATCAACAGTCCCTACTCTCTAATCCCTGCATTCCAGACAAGCAGAAAATTGTTTACCTGAAAACGACTTGGTAGGGCCTGACCTCTTTTGACCTTCTATGTTTGACTCCTTAAGCAAACCAACTTTTCAGAGAAGAAAGGCTTTTGAAGGACGTTTTAATGGACCTCTGAAAAACCAGTGGAAGCCACCAAGTTTTCTCAGATTCTTTGTTCCTTACTGACACAAAAATTGGAAGCTGCCCACAATTCTTTGGAGCAAAGGGTTAGGACTGTGTTCACAGGTCTGCATATCATTGATCAAATAAAAAAATCTCTAGTATTGTTTCCACCACGTATTCCATTCTCGTAACTAATACTAATTCTTTTTCTTTTTCCTCGGTGGAGTTGGGATGGGGGGGGGGAGCAAGTTTATTTGGTGACTGCTACTGGCCAGTATTATCCAAGAGAGGCAAGATGGGAGAAGTTCTGTGACAGTGAGGAGGCTCTTGGGACCACATACTGTCAGTTCCACACCGGAAAATGAACAGGGCTCTGGGTACACAGGGAGGGCTGCTCTCAGCCGTTCAGTACATTCTGGTCGAGCTCTTCAGAAGTGATAGAACCATTGCTGTCCTTGTGTCCTATCAGCAGCATCTCTACTTCTTCCTGTCAGCATCTCTTTCATCTTCTGGTCCAGAGTGACAAGGCCATGCAGTATGGCAGCCCCCATGACTGTGCTGTTCCTTTCCTTGGCATACACGTAGTCCTCCTAGGTGTCCTGGTCCTTGTTCTTGGCCAAAATCTGAAGCATGGGAAGGAGGTCCTCAAAATACAGCACCTTCAAAATCATCTCATCACTCTTGGGGTTCCTCAGGACCTTCAGCACCTCGACATTGGTTTGGTTCTGGCCCAGGCACCTCATCACATCCCCACACAGACTGTATAAGATCTTGCCATCACCTGTTCAATCAAACAGTTGGAAGGCCTCCTTAAACTCTGAGGTCTGATCCTCAGTGAAGTCACACATTAAAAAAAATATTATGGGCTTTTACAGCTCTTACAACATTCCATACATCAATTGCATCAAGCATATTTGTATATATGTTACTATTATATTTTCTAAAATTTAACTTTCTATTTTAGCCCTTGCTATCAACTTCTCTATTTTCTATCCCTGCTCCCCTTCCATACTCATGACCCCTTGATAAATTTATATATTTTTTGTTTTCATATCATGCACGGACTACTATCTTCCTTCACCCACGTTTTTATTGTTCATCCTCCTGGAGTGGTATGTGTTAATCATTGTGATTGAATACCCCTTCTCCCCCTCCTCATCTTACCTTCCCCTTCCACTTCTGGTATCATTACTATTTCTGTCCCTGAAACGTTATCTGACCAGGATTTCGTGTGTGGTAAGCTCTTTTATGTACCTGTGGGCATTCTCTGGTCAAGCCTGAACTGAAAGGCAGGACTGGAGTCATAGTAATGGGGGATGAGAATGCATCAAAAAACCAGAGGAGCTAAATTGTGTGTTTCATCAGAGTTAAACTGTATCCTTCTTTGTGACTCTTCTGTGAGGGGATGGTATCTTATTGTCTACAGAAGGGATTTGGGCCTCTGCTCCAACCCCCCTCATTGTAAACAATATGTTTTTGTTTGTTTATTTTGGGTCCTCTGATGCCTGTTACCTGGGCCTGTTGAAACCTCATGATCACTTGGGTTGGCATGCTTTTCCATGTGAACTTGTTGCGTCATTGCAAGATGCCCGCTTGTTTAAATTCAAGCATTTAAGCTCACAAATGCTATATATATTTTTTTGTTTTGTTTTGTTTTGTTTTTGTTTTTTGGGCATCACTGCTCTCCGGTGGTGGGAGTAGGAGGCCCAGCCCCACTGCTGGAATTGAACCTCCGTCCCAGTGGGCCGCAGTCCCGCGCACAACCCCTATGCCACCGGGGCTCAGCCCACAAATGCTATATATTTTGATGGCTAGATACTCTCAGTTTTCTTCACCACATTTGCTTTTACACCCATTTAGTATTCAGTGATCATGTCTGGTGGGTGAGCATCACAGAATGCCAGGTAGTTAGAACAAAGTATTCTTGCATCTGGGGTGGTGGGGTGGGGGGGGGCTTGAGCAGAGACTCAAAGTCCAACCACATCCTCGATGTATTGCCATATAAATATATGTACATAGGTCAATACCTCTAGTCTTATGAATTAATATATTTACATAAGTGCACACCTATTTTTATACCTCTGTCCATAGCTTTGCTTCCTAGATCTTTCCTCTATTTCCTTATACCTTCCTCCACCCTCACCATCAACCTAGCCCTTCTTCTTCTCAGCTAGATTGCTGTTGCTCCAATACCACCAGAATCTCTAAGTCCTCCTCATTGTTGCTTTTAATTCCCTAGCTGTTCTCCGGTCTATGGCCTTGTTTGCACACTGCTCATATTCCCACCTCGTTCTGTGTCCCTCAGACAATATAGATTCGGTTGCTTTCTCCTTGGGCTTGATGATGGCTAATGATCAGGAGCATTTTTTGCTATATTTGCTGGCCATTTGGGTCTCATCCCTAGTGAAACTTCTGTTCAGGTCTTTTGTCCACTTCCTCAGGAGGTTAACTGTTTTTTTTCTTTGTGTAGGCTATGAGATTTTAGTAATAAATCCTTTGTTTTTAGTGTCATTGCTAAAAATCCTCTCCCAATATGTGGGATCTCTTGTTACTCTCTTGCTGAAGTCTTTCAACACATAGAGATGTTTTTCTTTAGTATATCCCATTTGTCGATTTCAGCTCCATTTGTGTGGATATCCTTCCCTATGACAGTTAGTCTATGTATTACCTGCACTAAGGTTCTTAGTTTTGTCCTGAATCCTTCATTGATGGTTCTGGTATTTTGGGGTTTTATTTCTAGGTCTGTGATCCACCTTGAGTTTGAGGTAAGGGTCTTGTGCTTCATTTTCCTACATGTGAATTTCATTATTTCTATCCCCACTTGTTAAAGAGGGCATCCGCCTCCCACATGATGCTTTTTGGGCCCTTGTCAAAGATCATTTGTCCGTATGCTGGTGGTTTTATTTCTTTGTGTGGAGTTACTTTCCATTAGTCTGAATATCTGTAATTATCCCATTGCCACCCTGTTTTGAACACTGTGACTGTATAGTAGGTGTTAAAATCAGGTAAAGCAAGACCTCTGACTTTGTCCTTCTTCTTGAGGTGTTGTCTGCTAATTCTGGGATTCGTCCCTCTCCATATGAAATTGGTGAGCAATTTCCCCAAATCTTTGAAGAAGGTTGCAAGTATTTAAATTGGGATAGCATTAAACTTCTATAATGCTTTAAGTAAGACTGATATGTTTATTATATTGAGTCTTCTCCATTAATGGAGGTCACTTTTGGCTCGTGTAATAGGGTTCTATAGTTTTCCTTCAATACGTCTTTTGGATTTGGGTGTTAGATATATCCCTAGGTATATGTTTGTTCTTGATTATTGTGAAGGGTATTGTCTTCTTGATCTTCTCTTCCACAATCTTGTCCAATGTACAAAGTAAACCAGTAGACTTGTCTGTTAATCATTTATCATGCCACTATTCCTTATCCATCTATCATTGTTAGTACTCCTGCTGTGGAGCTTTGGGGTTTTGAATATATGGATTCATGTCATCTACAAGTAGAAATAGTTTCATCTCCTCCTCTCCCACAGAGGTACCATTAATGTCCTTCCACTGCCTTATGTTGTTAGCTAGGACCTCCAGTATGATGTTGAAAAGAAGTCACACATATTGACTCCTCAGACTCTGGGACCTTTTCCTGCAGAAATTAATGGCTCTGACTTTAGGTCCAACAATCCCTCATACATTTTTTTACTGAAAAATAAATTTCTGATAGAAGCAGGAATATGGTAATGAGTAGATCAGTTTATTCCTTTCATAAATTTGTGGGTGATATGACTAAAGTGCATAAAGTTAGCATGAATCCCTACATCTATCCGTCCAGGAACCTGCTCAAGAAAGTCTACAAAAACAGGAAGAAAGAAGTACTCTAAAAGTACATAAAAGGACCCCTTGACAAAAATCACAGGAAGGGTCATCAGCATTTGAATATCATTTGAATGAAAATACCCTACTTCCTGTAGTCAAATGTATAGCTCTGTGAGAATAGAGAGATTTACATGGCATTCTGATATGGCTAACTTCTTTTCTGTTTCTTTCTTTCCTTCCTTCTTCCCTAAGCCTTTAATCTATCTTGATTTCTGACTAATAATGTTATGTTTTTTAAAACTATAATACCCTTCCTTATTCTCTACATCTATTTTTTTCCATTTTCCTTCACATCTCTCATTTACTGCTACTTTGGTCTCTCGTTCTTTTAGTAAAATTTTCTCCTCCTCTATTGTCCTCTTCTTTTAGACTTCTTTCTTCATTCATTTCAATAAAGACTTGCTTACCACTTTATACTCCTCTCATTTTTCTTAATCTTTTCATTCCTTTTCCTTCATCTCATTTTACTTTTACTCTTTTCTCCTTGTGATTTTCTTTTTCTTTCTCCTTATAGTCTTAGATATAAAAATAGGACATGTAAGGCAAACAAAGAAGTAAGTCTCAAGCATTCAGAATTGTTAAAAATAAAACTGAAATTGGGTTGAACTCCGGTGGCGTAAGTGGTTGAATGTGGAACTGCAGCCTGCAGGCTTGGTGGTTCAAATCCAGTGGCGGCTCTCAGGAGCCGCACTGGGTGGCGCCCATGACCACCAGAGGCAGCGATGCCCACAAAAATAAATAAATAAATAAATAAATAAATAAATAAATAAATAAATAAAACTGATATTATTTATATTGATCTCCAACTGCCTCATTAATAAATTAAATTATATTATTTCTCCATATATACATATATATATATATATATATATGAGAGACAGAAAGAGAGAAATAAGATAATCTGAATGGCTGTTATTGGTCCTTTAGACCAATGCACTCATCTATTTTTCTGAAATGCTTTGAGGACAACTGTATTTGTCATTATATACAAGCCTTCATGTCTGATAGTGCCCAGCTACTATTAGTGAATATTTGCTTTGATAGAAGATTCTATAATTAAATCTCGACCAAAAGAGACAATGTGAAACATAGGTCCAGTTGCTCAAAAAGTAGAAACAAGAATTAAAACAATACAATTTCTTAGAGACAAAAATCTCTGCTCACAAAATGAGACAAAATAGACTAGCACAAATATATGACTAATATAAAGAACCAAATTACTTTTATGACAATCACTGGGAATAAATACAAAAGAATAATTATCAGATAATTTCAACAGATGGGAAAATACTGTCTAGAGAACTGTGAGAGATTTTCAAAAGCATTAGAAAAATACGATGTGCTGTTGGGTGATTTCAAGTCATTTCTGACTCATAATGACCATATGAACAGCAGAAAAATACACTTCCCTGCCTTTTCATCCTCATAATTGTTATTATTTGTTTGGCCATACATTCAGCTACTATTTCAATCTATCTTGTCAAAGGTCTTCCTCTCTTTCAATGCCCCACTACTTTACCAAGCATGATGTATTTCTCCAGTGACTGGTCTCCTAATAGCATGTGCATGTTGAAGCCTCACTATACTTAACTCTAAAGAGCATTCATGCACTTCTTCCATGACAGATTTGTTTTTTTCACCAGTCCATGGTACTTTTATATTGTCCACCATAATTCTGATATATATTTTGACCTTTCTTTTTTCCTGCCCTTTTAATAATCATTTTAACAACAATAATCAATTCAACAACATATCCATGTATAATCCAGTGCCATTGATTATATTCTTCATGTTATACACCATTGTTGATATATTTTTCCAGATTATTCTACCAGCATTAACATAAACTCAATGTCTCCTAAGCAAAAACACTTCCTCCTTCACCCATGCTAACCATTGATCAAAATGCTTTCTTTCGTTCTTTCTTTGTAGTTTTCTTGATAAAATATTCACATGCCATACAATTCTATAGCTAACTTGGTAATTTGGTCTCAAAAACAATTGTATATGCATCATTACAATCAGTACTAATGGTCCCTCCTCCTCCTCTCATTCATGGTTTGCTTCCCAAATCCCACACTTCACCTTCCCCACACCCCAGTAAATCATTGCACCAGTTATTATCCCTATATCTCCATTCATTCTGTGCCTCACAAACTGAGAGACTCAAGGAAAACTATAAAAAACAAAATATGAATAATAATATAAAGATAAAAATTAAAGAGCAATAATAAACTACCATCATTATTTAAAAAACAAAAGGATAAATTTTTTATGGTAGAATAAGTGAGAAATATTTGAGCCTCGATCAAATTCAGGTTGAATCAAGAAAGGCATCAACTGATCAAGTATCATACCATGTTCAATCCACCATAAACAAGCTTACAATAAACTGTCTGATGGTACACCTGTTCCAGTCCCTTGTCTGTGGCTAGAGGGCCTATCCCAGAAGCTTAATATGACTAGCTATTCTGCAGATGGATTTGGTGTCCCCACTGTCCTCTCTAGCCTTCTACAAATTGGGTGTTCAAAATTTAAGCTCTGATACTTTTCCCTCCATAATATTTGGATTTTGTTATAATCATCTTTGGATAACACAGGCTGATGATCTACTTCCATGTGAACTTACTTGATGCCTTACTTAGATGATTGCTTGTTTGAATACAAACCTTTAAGACCCAAGACACTATTTCAATGAATAGCTGGGCATCATTTGCTTTCTTCACCATAATTTGCTTTCGCACCCTTATCTTCAGTGATTTTTTTCGTGATAGCAAGTATAGAGTAGGGTCATGTTATAAGAACTAGCTGTTCTTGATTGATGTGGGAGCCCAGACTCAATCCTCCTGTCCACAGGATATGACAACTCTGGGTAATTTTGGTGATCATGTTATGAAAGCAACAACAACAACAAAACTCTTACAAGAACAACAACTACAAAAGAAAAAAAAAGGATATAACAAAAAAGAGAACATTGCCAATCATCCACCTGGAGTATAAGGCGAGTGTGTTATAACATCAATAATGGATGCAATTACAAAGAATTTAAGGCATTGTTGATATGAGGTGTTCATGAATATACAGTCCAACTACGACCTGCAATCCCTGAGTTATTGCTTTATACAGATTGATTTCTTGATTGAGCTGTGTTTAAACTGAGGATGCCGGGTGGTGTGGGAGGAAAATTTCCTGTATAATTTCTTGTAAGTGAAGATCCTTTCTTATCAGGTTAAAACCTGTCTTATTAATGCAATGGGAACATTGCGTTACTAGATATTTGGTAATTCTGGTTCCCATATAGTTGGCCACCCTCTCAGGTTATGGTTGCAATGACTGCCGTGCTTGGCTTTTTCTCTCTCATCAGAGTATTTCAACCCTAAGTTCTAAGGTAATGGTAGTTTGAGTTATGGCCTAGTTTATTGAATCCTGCTTCCATGCTGAATGCTTCTGGTGTGGCCCTTGGGGGATGCCATGTAATTTTTCCCCAATTAGTGGGATTTTATTTTACTCTCCTGATGAATTCGTTCAATGTGCACAAGTGGTGTAATTTCAGCATGTTTCAGCCATCTATATCGTCTTCTACTGTTTCTGTTTCCTTCATTATACTTGGTAATATTTGCATGAGCTTCAAGAGGTCCTCCCTTAAATTTTTGTTCCAACTTTCTCATTGATAATCCTGTGAGCCTCGAGGTTTACACTTAGGCCTTTAATCCATTTTAATTTCATTTTTGTACAGGGAGAGTGTGGCAGTCACTTACTCTGATGTCAATTTGAAGATTAAGAGTATAGGGGTCAAGTCTAACCTGTCAGTATGGAGATAGTCAATGTGACCTCTGTGTGGGTATGGTTTTCTCCTTAGAATTCTGGGAAATCTAGCACTATTTCTTGCATGGATATGAGAGACTCATTACTCCCTTGGAGACACTCTACTGAAAAGACACAAGGCTGATCAGACCCCTGATGCCAGAAAAGCCACATAGAGACTCCTGCCAGTGCCGAGATGCTTGAGAAGCCACAGAGAGACCCCTGCTAGCACTGAGATGCTTACAATGCCCCTGGAGCCAAAGACTTTCTACCCACTGGCCTGTGATTATCTGGGAGTCATTGCATGTGCTTAGTCAGTCTGAAGAAGACTTATGGTTTTTTGTCAGACATATGGGCTAATTTCAGACTTATGATCTTAGACTGGACTGGGTTGGAGTATTGTCTTGATTGACAATTGTTTTTATATATAAATATCTCTCATATACAAACATGTTTATGAATTTGTTTCTCTAGTCTATCCAGACTAACACAGGGAACAATATGGGTCTTGTTTCATTCATCTGCATATGGAAATGAAGTGTTTAGAACACCATTTGTTGAAGAGGCTATCTTTGTCCAATTGCATATTTCTAGGTCCTTTGTTGAAGATTAGTTGCCTGTATGCTTCTGCAATTATGTCTGGATTTTTTCTTCTTATCCATTGTTCTATATACCTCTAGTTATACCAGTACCAGGATGTTTTTAGTACTGTGCCTATGTTCTAGGTTTTCAAGACAGGCAGTGAGAGGCCTCTTACTTGTTTCTTTTTAAGAAGCTCTTTGCTTATCCTGGGTCTTTTGCCCACCTATATGACTTTTATAATCAGTCTTTTTTCTTTAATTTAAAGACTACATTTGGTATTTGAATTGGGATTGTTGTTGTACTATAGTTTTATGTAGTATTGACATTTTCTCAATATTAATTCTACCTATCCACGAATACAGGCTATTCTTACCTTTATGTAGGTATTTGTTGATTTCTTATAGGAATGTTCTATAGTTTTCTCTGTAAAGGTCTTTTGTTTATTTAGTTAGATTTATTACCAAGTGTTTCATCTTTTGTTTGGCTATTATAAATGGTATTATTTTTAATACCTTTTTCATAGCTCTGGTTAAATTTTAGTTCTATTTATCTAGCATGTCAGCTGAGAGCAGCTTCTGAACCCTGAGACATTTAATCTTTGTCTCAAACTCAAACTTCCTGGAGCCCATGCTTTGTAAAAGGGCTATTGCACTTTCCATTTGTATTGTTATATCAATTCTTTGATAATAGGTCAAGTATGTTTTATCTGCCACCTAAAAACTTAAGCAGAGGGAGAGAGTTCAAATGGCTGTGCTTTTTGTATGTTCTTTTTCTTAAAGATGTCAGCAGGCTGTGTAGAGTTTTACCTCAGGGTGGAGGAATTAGTTTTGCAAAGTGTAATTGTATCTACTCCATCTTGTGTTAAAAGTTAGTCTATTCACTATTTATTCCCATTCCAGGATTCCCTATAGAGTTAATCCCACAATGCTCATTAATCTGTGCATTCCTGCTAAGGATTAGTTCGGCCTTTGGTAACAGGCAAGGTCTCCCTTGACTTGGGCCAGGAGGCAAGCCTATTAGTGTTTATATCCCATGCAGACATATCCCGTATTGCTATACCCCTGAAGCTCGGCCAGTTACTCAACCTAGGGAGCTCCTGCACCAGGCAAAATCAGTTGGGGCACACAGGAATCAGCACTTAGCCATGTACAGCTGAATGTTGATTACAAAGTAGAGTCTATCTGCAGACATTGCTGTTCTTTTATTTTTTAAACTGTGTGTCTACTTATCTTTTATTGAGAATATTGCAGTCTTTAGGTATGGGATATCCCTTTCTGTGGCCCCTCTGTGGAGGTCTCTGCAGAGTCCTTCCTCTGTGTGCTACTTAGATGCCATCTTGCTCTTGTTTTCTTCAAAAACGATGTTCATGATGTCTTTCCACAGCTTATCAGATCTTCTGCCTCTAGTGTTCAATGTGTCAAATCAGTTCTTGAGACATTCTCCAAACTAAAGTATGATAGACCTAAGAGTATATTTTTTCTAGGAAAAAGACTAGAAAATTTCTGACACAGGAAAACCAAGAGATTTAGCTCAGCTTATTCAGCAGAAGGCATGTAGGCAAAAAATAATGAGACTGCATATATAAAACCCTGAAAGAAAATAATTACAAATTGGAGTGTTAGCTTTTATTTCAACTTGACAGGGTCAGAATTCTCATAATTTAGGAGGGAAGGCCTCCCCCATGATGTAATTTAACATCCAGTAATAAAACAGCTTCATGATGGCATTTGCTATGAGCAATAAAGTAGTTGTAAGAAGCTTAAGGAAGAGATCAGTGCCCCTTTCAGATCACCACTCTGCTGCAACATATAGGACGTTTCCAGTGAGCAAAGCCTACTTTTATTTAAGCAAACTCTGCAAGAAATGTTCTACGTCGTCTTGCTGTTCCAGATCCTGCGTCTGGGTCAGAGACTCACTATATTGCCTGACAACACTGGAAGCAAATGGTGGCCCACTATTTTGCCTCATGAACTGGGATTAAATAGATTTTGTAACCAGAGACCTTCCATGATTGCTTGTTCATCTTCCTACACCTTTTCATTGGCCTCAGCAGCTAGGTGAGTCAGAAAGAGTTATGAACCAACTCGCTAACCTTGAAGTCATTGTTTTAGATTTCCATCAGTCTGTGAGCTTCCTGCTTCCAAGTTAATCAGACAAGGCAGCTACACAAGCCAGGGAAAGCATCCAACCTAAAATATATTCCACGGACTTGAACTTGACTCAATCCAACAGCTTCTACAGCTGTGTGAGCCATCTTTCTTAAAATCTTTATACTTCTTTCTTTATATACACTTATAACTTGTTATCCTTTCTAGATAGCCCAGAATTATAGGGAAAGCAAGAATATATTTTTTCAAAATGATCCCTCAAATTTAAGGATAAACAGGGTCTTTTCCAAATATGGAGAATTTAGAGAATTTTGTAAAAGCAAAATTTACAAGAGATATTAATGGGGGCTTGTTTGGATAGAGAATCAACAATAAATGTCAAGCTAACATTCTACCATCCAGAAAACAATTCATTTAAAGTACTCAAAGCAAAATAAAATTACAAAACTAAAAATAGGAAGCCAGAGATATCCATCCACAATGCAAACAATTAAATAAAGGAGTTAATAAAAATATTAAATATTCAAAGACAGAGAGATTTGGTGTAAAGTTGGGATGAAAATAAAAATAATATAACTTAAAAATTTGGAAGAATCTCAACAAAATATAAAAGAGGAAATAAGCAAGAACCTAGTAAATAGTAAAACACAGCAAAGAAAAAAATGACAAAAAGACTTCACAAACAAAATGACTCATCTCCAAAAATTACAAAACATAAACAAACCAAGAACAACATATATACAAACATAAAAGCTCCCAAAAGATGGCAATAAACTCATACCTAACAAAAATAACACTTAATCTAAATAGACTATATGCACCTGTCATGTGATAAAGAGTTACAGAATGGATATGAAAATAGGTTCCTTCAATATGCTACATACACCTTGACTTCCTAGACATGTACAGATATTTAACCTAATAACAAATATATGTATATATACTTTTACAACACACATGGAACAGTCTCTAGGATAGATAATATGGGAGGACAGTAGCTGAATTAGAAATTCCACAAAGTGAACTGGATCTTTCCTGTGTTAGACAGGGTTTTCTAGAGAAACAAAACCAGGACACTAATAATTGTATATATTAATATAGATAAAAGATATCTAGCATAAAAATAAACAGTTAATTAATCTATACAGCAGTATGAATGGCTTGGTGCAACTCACTTGCATGAGACATCTAATACAATGGCAATCTTTTGAGTCTTGGGGGCCTCCGGGTAGTCCTCTGTAGAGCAATTCATGCTACCCAGCCATAGGCAGCAAACAGCAAGGCAGGTCACCAACAGTCAGCCAGATGACAGGGTCCGATAGTCCCCAGCTCAAGAAATGTATATTACAGTAGTGTGACGAAGCAGGGCTCGAAGGAACCTCAATTTACAGCAACACAGTCCACGAATTAGGTGTTCCATGGATAGTTTAGTTTGTAGATTGAGGCACAGGACCAACAAAACAGCTGGCTCGCCGAGTCATTTATATCTCCACCTTTCAATTAGTCTCACATGTATTAACTGGCTGTGTTAAACCTACCGGTGATAAACTAGCTATCTTCATTGGCCATGTTGGGACAACAAACCTACCTATCACATTACCCTAAACTTACTTGTTGCAAAAATAAGGAACTAAAAAACTACCTTAAAATTTAAGCTGAAACTCCCTAGTGTGAGAAAAAGCAGGTGATCACTATTCCAAGGGTTAAGGAATTGGTGGCCATTGGACTTTGGGTGGACTTGAACCTATTGCTTTGAGAATGCTCAATGAATGCCAACATATATTTGCTGTTCTAGTGCTTTGTCTTTTTTTGATAAGTTTCAGTTATCAAAAGGTTAGTTTTGCCTCCGTAAAGAGTGCTACTGAAAACATTTCACACCTCCAACTTTCATATCTTGTGTAACTAGTATCCAGACACCAAAGTTTTGAAAAATATTTTAACGTCTCATGTGTTGAAGTCTGATAAGAAGTTTGACACATGTATAAATTACTTTGCTCAAGATTGTCTTACCATTGACAAAAATAATATTACTATCTACAGAATTACCATCATTTCCATGGGGATGATTCATGATGTGATAGTTAAGGTTTATTGTGCCAACCTGGAAGATAAACACATGTGGGATTAATTGAAAGACAGAGAGATAAATGGCTTGGTGAGTCTCACTTTTCTTGTTCTCTGATGGTGAAACCAGTGTGTAGCTGCCTTAGCTAGTTCTCTGCCTCAGCTGGCAAAGCTCACTTCCCTGAGGACCTACCCTGATGCAGCCCAGAGTGCTGGAACAGTCTCATAGACACCTGCCAGCGCTGAGATGTTTACAGGCTCACTAATTTGGCTTTCCTCCCGCATTCAACCTTTTTGTGTGTGTTTTGCAAGTTTGAAGAAGACTTTGTAGATTGGTGCCAATACGGGCTAATATCAGACTTATTGGCTTGGACTGAACTGGGTTGGGATGCTTTCTTAATGTAAATGTAAATGTAAAAGACATTTATATATATGTCTTTATATAAAATTCATATACATTTGAGTTTCTGTAGATTTGTTTCTCTAGTAAACCCATACTAACACAGATACTCCAATAAAATGAAAATATCTCTAAAAGTGAACCATAGACAGTTACATAAATGGATTTTGAGCTGTTACTTGAGTGTAGCCTTAATATTAAGCAATTAGTTCTTGTGACCTGGCCCTGCCCAGTACTTTCCATCAAAAGGAAATCAGTGAAGATATGGGTGCCATACTTAGTGTTGTGAAGTGTCTGGCTATCAGAGAAAGTAGTGTCTGGGTTCTTAAAGTCCCGTCTCGAAGCAAGCAAACAAGGTATTGAAGATCAGTTTTAGTCCACATAGAAGAATCATACTGTGTTGGATTGGGTAGACTATATAAACAATCCATGGACACACATATGTATATAAGGGAGAGGTTTATATACGAGAGCAATTGAACATTGAGAAAACATTCCATCCTAGTCCTGATAAAGTTCATAAGTCTATTAGCCCATATGTCTGACAGAAAATTTAAAGTCCTCTTCAGACTCATGAAATGCAATGATGCTGAATGCAGGAAGATCACAGACAAGCTGGTGGGAATTATTGTAAATCCAGTGGCATTGTAAATATCTCAGCACTAAGAGGGGTCTTCACGTGGCTTTTCTAGTTCCAGAGTTCTGGATGCATCAGGGTGGGTCCATGTGGCTTCTCCTCAGGGATATCTCACAGGGAGTGAGCAAAGAGAGGGAGTGTCTCTCACTTCCAAGGAGGAAAAATCAGGATTTCCAGGAATTCTGAGGAGAACGCCAGGCCCACACTGAGGCCTCACTGGCTATTGTGTGATTGATAGGCTAGACTCCATCCCTCCACACTTATATCCTTAAATTGACAATTATAATACTACCACACACACCATTTTGTGCGGTCCAAGGATGGTAAATAATAAGATCCAAACCTGGAGGAGGACATGGTACCAGTACCCAAAGTTGCAGAGCTACAGAAGCAGCTCACACAGACGTTTGCTAAAGCTAACCTTCAAAAGTTGTTTACAACAAGTTGAAGGGGGTGAGAATTCAAAATAATGATGAATCTGACTTCTCTTGAGAATATGAGCAATTAGAACAGAGTCCAGCATAGAACCTCTATCCTACTAGCTCCTAACTTTGATGTATATTATGTTCTCCTAAAGTATTTTTAAATTATTGATTCCCAGGATACACTTCTTGGTAATTAAGCTATAATAGCTGGGTGACAGCACACTTTTGGAGCTTTAGATATAACCATGTAACTTCAACTGGCAGCAGAAATTAGAAACCTGCTTTAATCAATTGAAGCACAACGTTTGTTACTTCCAAAATGTTTTAAACATCTTGTAGTCCTTGGGTGAATTTTAACCCAAATCAAAAAGTAACTGCAAACTCCCACTTTCTACCACCTCAAAAGCCCCATCATAGTGCTCCAAAATGCTTGTTTCCCAAACTGACACTTCGCTAAATTCCATCCTTAGCAGCATAAGTAATATGTTGTTGGAAATGAAGAGAGCGACCCCTGTAAGCCATTAGAGAGAAAGTTACATTGACCTTCCAGGAGGGACAAGATTATCACAGGAGCAGTGTTAGAAGGGACTAGGCTTTAAAATGATAGTTGCAGTCTGAGGAAAGAGAAGAATGGTGATGGCAGGAAGAACACAAGAATAGATTTTTAAAAATGTCTCAGTAGTTCTATACGTGAGTCTGAAGAGTAATTTTTTCAAACCCCCCTGGGGGTGGGCACCAGACAGGGAGGTTCCCTTCATCTAAGGACACTGTTTAAATGGGAAAATAGGCTTGACATTCACTTACCATTTTCTTCTCCTGCAGCAACTTGTGGACTTTCTGTTGTCTTCTTGTGGAAAGAGTTAGGAATGACTTTCCATTGTCCACTAAGTTGCTGTACATAGTCCTAGGAAGCAAGAAATGTGGTTAACAATCGAGAGATTCTTGGGACATATCTATTTAATCTTCTGATTCATAGGACTCCTGTAAAAACTAACTGCTGCACTATTTCCAGAAAATCTGGTCCCATGACATCCCTAGGTCAATGGCAATATTCTTTTTTAATTAAAAATCATTTTATTGGGGGCTTGTACATCGTTTTCCACAATACATAAATAAACCTGCTGTGCTAAGCACCTTCACATGTCCACTACTGTCATCATTCTCCAAACATCTGCCTTTCCCCTTGAGCCCTTGATATTGGCTTTTCCATCCTTTCCCCTCTTCCCCTGCTCTCCCCTCCCCGTCAACCCTCAATATTCTAAAAATTATTATTGTTCTGTCATAGCTTACACCGCCTGACCTCTCCCCCAACCCACTCCCCTGATGCCTGTCCTTCAAATAGGAGCTTCTGTGTATATCCCTGCAGTTGGTTCCGTCTCTCTACCCCCCCATCTCTCCACCCATCCAGCAGTTTCAGTCTCACCACTGGCCCGAAGGAGCTCATCCGTCCTGGTTTCATGTCTCCAGCTTCCCTCTCCACCAGTGTACCTTCTCTAAGTTCATCTGGATTTGTAAGGTAGAGTTGGGACCATGATGGTTAGGGGGAGGAAGGCTTCAGGAACTAGAGGAAACTTGTATGCATCATCGCTGCCTGACTGTACCTTGACTGGTCTGTCTCCTCCCTGTGACTCCCCTGTAAAAGGCTGACCAATTACCCACCAGTGGGCCTTAGGTCCCCACCCTGCTCTCCCCCTTATTCGTGATGATGTGATTCTTGTTCTTTGATGCTCGATACCTGCTCCTCATGGCCACATGCTGATCACACATGCTGGTGTGCTTCTTCCTTGTGGACTTTCCTGTTTCTGTGCTGAATGGTGATTCATTTATCTTCAAGTCTTTGAGACTCCAGACATTCAATCATTTCGTAGCTGGGCACCATCGTTTCTTCTACTCTGTTTGTCTTTGTATCCTTTTGTCTTCAGTGATATTGGGAGTCAATTGGTCAATTGATTTTGATCTTTGTTCTTTGAATTGGCAATATACTTTACAAGTGAAGATTTTGAGATGGAAAGTAACTTGTTCGAAGTAATAATTGTGAAAGCTTAGTGTGACAGTGAATACAGAACGGATTAGAGAACAGAGAAACTGGAGGTAGATGATGATTAGAACATTATATTAATCAGGAAACATGGAGTAATTTTTTGAAGTGACAGAAGTGAGAAACATTGTGAACAAAGATTAGGCAGAATCAAGTAATAGACTAAGATCAGACTGGTGAGTGAGAAATAACGATATATAAGCTTCATGGAAAATTAAGGATTTTATCAAACCCTCATGACTGAGGCACTAACCCTACTTGGTAATACCACATTTAACCTGAAGACTCAGTTCTCTTGAGATAAAAGAATTCCTTCAGTGCTAATTGCAAGCTTTATTCTTTAAAATAAAGTGTTTCTTCATATCATAAATGAATTTATTTTTTACATGTGCATGGCTACTGAACTCAATGCTATCGAAAATCATTGTCTCCATAAGAAAACGAACAGAAAATGCTCCCTAGAAAACTAACAGAAAGAACATTAATTAATGAGATTTATTCTTGTTGTAATCCTAATTAGTTGATCAGATAAATTAACTCTTACTAAACAATGACAAGGGCTCTGAAAATGTTGCTTCAGATATTAAAAGGGTGGTTGTGGTGGTATAGGTTCTCTTTTATGTCACTTTCTTGATCATAGGTTTATAATTATGCTAAAATGATTAGTAAATAGCTCTGTTACAGTCAATTAAATAATCACTCTGTTTGTTATCCAGATAAGTGGCTTGCTATCCACATAAGCAGTTTGCACTTGGTAAAGTAGAATGCCAGAGGAAAAGACAATAAAGGAGATGGACTGACACAGTGGCTGCAACGTTGGCAACTCAAGCATAACAATGATTGTATGGGCGCTGCAGGACTGGAAAGTGTTTGCTTATGTTGTACATGGTGCTACTGTGAGTTGGAGCTAACCCCAAAGCACCTACCAGCACTAACAAGAATGACTGGATGATGTATGACTGACATTCACATGGATTGGCTAGTGATGTAAGGTGAATCATCTAATAGGTGATCTTCACCAGGATTAGTTTTTCCCTCCCCAAGCCTGACTTTTGACAGGTTTACCTGGGAGGCTTGTCTACTGACTGATAAAAATTCTAGAAGACAGATGCTCTGATGGTGCTTCCTTGTTGTGGAGATTTGGGAGGGAAATGTACTCTTTGCTCATGGAGCCCAGCATCAAGAATCTTCTACAAAACCTCACTAGTATAAGGTTGATTTCAACTCATCAGATAGGACTGAGTAGAAGTGCTTCTGTGGGTTTCTGTGATTGCAAATCTTTGTAGGAGACAAAAGGCCCTTCTTTCCCCTGTGAAGGGGCGTGTGGTTTCTAACTGCTGTCAGCTGTCCACCACATCACACTCTACACCAGCTTGCCTGCAGGTCAACAAGAGTTCTACCATCTAACAGGTAGCGCTGAGACCAGGAAGAGAGTAGGCCCACAATATGAAGCTGACACCTTCAAGAGGTAGAACACCAATGGAAAAGTGTTTTGGGTGCAAACCATACAGAGGTTGCTTATAAAATGGATTTGCTATAGAGTTAACATGTTAAATTGTCATACTGACCCATCATTATTCTAGAGTTGCTGGCTGAAGGCTAAGAAAGGTCTTGTTGATAAAGTGAGAGAGCAAACACAGCAATTTTATCCTTGAACTGATCTGAAGGTACACCTTCTGTTGGCACCTGATCAAATAGAATATGCAGTGCCTGGTCTTGTCCAGTGCCACAAAGATAGACATGACTTTTTTGAAAACTGTGAAGAAGTCCCCTTTTAGACATAGGTGAGTTCCTGCATAGTTTGCCAAGTAGGAGCCACCCCCACTCACCACTCACGGTGATGTGTGGAATGATCTAAGGGCATTGCAAGAGCAGATACCTACACTTCATCCTGGATTCTGGGCTGGCGTACAAAAGGTTTTCATTGCTCGGGAGGTCATGAGGAATTTTTTTTTTGAGAGGACAGTAGACCATAAAAGTTCGGGAACCTTTGTTCCACTGCAATGCTAAATAGAGTTTCCATAGGTGTGCGAGGGACTTCTTTTCAAATATGTTCCTGTGGTTTACAGATTACTTTCTGTAAGTTATCTGTTCTTATGTTTTACTACTTATCTTTTATGAAAATGGCTTCCACTTGCCCCATTGTTTTATACGTATGACTCACATGGATCAGATTGTAGAGTTCTCAGGGTTGCTCGGGATGTAGTGATACAGCATGCGTGTGTAAGCACATATGCAGACAGGGTTGTGGTAGGCAGACAATTAAGGCTGCTGGGCAACAGTCCACTGTTGGGGGGAGGACAGAGACACTTTGAGATATTAAGATCCCTAGACTTCTCAGCTAGTAGTAGCAACACCAATTCACATTTCCTGAGTGATTACACACATCAGACACTGCTTCTTAGATATATTAATTTACGGAATCCTTCAACCAATTTTATGAGAGGGTAAACACTTTATCGTATCTCTATTGCTAAGGGATGTTATAGGGATCATGTCTTCACTTTCTGTGGCTGCACAATGGAGAAGGAGAATTAACTCCTTACCAGTCCAAGGCAGAGAGCAGATAGGCCTCTGCCCTACAACTTTTTTTGCTTTATTTTGACAGAAGTCATTCCTCCCTAGCACTACTTCTCTACTTGTTAAGATAGTTCGGCAATAGCCACACAATTATGGAGGTTTATTAAGAATGTTAACAGGTTACCACAAGCTAAGAGAAGAAAACAAGGATAAAATCTCTGCTGGTAATCTCTTCTCAGATAGAGGTTAAGTCTCTCTGGTTCTCATCTTTATAGTCACATGATTCCTTGGGCTCTGCCTTGTTCTGTAATTTAGGAACCCTGCTGTTTTGCCTTTATGTATCTCTCGTCTATTATCAGTGACACATAATCCTGCATTTCATTACATATGGCCTCAATCACATGGCTGAGGTAACAAAAAAATTCCTCTACCACAAAGAGTCCTCAGTGTCTTCAGGATGTGTTGGGAAATCCAGCTCTGCCTAATCTGGCCCAACTATCTCTAGCAGGTGATGTCAACTATCAGAGTTTGCTGATATATGGAGATAGATCTATGTAAGTATAATATTGTCAACCTAGCTATGTGCTCAGATGATAACAGAACAAGCTGGTTTGTCCCATTGTCTGAAGATCTCATGTCTCAGTGCTGCTGCCTCTGGTGCCTTTGCCACTTTAGACAGAGGTCCGGTATGCATTCTAGAGGTGACTGTCCTTTTGGATGATTCTGGGATTCGTTCTTTTTGCTTCTGAGATGTAGTCATGTAGTCAAGGGAATGATGAAATTGACCAATACCTGAGTTCTTTACACCATATGTACTTTGCAGTCATTCGATGGGAGTTTTTGAGAAATTGATGGAATAGTCATAAGTAATTACATTTCACTTCATCACATGTCAGGATCACCATGAGTTGGTATCAACTTGATGGCAGAGAGTTCATCACAATAGCAGATGAAAATGGGCCACATAGAAGTTGAGTAAGAAGCCAAGGCTACAAAAATGGATGGAACCCAGACTGAAATGCATAGTTTGGATTCACAGCTCACATATTAATGCCAATGTTCTAATATCTTGGAATACCATTTGTCTATCAGATTGTCGTTTCTGTGGTGGCATGTGGGTGGCTGTGATGATAGAAGCTGTGTCACAGGTATTTCCAATACCAGAAGGGTCATCCAAGTGAACAGGATGCAGTGGTGCTTCCAGATGAAGAAAAGACA
This sequence comes from Nesogale talazaci, assembly GCA_004026705.1. Taxonomy (NCBI): domain Eukaryota; kingdom Metazoa; phylum Chordata; class Mammalia; order Afrosoricida; family Tenrecidae; genus Nesogale; species Nesogale talazaci. The sequence continues at coordinate 52,708 of PVJH01002031.1, forward strand.
AAGAAGGACTTTGTTACCCATTTCAGAGGAAAGGAAATAGCCAATGAAAGTAACATTATACATAGCTTTGAAATATCACCAGGTTCTGAAAACATAATGAATCTAAATGGATATGGGGGATAGGGTTGGAAGATAGCACTTCCAATTAGAGGGCACTTGAACTGTCACTGAGGAGGAGTTTATTTCTTGAAGTGGAGTTGACCATGGTTATGGGAATGAGGTAAAGCCTGTGAGAACAGAGAACATATGGGTCTTCATTTGCTAAAGGAGCATGATTCAAGATAAGGATAAATAGCTGCAAAAATCTGCTATCAGAACATAAAATGTGTGAAGTACATATCTAGAAAATTGGAAGCTTTCAAAAATGAAATGGAACTACAAATGTTCAACATCTTAGACATTATTAAGCTTAGATGAACTTTTATGGACCAATTTGAATCAGAAATTTATGATTTGCTATGCTCGGAATGACGCAGTCAAGAAGAATTGTTTTACATTCATTGTCAGAAAGGATATTTCACAATTCATTTGGAAGCACAATGTTGTCTCTGATAGGTTTATATCTATCTGCCTTCAAGGAAACTCAATCAGTACATTAGTATTCAAATATATGCACCGACCACAAAAGCTAGTGGTAAAGAAATTGAATTATACTAATATATTCAGTCAGAAATTGCTCAAACATGCAATAGATGTATAAATAACTATTGGCAATTGGAATACATAGGTTAGAAAATATAGACAATGGAACATTACTTGGAAAATGTAGACTTGGTAATACTAATGAGGTTGGAGATCCTCTGATAGAATTTTGCAAGATCAACTATTGGTTCATAGAAATACTTTTTTTCAACAACATGAAAGGCAACTAAGCACAGGGAATTCTCCAAGTGAAACACAGAAATAAAACTGATAAGACATATAGAAGGAGACAGTAGAGGAGCTCAGTATCAGCTGCTAAAATCAGGCCAGAGACTGTTTGTGAAACAGACCATCAATTGCTCATATATAAGTTCAGGTTAAAGTTAAAGAACATTAAAACAAGTCAACAAGAGTCAAAATAAAACCTTAAGTGAATCCCATCTGAATTTGAGAACATCTTGAAAATAGATTTGACACACTGAAGTCTAATGACAAAAGACCTGATGAGCTGCAGGAGAACATCAGGAACATAATTCAGGAAGAAAGCAAGGTCCCTGCTTCAGTTCTGAAGTGTAGGACTCCTACTCATGGGTACCATCAGGATCCACTGCCAAAAGTTGAGGAGTTAGGCTACTGTTCCTAAGGGAGGAGGAAGGAATTGGGGTCAAGGTTTTGGGTGACACAGGAAAATAGGACTGCTGAAAGATAGGGAATGTGAGTTGCCATCACATTGGGACTTACAATAGAGCTGACACCTGTGTTAGGGACACTCTACCCTGAGTCTGAAGTCAGATGGATCTTGGCTAAAAGCAGAGTGTGCTAGAAATATGTTTACTTGTGTTTTATTGACTAGACACAAGCACTTAGCCATGTGAATAATACGAAACTATGGGTAGTCTTACGAAGAATAGAATCTCCAAAATACCACATTATGCTCATTTAGAACATGTACATGGATCAAGAAACAGTTGTACTTATAAAACAAGCAAATACTGGGCAGTTTGAAATCAGGAAAAGTGTTTCAAGTTTGTATTGTCTCACCATACTTATTTGACTCTATACTGAGCAAAGAATCTGAGAAGCTGGATTATATGAAGAAGAAAGCAACATCAGGACTGGAAGAATGCTTAATTATGCAAATGACACACTATGCTTTGCTGAAAGAGAAAAGGCCTTAAAGTACCGTATTTTCAGACCAAAAGACACCCCCCCCAAGTGGGGGAAAATGAGAGTGTGTCATATGGCCTGTAGGTGTAGTATCCCAAGAACATTTGTTTGTGATCCCATGCACCCTCTTACTGTCTGCTACTGTCTGCATGCTGTGGATTACTGTGTGTTCAGGGGTAGTCCCAACTCTTGGAGTCTCAATGTCAGTCAGGTTACATGACTGGCAAGCGCACACCTCCCTTCATTTTTTTAATGAAAGTGATGATGATTCTTAGCACCACTGTTGAGTTTATGCTCTTAATTATTACCATAGTTTGCTTTATTTTAACAAATATTTTCATACTCTGGTAAAACAAACAAACAAAATAAAGGTCACATAAAAAGCAAAAAGATTCAATTGAGCATCAGTAAAAAATGAAGCTTGTTCTTAACCATAGAGTAACTAAAGTAAATGGAGGAAATAATGAAGTCATAGGCCTGAATAGAAAAGCCCAAGGTTCATTTCAAGAAGACATTTATGATATTTATAATATATTGATTATATATTTTTATATTTCTAATATATACAAATAATTAGAGTTAGAAAAATAAAAAGGAAGCTGTCAAGCATGTCGTAAACTGACAGAACTCAAGAAAAAAATCAAGTCTTGAGTCATTATTGGGCAAAATATTGAATGATGCAGGAAGCAACACAAAAATTGGAAGGAATATATAGATTCTCATTACCAACAGCAAACAAGCAAATTTGATTGACATTCCATTTGAGATTATAGCATATGAGCAGAAACCAATAGTACTGTAGGAAGAAATTCAAGCTGCAATGAACCATTAGCCAAAAACAAGTTTCCAGGAATTGATGGAATACCAACCGAAATGTTCCAACAAGCTGCTGAAGCCCTGGAAACACCTGTCTGTCAGTAAATTTGGAAAACAGCTACTCGGCCAACTTACTTCAAGAGATACATATTTGTTCCCATTCCAAAGAAAAGTGACCCAACAGAATATTCAATTACAGAATAATGTCATTTATATCACATGCACATAAATCTTTGAGATCATCCAATAATGGTTGTAACAGTATATTGACAGGGAGCTGCGGCGATTCAGGCCAGATTCAGAAGAGCACTGGGAGCAAGCAATGCCATTTCTGCTATCAGGTGGATTTTGGCTTCAAACAGATAATATCAGAAAGATATTATTTAGTTGACTATGCCAAGATAGGGTCTATGTGGACCGAACAAACTGTGAATGACCTTGAGAAGAGTGGGCATTTCTAAATACTTCATTGTGCTCCTGTGAAACTTATTCACGGATCAAAAGCAGTTGTGTGAATAGAACAAGTGACTACTGCATGTTTCAAAATAAAATAAGTATATTTCAGGTTGTATCTTCTCACAAAACTTATTCAGTGTGTATACTAAGCAAATCATCAGATAAACTGGATTATAGGAAGAATGTGACATCTGGTTTGGAGGAACAGCTTGCCAACAACCAGTCATATTCATATTGCACTACTTTGTTTGCTGCATGTGAGGCAGAAGATCAAAGACTGATGAAGTTGAAGGATTGTAGCTTGCAGTATAGATTACATTTCAATGTAAAAACAACCCAAATCCTAACTAATGAACCAAGAGTTCGCATCATAATCAATAGAATAAAGAGTTGTTTTCAAGGATGTTGTCTTGCTTGGATCCACAAATGCTAATGGAAGCAGCAGTCAAGAATTCAAAAGATTAGTTGACTTAGGTAAATTTTCTGCACAAGATTCCGTTAGAGCAGCAGTTCTCAACCTGTGGATCACAATCCCTTTATGTGTTAAATGACCCTTTAATAAGGGTCACCTGATTTATATCAGTAGCAAAATTACAGTTATGAAGTAGCAACGAAAATAAATTTGTGGTGTGGTGTTGGAATAGGTCGGGCATGCAGGGAAGAGTGAAAGATTTCAATCGTGCACGCAGGGTTCGAAAACCTGACTTGATGGCACCGCTTTCACAAGGCTTATATAGGTTTCATTGACCAATCAGCTCATACTTCCTTGTTTCCAAACATTTCCTAATATGGTCATGAGTTTGCAGTGTGAAAAACAATTGGCCCACACGGTGGGCTATGTAAAGGAGGTGTTACAGGCAGAGCTATGTAAATGAGGTGTAGCTGGCTGAGCCAGCTGACCAATCACATTACAGGATTTTACTGTCCAACCATTACAAGACCTTAGCTGTTACTAGGAGGAAGCTGGAAGTATCCTTATGGGCTGTGTTTCAGAAGTTTAAAGTGGAAGACTATCAGATAAGCTGACCAGGGGTCTTTCTGCAAGCGTGGGTTCCAGCAATCTAAGGTTGCAGATATCCAGCAGCTTCAAGACCGTTCCTGGAGACACAGCAGCATCCTGAGCTTTCTATGTCTCTCGCTCAGATCCACAAGTCCTGCCAAGAATGCCCCCACAGTTGGGGGTCACTAAAACATGTGGAACTGTGTTAAAGGGTTTCAGCAATAGGAAAGTTGAGAACCACTGCTTTAGAGTATTGAAAAATAAAGACTCTGCTTTAAAGAATTAAGAAATGCTGAACCCAAGCTATATGTGGTAGGTACTTGAAAGTATATAAATATCTACGGGTGATAGTCAACCTTTCAATCAGGTTAAAGTCTGATGGTGCCTCCTTGTTGGGATGACCTTCTCATAAAAAGAATCCTGGGAAACCCATCTACCCCCTCTCTCTGTGCCTTCACCTTCCTGCTGGATGACCCTGGTTGCTGCCAGAACACTGGAGACGTCACCACCACCATTGGATCCACACAACTTTACACCCGCCAACCTGTGAGATCCCTGTATTCTGCATCATTGTTTGTGGCTACATGAGTCTGAAGGGGAACTCATGGACTAGAATTGGGCTTATGGACTTGAGTTGGACTGGGCTGCGATATTTTCTTGATATATGATTACTACTTGATATAAAGTTCTCTTGACATATGAGTGTCACTGGATTTGTTTCTCTAGTCAATCCAGCCTAACACATGGTATTTTCCATTGCCTCCTATGTTTGTGAAAGGTGGATGTTGGATAAGGAAGACTGAAGAACAATAGATGCATTTGAATTGTGATGCTGGAGAAGACTGAAAGTACCATGGATTGTTAAACAGACAGACAAATCTGTCTTGGAAGAAATAGGGTCAAAGCGCTCCTTAGAAGTAAGGATTGTCCAGGACAGATGAACCCCTCAGGATTAGTATTGAGAGTGGAGATACTGGGAGGGTGGAGGGAAGAAAGGGAGAGCTGATTACAAGGATCTACATATAACCTCCTATCTGGAGGACAGACAGTGGAGGAGTGGATGAAGGAAGGTGTCAAGCAGTGTAAGATATGGCAAAATAACAATAGTTTATAAGTTATCAAGGGTCCATGAGGGGGGAGCAGAGAGGGAGGGAGAAAGATGAAGAGCTGATGCAAGGACTTAAGCAGAAAGCAAGTTTTTTAAGAATGATGACGGCAGCAGGTGTATTAAGGTGCTTGACACAATGCATGTATGTATGAATTGTGATAAGCATTGTATGAGCACCCAATACAATTCTTTATTTAAAAAACCCAAATCACAAAAAACATTACTCTGTCTTATAGGAACCCTGTATAGAGCGTCTGATACTGTAAATCTTTCAGAGAAGAAACAGCTCTCTTTGACCCTTGGAATGGCTGGCATGTTTGAACCGAAGACTTTGTGGTTAGTAGTGCAACGCTTACCTGGCAGTGCATCCTAGACTCTTTTCTAATGTACTATTCTTCAGATATTTGCTATGTCCTCCATGGTGTACCAAGCATTTGTTGCTGGTTGCAGACTTGATTCTGACTTATGGAAGTCCCAGGGGTGCAGAGTATAAGTGCTCTATAGTGCTTTCCAGGTGATGACCTTTCAGAAACAGATGGCAAGACCAGTTTTCTGAGGTGCCTTTAAGTTTGTAGTAGCTATGAACTGCCAGCATTTCTGTTGCACTTAACCATGTGTACCAAGACACTAGATCCAAAGTCCCACTTGTTATTCAAAAGTGACACCATGAGAGGTATTATTAGACTCCTTTTACAGATTAGAATTTTAAGAACTACAGAGGTTAAGAAATTGTTTAAGCAGTGCTGAGATAAAAACAGGGAAATCTAATTTATAATGAACACAATTAATGTATTATTTTTAAAGTAAATAATAATGAAAATAAAGGTTTTATTTTTCTATTATTTAAACAAATGACATCATGAAACTATGTTATCTTGCAGGTAGCTCTTTATCATGTACCTTACTGATGTTCAGAAAGCCTTAAATATGTGATAGGAGATTATTTATGTCTATTAATACTCAAAGATATTCCTGAGAACAGATGAGAAAAAAATTCATTATTGTAAATGTAAGTTTTCTGTGTAAACACGTTTTATTTATATTTATTTCAACTTATTAATGCAAACAAACTTTTACATATTTGGTGCTTAATGAAATATTTGCTATTCAAAAAAGAGAAGTAAGGATTGTGAGACTTCATCCTACATATTAGAACATGTCAGGGGAGATTTGTTCCTGCAGAAGACCATCATACTTGGAAAAGTAGAAGAGTAGCAGAAAATAGGAAGGTCCTCACGGAGGTGGATTGACAGTGACTGCAATAATAGGGTCAATCTTAGGAATAGTTTTAAGAATGGTGCATGACTGGGCAGTGTTTGTTCTCTTGTGCATAGGGTCACTGTAGGTCACAACTGACTCACTGGCACTTACCAACAATGAGTACTACCTTTGAACTATTATAAAGAACAAAAAGTATTTCACCTTAATATGAGCTTCTCAAGCTTCCCTCCAGCATGCTCAAGATAATTGAAGTTTAATGCCTTTTCATAAGTGAAGGGCAGGAGATAATTCAGTACCCCCAAATCTGACAGCCTTTTTCAGAAATAGCGCCAGAGTCAAGTGGGAAGGGCAGATGAATAAATGAAGAATGAGCAGTTATGAGGAGAGATATAGAGGAAAAGAGGTAAGAATAGAGACAGAGAAGATGTGAGGGTCTTAAGAGCACCAAGGAAAACTGTATAGGAAGATAGATTATATAGATGATACATAGACAGAAGATATAGGTACACTATTTTATATATATGGTAGTAACATAATTGATTGTCAGCTTGAATATATAAAAATGAAGAAGTGGAGTCTAGCCTGTCAAACGTGTCACAGTCTGAGGGTGCCTTCTTCAGGGCATGAACTTCTCATAGGAAAGGGCCTGGGAACCATCCCCTCTCTCTGCCTTCACCTTGCTGTTCATGAGTCACTCACAATGCTGCCAGAGCCACTCATTGGATCAAAAAACTTTGTACTTGCCAGGTAACATTCCTGCATTCTGCTTCATTCCATATAGCTTTGTAAGTCTGAAGAGGGACTTATGGACTAGTATCAGACATATGGACTTGAGTTGGACTGGGCTGGGCTGCCTCCTTGACATATAATGGCTTCCTTTTCTTATTAGTTTGGATTAAATACATATATAATTTCATATTTCAATCATGTCAAGTACAATTGCATAATTCCTACCAAAAACAATTTCCAAACAGTCCTTTCAACGTGGAGTGCTTGACATCATCTTCCATTTACACCCCCCCACTGTCCCCTCTCCCCCTTTTCTCCAAACTCATTCTACTTGCTGTTTCTATAGGTTCATCAATCCTGGGTTTCATATACCAACAAACAGAAAAGCATATCGCAGAGCTTCAAGCTTCATTGATATACTCTAATATGAACAAATAAAAACTGAACAAAGCAATACAAACAAAAATTACAGGAAATTTTGGAAACTATATCAGGTCCAGCCTACATCATAAAATAATTGGGAAAAATTTAAAAAGTTAAAATAAAAAAGGAATCTACTGACAAAGATTTAATTGTTCAGGTTAGACTTATGCCTTTGATTTTCTTTTTCTTTTTCTTCTTGCCTTTGATTTTCTATACTCCTCTCTCCCAAGTATTCTGTTTAGTGACTACATTCCTCTCATTCCTCTATTTCAGATAGGGGACATTCTCCAGAGGCTTTTTTCCAATTTACTGCCGCAAATGAACCTTGGACTCCCACTGTCATCTATCACCTTCTTTACAGTGAATTCTCACAAGTGGGGCTCTGGAACTGATCCCTCCTTTGGCTTCAGATAACATGGATTCCAAACCTTCAGTGACAGATGATGGTGTGATTTTTCCATGTGGACTTAGTTGCCATCTCACTTAGATGGCTGCTTGTTTGGAGACAAGCTTTTAAGACCCCAGACACTATTTCATTTACTCACCAGGAACCATTTAAATTCTTTGTCGCATTTTAATAGCACCTGTATCTTTTATGTTTCATTCCTGAGGGTGACTATAAAGCAGGGCCATGAGGTAAAGGCTAATTGTTCTTAAGTGGGAGCTAGAATTTATTATGAGCTCAAAACCCATTCTTGTATCTATACTTTTTTGTTCGCAGTAACTTGGGAATTAATATATATCTTATCATTCTATAATTCAATCACTATATATAATTGTTTCTTCATATAAAGCTCTTTCTTATGCATATGATTACTCTTGGATTTGCTTCTCTCGTATCCCAGCTTATCACAATATATAGCTAAAATCATGCCATTTTCAACTCTTAGCGATCTTACAGGACAGGTGCAGATTCAGTGCATTATTTAATGTGACCCTTCTAGACAAAGGCCCTACTCCCACCAAACAAACTTTCCCTTTGTAGGTCTTGGAAGAAGGTTGGGGAGGATACTTGAAGAATTCATCTGTGAGTAATTTTGAACAGAAGTCCCTGGAGTGCTATCCTGCTGTGTATAAAATGAACCCGATGAGACATATAGAGGAAGGATCTCATGAAAAACAGGATGCAGGTGTGGAGAATCTTCTTTGAGTTGGGATCCCTGCGAAGTAAACCTTCTGACTCCAGATAACGGCTTTACATCATCATAACTGCAGCAGATTCCCGAGTGCTGGACTTCCAGCCATATATCAGGCAAAGATGGTTGCTTCCATGCAGGAGGCTGGCTTGGGGGGTGGGATGCCTGCAGTTACTAAACTGGACAAGTTGGATATGCTGAGCCATGGAAGTGAAGCAGCGTGACTTGGACTGAGGCTCACTGGAGTAGAGTCCCTCTGGGCACTGCATCCAGAGAACTGGGTTTGTTCACCCACTGAGACTGAGTTGGATGCCTTCAGACTGAGGTCTACAGCAGAGTGATATGTCCCTTTGGGTATTTATTAACAGACGTGAAGCTTTGTAACATGTCCTAGTAAACAACTAACCTGAATATTTCTCAATGGCATTACGACTTATTAATATCCTTAATAAACCCTTTAATCATTAATTTTGTCTGTGGGTTTCTGTGTGTCCTTAGCAAGGGACATTAGAGTCCAAAGAAGTAAAATAGGGACTATTAAGTCAGTGCAACAGGGTAGAACTACACGTGTGTTTCTGAGATGGTAATTATTTACCGGAGTGTAAGTCCTCATCTTTCTCATGCAGTGTGCCTGGTGGTTTTGAAATGTTAACTTGGTGGTTAGCTACCAAAAGTGCTACCATATATATGTATGGATAAAATAATATAAATCCTACATGTATATATAAGACAGGTTATTAGTCAGACTTTTTCTAGAATGGATTATGTCATCAATATACTCAGATGTTTAAAATCTTTCACAGTCAATAGGGGACTAGGGAGTAACACAACCAATGCTTGTCATGTGAAATTAACCCCTTTTTGTCATACTGAGGTGACTTTTAACTTCATATTGTGTGCTGTAGTGATAACGGAATAGATTAAGTATCTCACAGCAAAATACAAAAAGATGCCTAGAACTTCAAGGTTATTAGCATGCCAGTTTTTCTCATGTCACCCATCTAAGAAGGTACCTTAAGGACAATTGCTATCATAGGTTGTAGGTAGGACAAAAAATACATTTTTAAATTAGTAGGTCACTTGGGAACAATCATTTTTAAAGCAAAACCTAATTAAGGAAATTCACGAGATGTCTATGAGTGCTTTCACTGACCTGCCCCCAATTTCATGCTGATTTCATTGCCTTAGTGGCCAATAAAAATAACATTTAATATTCTAGATCTGGATTTTCCCAAAATGATGTCTGCTATAAATACTTGTCCAAGGTATAGTATATTATCATCTAGATTGTTTCTTTTTTATTTTACTTCCAAGAAAATTCATCCATGGAAGTAAAGTGTCTATCAGGAAACATTATGACATCAGCTTAGCTTTCTTATAGTGTTAATCCTGAAGTATCTTCACTTCTGTATTTTCTTCATAGCCATCATTAACCATGCTTTGGTGTCATTAACTATTCATTGATAGTTGAGTTAATTTTATAATAATTAAAATTTTGATAACTGAAGTCATGATAAATTTCATGACTTACTTGTAAAGCATGTAAGTAATTAGTGCATTCATGACAGTTAAAAATGTAAACGCCATATGAAAGCATCATTAATTAAGCACCACAGAAATAACAATTGCCAAAAGGTATCAGTAAATTCTATTTACTCGTGAGTAAATACAGTCAGATATTGTTCTGATAAATTCATATCACTTTACATATTTTATCTTTGCTACAACTATATTAAATGAGCATTCACAAGCATTACTTTCTATCCTGTTGATAAGACTATTGAGGCAAAAGGGAAGTTAAATATCTTGCCCAAGGACGAACAGCTATTAAATGACAAAGCTAGGAACTGCACTTAGGAATCCATGGCCACTGCTTTATACTGTTCGCTTTTACCACATCTTACATAAAAGAACCTGGAAAATATATACAGACTATATTAGGAACCAGTGCTTTTATAATACAGTGGTTTGTTTTTCTTTACAATGCAGCTTAACTGTGTTTCCTGCTAGATATGACCTTTGATATTACCAATACATAATTCTGAGCCTTCTGAACATTATTATATGACCTGGTGCTGAGTATCTAAGGAGAATGTTATTTAAATTCCAGGTTCTTTAATGAACCTATACGTTTTCTTTCCCTTTCTAAGCTTTAGGGAGTAATACAACTCCATAGGGCTCCAAGTGAAAATTCTACTTCATGAATTCATTACAGTGCAATAAATTGAGGTGCAATAATATAAATACTAGGAAGATAGGGTCATATTTTTGGACACTTTTTCAGTTTTGTTGCTGTAGTGTGTGACAGTCATGAAGGGCCGTATTCATACACTGTTATTTGTTTTACAAGGCTAAGGAGTTACAAAAAAAAAGAACTTTGAAAGCAAAGGAAAAGGCAATAATGTCACTACGAAATGCTTACTAAGCAATGATGGTCTCTTTTAAAATTTGTTATTGATAATCTTTAAAATTAATGTTTGTTCTTCAGCATGAGCATAGACCTCTTTGCTGATTGCTCCATGTGTCTCTCAGTAGACTTGTGGTTCGTGAGGGTTTCAGAGCTGATATTTCTGGGAAGGAAATCAGCACATCTTTTTTATGAGGTGCCTCTGAGTGGGCTGGAGCCCAAGACCTTGCAGTTAGTAGCCCAGAGATTGTTTGCCCCACACCGTGGCTCCTCTTCATTGGGCTAAGGAAGATAATTTTGGAGAAAACTTTTAACTGGAACTCGCAGTTAACAGGACTTGGTGCAAGAGCTGTGCATTTTGAGGGAAACATAAAAAATAGAAATCAGAGAATATCAAGGATTTAAGTACCTTTCAGCATATGTTTTAGAATCCCTCTTGATTTTGTTCAATTCTCTCTATCCATCATCTGGTGCTGAGACTGTATTAAATAAATCTGTCAAGTCACTTTTTCCTTTGTCTCTTGGATGCATAAATGGTTTTCTGGCTTTGCCTAGCAACCCACTCAGTATGTGCAATCTACTTTCCTTCAAAAATGTTCTGTTAACTTCATCAAACTTTGTATGCACTAGTTCGCCTCCTCCAAGTTTAGTTGTTACCAGGGAAATACTTGATCATTTAAACGTATTCTTTAAGGTGTTGCTAGTGGTTAAAAAATGCTTCCTTGGTGATCCTTTTTAATTATTTGCATTTTAAAAGAGTTGTATTTTAACAGAAAGGAACTACCAATGCTAAAATTACTTTAGAAATCTATTTGATAAAGGGAAACTTTGGGATGCACTACACATTAACTTTTCAGGAAAGCTCTTAAAGACTGTGTCTCTTACAGAATTGAATTTTATATGAACAGAATACTTTGTCAAGATTTTTAAAGAAAGATGTGGAGATGATAAACTTTTTGAGTTTTTTTATATATATATGACAAAAATCATCTTTTATCCTTAAAATATATATCATCTTACATGGATAAAAAGTTCTTACTGTAGTGTCTTATTATCCACTCCTTGTAGATTTTCTCCATTTTCGTCTTGAATGAAAGAATGTAAACTCTCACACTCGTCTGAGATCGTTTTGCTTTCTGAGCTACGAGCTTAGTTGGTCTGAGAACTTAAACCTTTTTTCTCGTACGTACATATGTCTTCAGCAATTTCACAAAGGTATAGCAGGGTCTTAAACATTTTAATACTTTTCTCAAGGACACTTTTGATATGAGATGTCTGATTTCCCTTATTTCAAGTTCTTTTCATTGTACTTTACAATTAAGTTCTTTTCCATTTGTCAAGGGTACCAAGTATTGCATGCACTGTCTTTGTTGTCTGCCTTCTTTCTCAGCCATCTTTCTTTAAACAGATAACTTGGGAGGATGGAGCTGCTGACAACTTTGTGCAAAGCTTTGAAACATGTTCGGACACAAAAGGCTTAATGAACAGAAGCAGAATGTTTTCAGAAATGGTGCCCTCTGGTTGGAGGGCACTCGAATGTGATTAATGAAGTAGCGGGGCAGACTAAAGAGAAATGTCCTCAATGCAATGGATTGATTCAGTGACTGCAACAAAGGGTTCGGGCATAGGAACAATTGCCAGGGAGGCTCAGGACCTAGCAAGGGCTTTGCTCTGTTGTGCATAGGGTTGCTGGGAGTTGGAACTGATTTAATGACAATGAACTTTCTTCTTTTAATCTAGTTAAAAGCTCTGCCACTGACTGTGTGACCTGGGGTAAGTTTCATAACCCCTGAACCAACTCTAAAATGCAGCCAAACTAGTATCTGATTCATAGATTATTATGAAGTCTGAATGACGTAATTTCATAAATCAATTTTTACAGTGCCTAGTCTAAAGCTGATGCTAGTATTGCCAATTAGTGCCCAAGACCTTCAAAAGGAAAATGGAGATTTGAATATTTTTCCCATTACATCACCAAGCCAAAATAAGTTCTTCTTTTGTCAAATATATCAGCACAAAATATCAGTTCATTACCATCTCATTTCCTAAGCCATTTGATTAGTCCTTGCTTACATAAACCTTATTTTAATGAATTAATCTTGATAACATAGTTTCTTTATTTCCTTTTCTCTCCTCAGGTTTTTGAACTCATTTAAATATGTAGGCACTTATTTAAATATATAGAGGCAGATGTAAATGCTCAAACACATTTAAACACAGCACATTGTTAGCTCCCTCCAGCAGCATGAGGTTAAAGTGAGATGGCAGTTCTTAAAGTTAAGAAAAGTGTTAGTGAAACTCAGAACACAAATGCATAATTTAGATTGTATTTCACCCCAGGCTTCCAAATAAGCTACATGAAGAAATGGAATGGAAGCCACGTAGGACCTCCCTCAGCTACAGGAGAAAGAAGGAGAATTCATCTTCACAGTTGGCCAAGAGTGACTCTTAGGAGGCAGACATCAGACATACCTCCATGCTTCACCCATCTTTACCGCATTCTGAGACCAATCATCCCCACATAGCACCTGAACTTTCCAGTTAGGCTCCACAACCCTTTGCAATTGCAGGACAGAACTCATAGATAAAATTTACCATGATGGGGTCTATTCAGTTGCATTCTTTCCTCTGCATTGCCTCCCTCAGCTATGGAGGCATGTGTACCTCCCTGTTGTCCTCAGTCTTTCAGCTACACATTACTTGGCCTCTGTTGCTCTCAGGCAAGAGTTAGAAAGCTTTTACCACTCTGTAACAGGCCTCCTTTCCAAAGACACTCAGTTTTACTCAGAAAGTCTATTACTATGCTTCATAGCCTTGGGGGTTGCTTTCTGCTCTGTCGCATCTCAGATACATTTCATTCCTGATGTTTTTCTTGTTGGTCATGAGATTCTCGGTTCCTGCATCTGCAATGACTTGCTTTATATCCAGTAGAATGGAAAAATCAACCAATGCTCTGTTGCAGAGTTCCACACACCCTCTTGGCATTGTTTTTGTAAGGTGCCACATAATAAGTAGATTCAGAATCATGGTGACTATATGTACAGCAGAAATACTCACCATCCTTGCACCACCCTCATGAGGTTCTTTATGTTTGAGCCCATTGTTTTAGTCATTGTGGTAGTCGATCTTGTTAAAGGTCATCCTCTATGTTACTGCCCCTCTACTTCACTATTTGTATAGTCCCTTCAAATTATATGGTATGAGTTACAAAGTTTATGGATAGAAAAAAACATACAAATTAACTTGAGGATTAACTGGAGGGTTGTGCAACATCTAGAAAGGCTCTTTTTATCTCTTTCTTCTGGAAGTTTCTTAGGTAAGGGGAGTACGTTCTTGCCTTCTTATTGTATAGTAGCAAAGCTGACATGGGTTACTAGCACCATATTAAATTTAACTTCTCAGAATTAAAGTTGGTAAGACCAGCTTATAATGTCATTGAGAAAAAATGTCCATTGTTTTTGTATAAAGAACATCTATGACACCTTGCATACAGCAGCGAATTCAAGCACAGAGACACTTGTGAGGATGGTGCAGACGCAGTCAGTGCTGCGTTCTGTTGTGAATAAGACTGCTAGAGGTCAGAACTGACTCGATGGCAGCCATCAGCAACAGTATTTACAAACAACCTTTCCAGGGGAAACAAGTGCATGATGTACCATAGTCAAACAGATATGCCACTGAGGCATGCCCCTATGACGATAATCAGAGGCTTTCTTGTTCTCCTTATAGCATGAGCTTTGGGGTCTAGTAACTACTCCTTTTTTTCACTCAAGAACCTTATAGTTTAATGCCTTACCTCTGTAATTATTTGGGAATCAAGAAAAAAATCATTTTCCTTTGGTAACCAGATTTTTTGGCTGATCTTGGAATCTGACTGAACACTTCAAGGCCTATAGTCTGTTGAGTTACATACTTGCTCTACATATCTGCCTGTCCATTGTTAACCCCCAATACAGTGCCTAACTCCGAGCATTTAGTCCGTAAATTGTCCTTGAATGAAACAAGTGAATGCACAAATAAACAAAAAAGTCATTGAAAATGATTTCCAGCATTCTGTCATTTGTTTGCAAGATAGATAAAGCTATCTTGGATAAAACTTTTGTTTACCTGCAGTTACTTTTCTTCTAAGAACAATGGATACATCATATATTTCTTTGAAGATACATAAGCTGCATATTTTCTACCATAATGTGGTCAATAAGCCTGTCAGAAAGATTTGGATAAATATATAAATGGAGTTCTAGCCTGGAATTCTCTAAAACTGAACCCATAGACCAAGGTTTATTTCAGCGTATTGTCGAGGAAATAAGAATGAGGGGCAGGAAATGTGAAACAAGGAAAGATAAACAGCCAATACAAAGTGACTGATTGTTTTCTCTCTCTGAATGTTTGAGCTTACTTAAGAAATGCTTTTCAGAATGATCTACTAAGGGTAAGCAAGGGAGAAGCATTTATTTATCGAATTTCCTTCCTCATCAGTCAAACCTTTGCCTATGAAATACTGTCTTTCTTTACTTTACAGTGTACGGTTGTGTAAGCTAAAGGAAGGTTCCTATTGTGGCTTGTGGCCTGGAGAATTACATTGGGCTGTGTACTCACAAGGTTAGAAGTTTGAAACCTCTGCAGGAGAAAGATGAGATTTTCTGTTGCCCTGCATAGTTACAGTCTCAGAAATGTTCGGAGAAATCTCACCTTTGACTTGATGGCAGTGAATTTGTTTATCTGATTTTTGGTAGTATCAAAGAAACCTGGGCAGGAAGCAAGAAGCTTTTAGTGTAGGCATGAAGTGAGGCACTATTAGGTTTCATTTGCTCTGAGAAGGCTAAAATCCATGTGGGGGCTGCTTATTACAGACAGACTGAGAAGAAGAGGTAAGACTGAAAGATTTGAAGTGGTGCATAAGAGGTGCTCTATGCAATTAGTAAAATGACCAATAAGTTATAAATATGCTTTAAATAATATGCTCCAGATAACAACTAATAAAACAGTGCCCCGAAGAGTATGTTTGTTATTATTTTACCCACATTTCACTGGGCATCTACATTAGATTTCAAGATGATATTCAATTTATAGTATTTTAAGAAAAGTAACCAGAAGAAAGAGAAGGCCTTCTACTCTCATAAAAGGTTATTTACTCAAAAAACTACAGGGGCAGTACAACCCTGCCACATTAAGTCATCATAAATCAGAATCAAATCAACGGCAGTGTTTTTTGTTTAAAATATGAAAAAAAATATGGAAACAAACTATAAGGAAGGCACATCATAACTTAAATGAGTTGGGGACACCCTACTCTCCTAACAAAAGCAACACAATTCAAGAATTGAAATGATATGAAGATATCCAATTGAAATGGACTTTATCTGAACTTTCTATTCTTTCAATACACACACCCTGGTCTTACCAATGAAGAACGTTACTTGCGCCAGTCAGAATCTGATACTAATGAAATGGTAGCAGCTTTGTCAATAAACGAGAACAACTGGTCAGTAGTGAGGAAGGCGCGCTGCTACAGTTGATAGGGCTCAAAGAAACGTAGACTATCCGAAAAAAATATTTGAAAGCACGAGGGGGCTTTAAAAAGCTGACGGGAAAACAGAATGAAAAATAATGAACGTCTATGAAGATTTTTGAAGTCCCTTGTATATTTAAATTTTTCTCAACATTTGGCACTTGGGCACCACAATATCGTTACAAAATAAAATGAAATCCACTAACCATTGATGGTGAGTCCATAATGAGAATGTTACTGGTAAAGTTGTTGGTTAATTGGAGATCAGCTTTTGTCTTCAGTTACAGTCATCATTCAGGTTAGGAGAAGTTCTAGCAATTTAGTATACTTTCATTTCAATACACTGTCATAGGGTCCACTATAGTAGGGAAAATGAATCTGGAGAGCAAAGACAATCCAACACTTCATTTGAAAGAGATACATAACTTTTGCTTTCATTACATTGGGAAGGCCTTGTCATACATTTTTTCCTGAACTTCAAGAAAGTGGCAACGTTTAACCCTTCATAGTCCTGGAAAAATATATAATTGGATATATTGCTGGGTGCTAGCAATGGTTACCACTGTGCTAATGCTACCAGTTGGGGTTTGCTCATCCTTGAGAAAATGATTTATACTTTCTGAGTACCCTCACTTTAAAATGGGAATAATGGAATAAATCTTTTAAAGCATTTAGCAGAATATCTGAAAACAAAGTACATATTCAATAAGTGATCATTTTTAATTATCAGGAACACAATCAGCTATTGTAACTAACTATTAACTTACCCAATTTTATTACCTACAAGATTTATATCTTAAAACCAATCCTCTCTATCATTGTAACCATACTCTCAAAATAATAGCCTTTAGTCTGGTCTCCATTTGGGTCACCTAGACCCCAAATTAAATTCTCTCTGGCATGAAGTCAATGACCACTCAGACCAGGGACTCTAAAGGACAGAGGAGACCTACCTTTGTGAGTTTCCAAGACCATAACTCTTCATGGGAGTGTCTCATGTGGAGCACCTGATGGGGGTGAACTGCTGACCTTATACTTAGCAGCACAGTGAAGGATTCTGGAATTCCTATTATTTTCAAAGTTATTCATAGCTTGTTATGATCCACAGAGATCATAGTCAATAAACACTACAAAGGAATAAACAAAGTTCACTGAATCTTGTATTCTTGCAGAATCACTGTTCTAACAAGTGAATCAGATCATGCCACTTAAAAATAACTTTTCTGGGGGCACTTACAGCTCTTATCACAATCCGTCCATCCATCTATCCAATGTGTCAAACACATTTTGTACATATTTTGCCATCATCATTTTAAAAGCATTTCCTTCCGACTTGAGTCCTTGATATCAACTCCTCATTTTCCCTCCCTCTTTCCCCCTCCCTTCTTTCATCATCATCACTTGATAAAATATAAATTATTATTATAATGTCTTACATAATCTGCTGTCTCTCTTCACACACTTTTTTGTTGTTCATTCATTGATCCTTGTGATTGATTCTCCCTTTCTCTTCCCCCACCTTCCTCTTACCCTTCTGATATCTCTATTTTCATTATTGGCCCCAAGGAGTTTATCTGTCCTAGATTTCCTGTGTTGTGGACTCATATCTGTAGCAGTGTACATGTTCCGGTCTAATCATATTTGTAAGGTAGAATTGAGGTCATTATGGTGGGGGTAGGAAGAACCAAAGAGCTGGAGGAAAGTTGTATGCTTCATCGCTGCTATACTGTACCCTGTCAGACTCATCTCTTCCCTGTGACTGCTCTGTAGGGGGATATTCAACTGTCGGCAGATGGCATTAGGTCTCCACCTCCACACACCCCAATTCACCTTGGGTGTGATTTTATTCTGGGTCTTAAATACTTGGAACCTGATCCCATCAACACCTCATGATCACACAGGCTGGTGTGGTTCTTCCATGTCAAATTTGTTGCTTTTTAGTTAGATGGTCGCTTGTTTATCTTCAAATCTTTAAGACCCCAGATGCAATATCTTTTGACAGCTCAGAACCATCAGTTTTCTTCAGTACAATTGCTTATGCACCCATTTTGTCTTCAGCAATTGTGTCAGGAAGATGATTATCACAGAATGTCAGATTATTAAAACAAAGTATACTTGCATTTAGGGTGAGGCATGGTCCAATGTCCATCTGCTTACCTTTTATAAGGAAAAGCCTCTTATTACTTCAATTGCTCATATACTTACCACTGAATTCCCTTAACCCTTTGGCTTCAAATCATTGCTTTACCCTGGTTCTAATGCGCTCTTTATTTGGTCATATTCATTGTCTATCTGGTTTCTAAAACAAGCCTCCCATGTATTTTTACACATTTTTCTGTTGACATAAAATATTCTTTTTAAAATAAATGTGTGTTAAATGATTTAATCATCAAATTATCATAGTGAATAAATGATTCCAGTGTAAACTTCTTTTGAAATTTTATTTGCCTTTCTCTCCTTTGCTGCTAGGTACAATTCTGGATGCCTCTAAATGTCTGTCCACTGCAAGATAAGTTCAGCATAATGTTTTCTGAGAAAACCAGTGAGCTAAGGTAATTAAAGTGATAATTTAAAATTTATGTACAGTACTCTCCTTTTAAGGGTACAAAACACAGGTTCTAAAACAGCTGAATCCTTCAATACCTGCATTTTCTGTTGTAATTCCAGCTTTTGGTTGTACTCTGCATTTTGATTATATTAAGATTAAGTTGGATATGTAGGCTGTCACTATTCCATATGTCTTTCCAAATTCTAATATATATCCCACAGATTCTAGAGAAGCGGACATTTGACCAAATCTCCCTCTCCCATTTCAGCCTATATGCTGGATTGTTGCTAAGCATCAGCAAACTGAATGTTCATTAAGATCCTTGGCATTGTGCATGCCAAAGTAGAATCAAATATGAAGAACTTCTTACAAGATTTTTCAAGAAGAATTATCTTACAATTAAACAAACTTATTAAGAGAAAATGAAGTCTTTTGAGTCAGATTTATTGGGTGGTATTATCTTTTCTCAGAGGAAGAAGAAAACAATGCTCAGAGCTTCTTGAAAGGAAGTTATAAATGCATTTAGTGCTGACTTATCCTTCTTGATCTAGGTCTCCTGAAATACCAATATTACATAATGCATCTCCATTTGTTCATGATGCATGAAAGGGTATCTTTATTTTTTTTCTCATACCTTAAGACACTTTGAACTAACGGCTTCTTCATGCAATATGATTTTCTTAACAAAACAAATCTTATCTGATTTTCTCAACTATTGTTACTGCTTTTCGTGTTACTATCTGTTAAGTGCCTGCAAAGCCTTTCATGCATCTCTTTAAACCAAAAATAGTTGTATACATGCAATACAGTTTCTGTAGTATTTGGTTATTAAAATATTAATGATGACCAATTCCACACCTTGGGAGAAAACCCATCTGTTCTTTGGGCCAGATTTCTTGTTTTGACGGTGCCCAATGACTGGGACTCCCATGTATTTTCTATTTTAATTATTTCATTGTTTTCTTGTGACATATCTGGTAGTTATGGTTCTGTCTTTGTGAATGAGTGTAATTGAATTCTTTACCCTATCATCAACTCCAATTGTTTGTGTAGATAGTGTCCAGATAGTTAAGTATTTATTCTGTACAAGTCAAAAATTCATATACTTAGCCTGAGGACTGCGATACTTGTACATTTTTTCTTTTCTCAACAGTGTTTTGAATTTTATACCATTGGCTAAATGAATTATACTATAAATAGAATTATCTTATGCTCCAGGGAGATAACTTATAATGTTCACTATCATAAAATGATTATTATGTCTCTAAAGTGATTCCAAAGCATTGTACTTGCATTTTGTTCTAGCACTAATCAAAGAATACTGAGTTCTTATGATATGACTCTTCTCGAAGCTCATCCTCTTGAAGATGATCACTGCAGATATGAATGTTGCATAGCAAGTCCTTCCCACACTGACACATAATGCTCAGAGGAATACATCCTTCTGGAGACCTAATGTGCCACAGAAAGGACAGGGCAAACAACAACAGGACAGAGCACACTGACTCCCTACTGAAGCAGCCAGTGACACAGGAAACTAGGCGAGTCACATGGTGGGGAAGCATTGTGGACTGACCCCCTCCCTCCAAAAAAAATGAAACGAATCAAGAAGGGAGTACTCCTGGTAAGAGAGTCAGGAGTAAAGAATGACAGGTGTGATGATTTCTGGGGGCACAAGAGAGGGGAGGAGAAGGGGGCGTGGACAAGCACATGGTGCGGGGTGGGGTGGAGGGAGCAACAAGTGGTCTGGAATTGATGGAAAGGAGGGTGTGGGAGGCCTGGTCAGGATTAAGCAAGGACAATGAATCTGTGAGGAAACACTGAAATGCCAATGTAGGTGGAACATGATGGTGGGACCGGAGGGAGATGGAAGGAAATAGAGGAAAGAGCGAGAAGGCAAAGGGCACGTGTAGAGGTTTGAATATAGGATGTTCATACATAGATATAATTATCTATTATAAGGAGGGAATAAATTTAAGAAACTATCTATAGGTCAAATACTAGGGTAACAGGTGGACCTTGGGCCCTGACCCAGGTGCGCCCTCAGTGCAAGAACACTTTGTCCTTTGAATCTGGTACTCCATGAGGCTCACTGGCCCAACACAGACACAGAAGTAAAATGGGTGCATAAGCAAATGTGGTGAAGAAAGCTGATGGTGCCCAGCTATCAAAGGATATATCGTCTGGGGTCTTAAAAGCCTGAAGATAAACAATAGACCACTTACCTGAGAAGAGACCACACCCACACAGAAGAAGCACAACAGACAGTGTGGCCACAAGGTGCTGAAAGGTCTAGGCAATAGTCATCAAACGGGGGTGGGGGGGTGGGAACAAACATATCACTGTGTGCACACATCCGCAAGGCGCCCACTGAGGACATGTGGGAGCATGAGCAAGAGTGGTGAAGAAAGCTGTTGGTGCTCAGCTATCAAAAGATATAGCATCTGGGGTCTTAAAGGCTTGAGCATAAACGAGCAGCCATCTAGCTCAGGAGCAACAAAATCCACCATACCTGAAGCTGACTTGCTTGTGTGATTATGAGGTGCTGAAACAATCCGGCATCAGGCATCAAAGAACAAAACTCAAAATCAATGGACCAATTGGCTCCCAATGTTGCTGAAGACAAATGGATAGAGAGGCAAACAGAGTAGAAGAAATGATGGTGCCCAGCTACCAAATGATTGAATGTGTGGAGTCTCAAAGACCTGAAGATAAACAAGTTGCCATTCAGTGCAGAAACATCAAAGCCCACATGGAAGAAACACATCAGCATGTGTGATCAAGAGGGGACGAAAGGAATAGGTCTTGAGCATCAAAGAATAAGAATCACATCATCATGAATGAGGGGGAAAGCAGGGAGGGGACCTACGGCCCACTGGTGGGTAATTGGTCACCCCTTTACAGGGGAGTCACGGGGAGGAGACACACCAGTCAAGGTACAGCCGGGAAGCGATGATGCATACAAGTTTCCTCTAGTTCCTGAAGCCTTCCTCCCCCCAACCATCATGGTCTACCTTACAAATCCAGATGGACTGGAGAAGGTACATTGGTGGAGAGGGGAGCTGGAGATATGAGGAAACCAAGATGGATGAGCCCCTTCAGGCCAATGGTTAGATTGGAGCTGCTGAAAGGGTGGAGAGAAGGTGGGGTGGAGAGACGGAACCAACTGCAAGGATATACACATAAGCTCCTATTTGAAGGATGGGCATCAAAGGAGTGGGTTGGGGGAGAGGTCAGTCAGTGTAAGATATGACAGAACAACAATAATTTATAAAGTATTGAGGGTTGATGGGGAAGGGAGAGCAGGGGAAGAGGGGAAGGGATGGAAAAACCGATACCAAGGGCTCAAGGGAAAAGGCTGATGATTGGAGAATGATAACAGCAGCAGACATGTGAAGGTGCTTGGCATACTATGTTTATTTATGTATTGTGAAAAACAATGTATGAGCCCCCAATAAAATGATTTGTAATAAAAAATGATGAAGGAGCAAGAGAATAGGTAAATTTCAGGACCAATACTGAGAGTAATGATACCTCACAGTAAATGACAAATTAACCCCTCCAAGGGGGATGGATAACTGAAAACGGGGTGAAGAGAGACAGTGTTCAGTGTAAGACATGAAAAAATTATAAATTATCAAGGGAGGGAGGGAGGGAGAATATAGGAGAGGGGGAATTGTGCTGATACAAAGTGGGCAAGTACTAAAAAATGTTTTGAAAATGATGATAGAAGCATATGTACAAATAAAAGTGCTCGACAAAATTGATATATGTATGGATTGATAAGAGCTGTAAGAGCTCACAATAAAATCATATTTAAAAAGAGGAGTAAATCTTTGGAGTAGTAATTATATGTTACTTTAAGATTCCTAAAGTGTTTGCATGGGAAATACATATAGGACAAGGTACTAACCACCCCTCCCCAATGAAATGTTTTCCAAAGTTATGTATTTAAATTTAGTTACAAAATGAACTTTTCACCTTCAAAGTACTCTCCACTACAATTAAATCATTTGTCAAATCTGGGATTCCATTCTTAGAAAGATTTTTCAAACTCATCTGTTTGGACGGCTGACAGCTTCTCTCTCATTTTACTCTTCACCTCTTCCACGTGGTCCTTTCATGTCCCTCTTCAATTTATGGAAATGAAAAGAACTTTCACGGGACAAGGTCAGATGTGTAAGGTGATGAAGGCAAGAGAGGCATGATGTTTTTACCCAAAACTGGTGCACTGCGATGGGTGCGTGAGCTGGTCTGTTGTCAAGGTGGCAACACCAGTCCACCATCTGCCACAAATCAGGCCTTTTTGGTCACACTTTGTTATGATGTCTTTTCAGAGAAAGCTTGAAAAATAGAAAGTTTGGTCTGGTGCAAGGAACTCCAAATGCATTATCCCTCTCACATTAAAATAAGAAGCAAAAACAAATCAGTGTTGTCTTGACCTTTGATTTTACTTGAGCTTTTGGAGCAAAGTCATCATATTGTCTTCCACTGGCTTGATTTTATGTTTGCTTTTGAAGTTGTAAAAATAGCACCAGGTCCCTTCAACATTAATGAATGTGGGGAAAAGGTTGGGTCACTTTGGATTTACTCTCTCAAAGCACAGCATGTTTCCTCTTGATGCTTCTTTCCCTGGTCAGTTAGAAACCAAGGCACAAATTTCACAATGACTCTTCATATTTCAAATTTTCTATTAAAATTTGTGGAGCAGAGCTCCAAGACAGTGCAGACGATTTCCTCACTCTTCAATGACCCATCATCAGTCTTCAAGCACAAGTGCACAGATTTGGTCAGAAATTTGTGTTGATTTGGTAAGTTGACAGAAGTCCAGAAGGAGTTGATATTTGTCATCATTCAGCATTTCATCTTTTTAGAAATGAGAAAACCACTTTATACACTTGAGTTTTTCCAACCGTGCTCTCCTTATAAGCTTTTTTCAATATCACAACAGTTTCTGCATCATTTTTCCAGAACAGGAAATACAATTTCACAACCGCCGCCAAGTTCTCTTAAATTGGACCTTACAAAAAAAGAGGTTTGAATGAAACCGTTTTTATAAAAAAAAAAATCCACTGTGACGCTTCCCAGACAATGCCCCTGAGTGTACTAACTCACAACAAGTTGCTCAATGCTAGCCAAGCAGGAAAAATTCATACTATGGAAATTCCATCAAGTGGTGTTTTCTCTGTTTGTTTGTGAGGTTACCTCCTTGTACACATGGGCCTTCCTGTATTTTTCTAAGAAACTGTTTGGTGTTAGTAACTGGATGTTGGAATTTAGAAAAATGATCATTTTAATTATTATTATGGAAACAGACAATGTCTCCAGCACTAACTTTTTTCACATGAAAACATTTAGGACTTTGAAGGATATAGAGAAATTGAAGGGGAAACATATAGAGGAAAAAATTAACAGCATTAAATAAACTAAGACATTAAACCTCAAACACCACAATGCAGACAGAGTGAGGTGCATTAAAAATGTGTCTTTTGTATGCAGTTACTTAAGTTGTTATCCTGTATAAGTGGACATCCCATGTATTTTATCCTTAAAATCTTTTGTGTACATATATGTAAAATTTCCCCCTCTCAATAGTACTTTAAATTCTATACTATTGCCTAATTAATATTATAATTACCAAATGTCTAATGGAAATTATTTAAATTATTTCTTAAGCTGATA
Organism: Nesogale talazaci; assembly: GCA_004026705.1. Lineage (NCBI taxonomy): Eukaryota > Metazoa > Chordata > Mammalia > Afrosoricida > Tenrecidae > Nesogale > Nesogale talazaci. The sequence goes on from PVJH01002031.1 coordinate 77,555, forward strand.
ATGCTGGTTTTAAAGTGGACTAGGGAAACATATAAACCTTAGATATCTGAATGAATTTTTAACTCAGACTTAATCATAAACCCTAATCTTATGTTATGACTTACTCAATACTTGCTTTCATGAAGTGATCACTGAAGATATGGAGACTGTAGTAAAGTGTGATTGTGAAATTTGATGATGCCTGGCTAAAACTTCTGGGGTCTGAAAGGCTTGTTTTTAATCATGCAGCTTTCTAAGTAAGGTGATAGTTAAGTCCACATGGAAGGAGCACGACAACCCATGTGATTCCAGGACTACAAATATTAAAATCCAGTATCTGTGGAGCGAATTCAATTAGAGCATATATTTTGAGAATCTTACTTATCATCGCTCTCAGCGAAAGCCCAAAGTTCATTTGCTGTGTTCCCATGTGGTTTGAATTCCCCCTGGCCATTGACCAGAGATTTACATAGCCTTGCCTTTCCTTCTGACCCATTTTTAATTAGTTCTATTTTCTATTATTTTCTGCTTTCACTTTTTTTAGAGGTTTTCTGTATTTTATTTTGTTGGGTTTTGTTATATATTGTTTCCTTTCCATGAAATTCAGGATAGATAAATATATCGTGGCATTAATTAGATTAATAGACATAACCTTAGGATTAAAGCAGGGAATGTTGGAGGATAAAGAGTAACAATAATAATGGTACAAGAATGGAAATGTTTGAAAATGGACTGATTGTAGTGATTTTTGCATAACTCCTAAAGAAGAGAAGAGGCAGAATGCAGCATAGCACCAACGAAACATAGCCTTCCTTTAATCTGTTAATGCCCCCCAACCCCCACTACCATGACCCCAATTCTATCTTACAGACCTCGTTAGAACAGAACATGTATACTGGTATAGATAGACCAGAGCTCACAGCACAGAGATCTCAGAGCAGATAAACCCTGCAGGACCAATAAGGGGAGCCGCAATACTAGGATGTAGGCATAGGGTGGGGAGTAAAGGGAAACAGATCACAAAGATCGATGTATGGCCCACCTCCCAGGGAGACAGACAGACAGCATAAAAGTGGGTGAAATGAGACCGTGGTCAGTGTAAAAAAAGGTGGGGGGAGAGAAGAATGCATAAGTTATCAAAGGGGGTGGAGGAGGGAAGAGGCAAGAATGAGGAGCTGATGCCAGGGCCTCAGGTAGAAAGAACGTATTTTGAAAAAAATGATGAGAACATATGTACAGATGTGTTTGACACAATGAATATATGCATGGATTGTGATAGAGCAAAAGGGTCCCCAATTGAAAATCCCCACAATATTCCAAATATATATAAAAAACATACTCGAGGGATCTGAACAACAACAACATGTGATTATTGGAGTTTTATGGTAAATTCTATAATGAGTTGCCTCATTTATTTCTATTTATTATACCGTTCACCTTAAGTGTAGAAAAAAAGTTCATCAAATTTGCTAATTGGTGTTTGAGTATATAGTTAGGTGTCTAAATGCTTAAAACCATCATTAAAAAAAGTTATATTTCAACTTCAATGTATATTATACAGCCCTGAACAAGTTGTTAAAGCACCAGTTTTGAAGGAGCAAGGTCAGAAATGCAGGGTGGATTGAGTAAAATTCTCCACTGAAATTCTGAAAGGTCAGCCAAACAATCAACAGGTAGATTGTCATGATGGAAAAAAATCATCAACACAACTTCCTGGGTCTTTTTTCTCAACAATATATTGTCTTAAAACCGTTTTAAATAATAGCATATTATACCCCTCCATTTTTTGAGGAAAAAACAAGAACATCTCATTGGATTCTCCCCAAACTTTAATTCTGTACAAAACTCTCTGCCTTCTGTTTGTCTGGGTCAGTAATATGCTCTTGTAAGTCTCTAGTTTGATTGGACCTAGGACAACTAAGGCAACAGTTTTAGTCTGGGAGAACTTATATGCAGTCATTTACCGATAACATGTTCAAATAAACTTTATTCATAATGAGACAGTGCATGTATGTATTAAAATTCTGCTAACAGTACTTGGGAACTTAGTCTTCTATTTGCCTGCTAAGAAAATAAATATGTTTCTCAAAACATTTAATATATATGCATATTTCAGTCATTGAGTTGTATGGTGCATGGATTATATGCCAATAAAATCGTTTAAAAATGACTGACTGTCTTTAGGAATCACCTAATTCTTTATTCTCGATCAATGTCCCATTACAAATGACTTTATCAAGAGGTAAAATTGACCTGAAAATATTATACTCAGTGCTAATATTTGTTCTTTTTCTATTGTGTGTCAGGAAACATGTGAAGACCTTTGCAATAATACAAGGTTGTATTAAGTTCTTACTTACTCTGTGGTATGAATTTTCCCATGTAAGTGAGTAATTTTCTATTCACATATGCAGAAATTGAGGTCCAGAGAGGCAAGAAATATACCACAAGTCCTAAAGCTCATAAGTGGCATGCTAGAATTTGAATCTATATATTGGTGTGACTTCAAAACCTATGCACTACTACATTTCAGTCAATATGGAACTATTTCCATATGTGTTCTCTATCTGTGCACATATTGTTGGAATAAGGGAGAAGTAGATGCAATGGGCATTGAATATTGTTATGCTAGTAGAAAAGTTATTGAGTTTTCATTTATCGTGACTAGGAATTCAAGAGTTTACCTCAAAATACAAAAAAGATGAATATTAGGGGATTAGTCTCAGTTTTTTTTTATTCAGTTACATAAAGCAAGAAAATAAACATATGATCACAATCTGAGTGGTATGAGCTGTGGGGAATGTGCCCAGATTGCTGCAAGGATAGATAGAAACGATATCCAAGCAATTTCCATGGGACTTGAAAGAGGTAGGCAGGTAAGCAATGAGATGGGGGCAGGGGATAGCAGAAAATTGAAAATTGCAGGCAGAGGGAGCATCGTGTATAAAGATCTAAAGAGAAAAGAGAATATAGCATATCTGGAGAATAGCAAGTAGCTCAACAAGACAACAATAAGACTGCTTAGCTGAGTCTATATTTGGGAGTCATCCATTCAGTTACAAAGAATGACCTCCTAGCTTCAGTGATCCACATTGAAGATTATAAAAAGAACTGAATTAACAGCCTGAGTTATGTGACACTTGCACATCTGTATGTGCCTTTTTAGTGCTCAGTAAATGATGCAACACTTCCAACTCAAGAGCCTCTGCCTCTTGAATTGAAGCATGTTGACTAAACTTTAGCTTCTTAGTGAGTTAGGTAAAGACTATTTAAAATTGTTCTTGAGCACGGCATATAAAATTCATTGTGACTGTGCAGGCCCTACCACTGGAAAAGCAGACTCAGAACAAATTGTCGTACAACATATGTGCATTGCTGAGTCAATTTGGGAAAAGAGAAAACAACGTGGGGATGGCATATGTTTGAATTGGCAGCCAGTTTGTGGCATGCTGGGCAGATGATTAAAAGGGACGTGAGAAAAGGCATCTAGGTTAAATGGCATGATCTCCTTTTCACTGAGCTTTTGTGCACTTGTGCAGAACTCTTAGCAAAAATTAAATTTAATAGCATAGTTTTATAGTATTCAACTATAGAAAGACATTCTCGATCTTACCAGCCTGGAAGGTTGTTCTGCTTAAATTAATTTCAACATATTAATTGGCCACTTAATATTAGCCAGGCACAATGTTATGCTATAAAGGATTAGAAATAGATTTCAATCAGGAGGAGGAAAGGAAACCGATACATAACTGACCTCAGAATAATTAGGCAGTGTTTAACAACTTATGGTGGTGCTTCTCAATCTTCCTCATGCTGCGACCCATTCATACAGTTCCTCAGGTTGTGATGATCCCAACTATAAAATTATTTTCAGTGCTACTTCATCACTGTACTTTTGCAGGTTGTATTTTCATTGGTACAAATTTAACATAATTAAAGCATAGTGATTAATCACAAAACAGTTTGCAATTATACATTGTGAAATATTTCTAATGACAAATCAATGAAATGTCTTGAAGCATGGTGTAGCATGGGTGAAAGTCTTCATGCTGGGTACTTGAATATGGGTGTATCTGCATGTGGTCAGACCCAGAGGAGTGGTGTCTCTGTTCCTGAGGTCTTTGGAAAACACATTTAGGAGACCCCTGGGGTCGCAACCCACTGGTTGAAAACTGTTACCTTATGGTGAATCTTGAGACCTCGTAGAGGAGATAACATTTGAGCTGATCCTTGTCTATCAAAAAATTAATCAGAAAGAAAAAATCTGGATCACGGTAATACTTATAATATTCAAAATATCAGTAAAAATTGATGCTTGCTGAGAGCTTTAAATCCTTCACATTTTCTACTCATTTAATATTCACTAACCATAACAACACCTAGCAGAGTGTGGCGCAGGACTGGGCAGCATTTCATTCTGCTGTTTGTAGCATTGCTGTAAATCAAAAGCATCTAGAGGTGGCTAATAACATCAAACCGCTCTGTAGTAGGTACTATAATTAACACCTTTTGTGGTAGTTACATAATCTGATGTCAATTTGGTACTTGAGAGGGTTAAGAGTAAAAGGTGGAGTCTTATTTGGGTGATTATTATTATTTTTAATTGTTTCAAAATAGAGACAACAAAACATTCTCCACTTCAACAACTTTCACATGTATAATTCATTGATATTAATTTTACAGTTCGTGTTGTGAAACCATTTCAATGGCTGACCTTTGTAGTTAGCACCCAACAAGCAATTACTACACCACCAATATTCTTGTCACCTTATAGATAAGGAAAATGATTGATAGAAAAATCAGGGTTTAATTAATTTACCCAAGGTCACATCACTAGCATTAGTACTGAGACTAAAATTCAGGTAACCAAATGTTTAAGCCCATATCTAGCTTCTTTGTAATAAATGAGTAAAGATACAAGATATAGTAGTTACATAATCTGGTGTCAATTTGAAGATTAAGAGTGTAGGGGTGGAGTCTAGTCTGTCAATCCGGATATAGTCAATGAGGTCTCTGTGTGGGCACGGTTTTCTCCTTAGAATTTTGAGTACTGCTTTTTCTTCCTTGGATGTGGGTTAGACTCTCTCTCTGGGCTCACTCCCTGTAAGATCCTCTACTGACAAGACATGTGGCATTATGATGATAGACCCCATGTCCCAGGAACTGGAGGAGCCATGTGCCAGTGCTGAGATGCTTCTATTGGTACTGAATCCACAAGACCTGGCTGCACAAGCCTTTTCATCCACTAGTCTGTAATCTTCCTGCACATGGCATCATTGCGCAAGTGTTTCATGAGTCTGAAGTGGTCTTTATAGATAAGATATATGGGCTAATATTGGACTTATGATCTTGATCTGGACCAGGCTGGGACGTTTTCTCAATATTGAATTGCTATTCTTATGTTTGAGCCCATTGATGCACCCATCATGGCAATCCATCTAGTGAGAGGGCTTCCACTTCTTTTGCTGCCCCTCCACTTTACCAAGCATTGTGTCCTTTGGCAGGGGCTGGTCTCTCCTGCCATTGTGTTCAAAGTACACAAGATGAAATCTCTCCATCTTTGTCTCTAAGGAGAATTCTCTTCTGGTGGTACTTAATAAAACACAGATTTGTTACTTCTTTTGAAGTCCATGGTACTTGTGATGGGTAGGTTTGTTATGCCAACATGGCCACAGAAGATTGGTGGGTCTGTTGTGATGGCACGGTCAATGAACACGCGGGATGAATTGAAGGGCAGAGATAGGAAGGGCTCAGTGAGTCCCGCCCTCTCTCCTGCTTTCAGATCTTCAGACCAGAGAGCTGCCTTGTTCGTCCTGTGCCTCGACCTCCAAACAACACTACCCGTGGGACACCTACTCGTGGACTATGTTGCTGTGAGTTGACGATCCTTCAAGCCCTACTTCGCCACGCTCCTGGGATATACATCTCTTGAGCTGGGGTCTGTTGGACTTTGTCATCTGGCTGACTGTTAGCGACCTGCTCTGCCATTTGCTGCTGGTAGCCAGATAGCCTGAATTGCTCTACAGAGGACTACTCAGCGGCCCTCAAGATTTGAAGGACTGCCAGTCTTCTAGTTGCCTCATGCAAGTGAGTTGCACCGAGCAATGTGTGTATTGCTTTATAGTTAACTTTTTCTTTCTTATCTTATATACCTTTCTCAATATATAAATATATAAAAAGAATTACTAGTGTCCTGAATTTTATTTCTCTAAGAGAACCCTGCCTGACACACGAGGTACCAGGAGTGCTTCTAGAGAAATAAAATCATAAACATGAGTATCCAGTACTTTCAATACTTATTGCTAACACCGTAATTCAAATACATCGATATTCTTTTATCTTCCTTACTCAGTGTCCTACTTTCACAGCTACACAGCTCCTCAGCCAGCAGCCCAGTCTCCATCCAGACCTCCGTCTCACAGCTGTGTTGTTCTCTGGCCTTTTCTTTAACATGTCAGGAAGCCAGCCTGCCTGTTGCTCTGACTCATAGGCCCATAGTCTTGGGGCCTGATGCAAAGATACCAAAAATGGAATGTATTGCCCTCGAATAGATTCCAACTCAGGGAGACCCTTTAGGATGGGGTTAGAATTGCCCCTGTGAATTTCTGAGACTGTAACTTTCATTTTCAGTTTTAACAATAATTTTATTTTATTATGTGTTTGCAGACTCAGTGGCAGTGAATTGGGTTTCTATGTATATTTCTACCTAATATAATAAAATAAGGATAGAGGAGAACTGTTGCTGAGGGTTTGGGGGACTATACATTTTGTAGGAAATACAGTCTCTGCTTTCTCCTACAGAAGACCTGGTGGGTCTGCTAGACCTGGTCCAACTCTCAACCCACTGTGTCACCAGGAATCCTATGCACATATGTAAACACATATTACATATATAAATATATAATATGAACATATAATTATTACAATAAATGCAAGTTCAGTTCTAAAGTATTTGGCAAATATGGATCTGTAAATAAGCTGAGAAATAATCATCATTCCCTGCTCCCCACTGGTAGTCTGAGTGGACTCTCTCTCTAGTAGTACTAATGTTATGGGTTTGTTTGCTTTTTTAGTTTATATAAATGAAATTAAGTATATAGCTATATTTCCTGCCACTTTTTGCTTTACTATGACTGTCAAAAGTTTTAACATCAATTTAGTGATTACGTATCCAGCAGTCCAGGTTGTAATTCCAACCCTGTGTACAACAAAGCAAAAACATCACCTAGTTCGCAGTCATCCTCACACTTGCTATATTTGACACCCTTGTTGTGGCAGTTTCATATATCACTTAAATTAGAACCCAAGTATTTTTTTTAGTTAATACTTTTACTATGGTATTTCACAGCTCTCATCACAATCCATACATTTACCCATCGTGTCAAGCACAATGATATGTTGCCATTATCATTTTCAAAGTACTTTATTTCTACTTGAGTCCATGATATCAACTCCTCATTTGCCCCCTCTCTCTCCTCCCTCATGAACTCTAGATAAATGATAAATTATTACTTCCATATCTACATCGTCCCACTGTCTTCCTTCACCCACTTTTGACTTGTCTCTCTGGGAGGGGGCCATATGTTGATCCTTGTGATTGATTCCCCTTTTATCACCACCTCCCTGACACCTTCCCTTCATCCTCATTATTGGTCCTGAGGGTTTTAGCTGTCCTTGATTCCCTGTGTTGTGAGCTCTTATCTGTAGCAGTGTACATGCTCAGGTATAGCCAGATTGTTAAGTTAGAGCTGAGGTCATAATAGTGGGGCTGGGGTGGGGAGAAGGAAGCATAAAAGAACTAGAGGGAAGTTGTATATATCTTCAGTGCTATACTGTACCTTGACTGGTACCTCTTTTCCTTGTGACCCTTCTGTAAGGGGGTGTGTCCAATTGTCTACATATGGGCTTTGGGTCTCTACTCCATGCCCCCACCCCATTCATATTGGTATGGTTTTGTTCTTGGTCTTAAATACCTGATACTTGATCCCATCCACACCTCATGATCACACAGGCTGGTGTACTTTCTCCATATGAGATGTGATGCTTCTCAGCAAGATGGTGACTTGTTTATCTTCAAACCTTTAAAACCCTAGATACTACATATTTTGATAGCCAGGTACCATCAACTTCAACACATTTACTTAAGCAGCCATTTTGTCTTCAGTGATGTGTCAGGAAGGTGAGCATCACAGAATGCCTGATTATTAGAACAAAATTTTCTTGCATTGAGGGAGTAACTGACTCCACGCCCAATGTCCGTCTGCTAACTTAATACCCAACATATAAATATAAACATGTTTATCTATCTCCTTATCATTATATATGCATTTGCATATGTACATGCCTGTATTTAGACCTCTATAAATGCCCTTTGCCTCCTAGCTCTTTCCTCTATTTCCTTTTACTTTCCTTTTTCCCTCCACTATCATGTTCAGCTTCCATTTGGGTTTCAATAATTCCTCACCATTACACTGTTGTTGATTAATCCCCTCTAGGCATCCTAAGCACTTCTCTCCATCGATTCTAGTTCACATGTTGTTCCCTTGTTCCTGGGTTGGTTGACTCTACCCCACTTCCTTTCTTTCACCTCCCCTTCTCCTTGTTGCCCCAGAACCATAGGTCCTGTTGTTTTCTTCTCTGGATCATATATCCTGCCTACCTTATCTAGATAGACATGTATTTTTAAAATCATTTTTTGGAGACTCATACAGCTCTCATTGCAATCCATACATGCCTCCACTGTGTCAGGCATATTTGTACACGTGCTGCCATAATCATTTAAAAAACATTTTCTTTCAACTTGAGCCCTCGGTATCACCTCTTCATTTTTTTCTCTCCCTCATGAACCCTAGATAATTTATAAATTATTACTATTTTTTCAAGTCTTACACTGGCTAGTGTCTCTCTTCACCCACTTTTACTGTTGTCCATCCCCCTGAGAGGTGCTTATATGTAGGTCATTGTGATGGGTTTCCGCTTTCTGTCCCCATCTTCCCTTTACCCACCTGGTATCACTTCTCTCATTCTCACTATGCATTCAAGCACATGATTTAATACATCACTGCATTTTTTTTCACAGCGAATTATCAGAATTGTTTAACATTAATTATTATATCTCCCCTGTCTAAATTCCTATATGTGGCAAGACTTAAGAATATAGTTCACTTACTTGCCTATTGCTTAGAGAATTAAGTAGCACTTGAGAAATCCAAGTTCTATTGAAGGGAAACATTGTAAACTTGGAATATGAAAGTCAATTTTGTTCATGGAGCCCAAGAGATAATATAGTGTTACTGGTTATCATAGTACATTATTGGCCATACTGTGTGGATTATAATTTCAACCTCTTTGTTAGTTTGATTTTGGTGAAACTACTTAATAAACTCATACTTACTTTAATTATATATAAATAATATTGATAACCTCAACCACAATATTGCGATGATTAGCTGGCTAAATAGATTATTGTTTTTGGCATTCCTTTGCATCAACTATTCTTTAGAATAGGCACAAATTTGAATCTGTTCTAGTCAGTTTGCTAGTCTCCCAAACATTTTTACATAGATCTATACCACTGCTTATGTTTGTTGAACCATTTCAGTGGTCTTTCCATTAATTCCTAAAGCTCTTTTCTGCTTTTGGTTCCCTATTGTCCTCAATACATACTGGACTTCTTCCTCCAACACCATCAGTTTATGGTCATATGCCCTGTCCTGAAATGTTTGAATTTCAAATTATTTTTGCCACAATGGCATTATATAGTCCGTTCTTTTTTGTGGTTTCTTGTATTTTTCAATATTTTGTCTGCAGAATATTTCAATACGGCAAATCAAGGATTGAAAATTTTCTTCACATCTTTCTGTTTGAGAATGGCAAGTGCTCTTCCCTTTTGCTTGTCTAAAACCAGGTCTTTCCCCATTCCATCATGATACTTTACTTTGTCTTCTCTAGTTGCCCTTTGAAATCCTCTGTTTAGGTTTTTTGTTTCTTCCATTCACCCTAATTACCCAGCATTTAGGAGAAAGTTTCAGTGTCTCTTTTGTTATTTAGGTTGGTCTTATATTTATAGTCTCTTTAGCAATCCTTTGGATTTTTCGTTTACTCAGTCTTTGACATTATCCATAACTCATCTGAACTTGATTATTCGTGTTTAATGCATCAAATCCATTGGTGAGCTGGTCTCTAAATCCCAGGGGAACGTGTGCAAAGATTTTATTTTGGCTCTTGAAAATTGGTTTTAATTTCACTCAGCTTCAACTTTAACTTTGTATGAGTAATTGGATATTCAGTAGGTGCCTGACCTTGTCCTGACCAATGAATTGAACTTCTCCATTCTCTTTTATCACTAAAAGAGATGATATAATTCCATGGCATATTGTGCATTTAGTTGCTTTTAATGGTCTTTTAGAAGTATTTTAATATTGTTCTTTTTTCAAATTTAGATCATGGTACCTCCAACTTCATATCTATCCCCAAAGCAGTATTTTCTAAATGCTGATTCATTTCCAAATTTTCCATTCCAATCACCAGTAATTATCCATTATCTTGATCGTATTTGATCAATTTCAGATAGAAGAAATTGGTAAAAGTCTCTAATTTTTTCAACTTTTGTCACTAGTAGTTGATGCGTAAATTTGAATAATAGCCATATTGACTGGTTTTGCTTATAGTGTATTGATATGACTCTAACAGTGACAGCATTGTAGTTCAGGATATATCTTATATGACTTTTTAATTATGAATGGGACATCAATCATCTTCAATTTGTCATCCCCTACAGGGTAGAACATAAAATTTTCTTATTCGGATTGGCATGCATGCAGCCATTTCACTTAATTAACACCTCATGTAGCAATCTGTATGCTTCTCATTTCAATTTTTATGATTCCCAATTTTCCTATATTCATACTTCATACATCCAACAATCTGATTATTAATGGAGGTTTGCAGCTGTTTCTCCCCATTTTAAGTCATTCCACATCAACAAATGAAGGTTCCAAAAAGTTTGCTACATCTGTGTCATTAAAATTGATTCCACTTTTAGGCAATAGCTCTTCTCAAGTCCTATTTTTAGTGTGTTCTTATATGAGAGTGTCTATTTCTACTAAGATATCAGTCAATGTTCAGCTGATAGTGATAAGATTTTCAGTGGCTAAATTTTCAGAAGTGGATTGCTTTTTCCGTCTTAATCAGAAAGCGTCATTGAAAATCTCTCCACCATGGATTACACTGTTGCTTTTTGAAATAGTGGTCACATTGCTTTCAATACCACAACATGTAACCCACCATAGTATGAAAAACTAGCAGACAAGTGGTAATAGGATATATATATATATATATATATATATATATATATATTTCAATAAAGGGCAGTGATTATTTTAAGAGCATTGTGTAAGGTAGAAATTTTATTTTTTTAAATGACAATTGTTATTTTATTTTCCAAATAAATCACTGGGTTGTTTTTTATATTAATTAGGAGAGCCAGTGCCATAAGCCTTACGGATTGCAGCTTGTCTCATTTATTATCATTTCCAATTTGCTATGTTATAACTTGGTGCAGTGTTAAATAACCCATATGCTTTGAGTGAATAAAAATCTTGATTTTATCACTTATTAACTATAAGTGAAGGGAATGTGACAGGTTATAACTTTTTATTCAGGATTTACTGACTTGTTTCTGATTAATCTGAACATATGTGGTATATGTTCCTGCTACAAATGCTACTACTGATTGGTTTGCCTGCAGGAATTTAGTTGATAAACTACTTGTGCAGAATCAAGGGAAACACATTACGTGCAGAGAATCAATAAGAGAAGAGGGAAAACTGCAAGGCAGTTTCTTTCCTTATTAAAAACTGATAAATGTTTCATAATTACTTATGGCTTACAAGCTTATTGCAATTTTTGACAGGGAGCAGAATATCTTCTTTCCCCTCAGGGAGATGACATTATTTTGACACCTCCGGAGTATGATAAAATTGAACAGCATGCCACAATTTCATAGATTAATTCCCCTATGATCAGATTTCCAATTACCTAACAGCTTCTTGTAATGATCATTGGAAAGAGTCTAGTAGGGGTGGGTAGAAGATGGTGCAAGGTGTGCAAAGGGAAGTGATCTTTGATTCCAGCAGGGTGGTAAACAATGTTGTATACAGTGGGATGGGTATACAGCAACAGACCTTGTTTTGTGGTTTTACAGGGATTAAGCCCAAGCATGACCCCTTAAGTCCCTGATAACCTCTTTGGATGTTCATTGGAGATTTTTGCCTTCAGCATTATTTCTTTTTATTTTAACAAACATCAAAATGTGAACAGGAAGAAAAAGAGAGAAGAAAGGAAAATAGGTTATTGATTTTTCTAATGCTATCTTAGCCTTCAATCTAATTGAAGGTCAGTATATGTATGCATCTCCAGACTGACTTTTGGATAGGCATCATGGTTTCCTACCAAAAGAGGCTAGTTGATATTCTGCACATGCTATAGAGAAGAAAAGGTATTTCAGCAGAGGAAAGCATTCTTTTAGGAAAATCAAGACCCAAAGAGATAAATTGTAAAATAATTTGATAATTTATCAAGAACTCAGTGAAAATAGGGGGCATTTTTACTGGACCAATGGGATTAATGTAGGGCAAAGAGGAGGATCTTAATGATTTCTTTTTCACTAATCAACAGAACTAAAACAAATTGTATTTGTGTCAGAGTGATAACATATATATCTCCAGTTCTTTCTGTTCTTTATCAGTAAAAGTGTGGACTATCTTTCATCTATTCAACACCACTGCAGTAAAATACTTGTAAAAACCCAGTTTATTATAAGGAACACAGAATACCTGGAAGGCAAGGTTCCCTAATTCACTGCAGGTCCCCTTCCTGCCTCATTCCAACCTGTTTCTCTCACAATTTCTTCTGCTTTATAGCTAGTATTCAGGCATATAAATATTCTAATTAGAGTCCTAACTTAATGTATTATGAAAAAGGCTTGGAGAACTTCTTTGTGACAAAAAATGATGAAAAAATCCTGGAAAATATTTGCCTTGTGTGCCTACTATACATGTTTAATTTTGATCGGACCATGAAAAATTGGTAAGAATATTGGGAGTAATTATATATTGGTACCTGGTTTTTTTTCTGGGTGATAAAAACTTCAAATATTAGATTTTGGTGCAAAAGGCAATAAACATACAGTAAGTATATAAATTGTACCTTCAAATTTAATATCTAAAACATAAATATACTTTAATAAAGCTGATTAAATAGATTAGGAACTAATCTCTATTACAGAAAAAGCCACATAATGAAAACAGCAAAGGTAAAATGAAAACGTAAAATTAATTACTTGGTGTGATATTGATATGAGTAGTTCTCTCCTTTTTTGGCATGGGACCACTCTGATATAAGAAAAGACATGGTACAGCCCCTCTGGATTCAATACTGCTAATTTACTATGAACAAGTAAACTTCTCCTGGGAGACTATGGCAGCTGTTGTCAGAGAGTCATAGCTGCCTGATTCTTTGATTGGAAACAAAACCTGAAACCTCAGTGGTAGTATATGTGCTATCAATCCTCGTTTTTCCTCTCTTTCTTCTGTCTCAACCTTCCCCTGGATTCTAAGATGATTGCCTATGTTTTTGTTCTGGCCTTTTGACCACTGAAGTTGACTTCATATTCTACTCTATTTGTCTATGGTATACATATGATACTTAGCACTGTCCAGCAGCAACTGTTTGATTTTTTAAAAAACTTTTCCCTCAAGACCAAATGTCTATGTTTCCTTTTGGTATCTGGCCAATATCAAATATAGCATTCAATTCAGCTTAAATAAAATAAGTACATTTCTAAATTAAAACGTTTCCTAATTTTTAAACAGGATATTAAAATCTTATGAGGTAAATTTTGGCAGATTGATGTGAATGTTGGAGAAAGAAATTAATCTTGCAATTGGACCATGTGGTGACTATCACAAAATTAGATTGAGGTCCACTATTTGTGGGAAATTTTTTATTCAAAAATTTCCAAGAGCACCTCTAAGAGACAAAGAAAAATACGATAATGAAATGTGCAAAGTCTTAGAATTAAGAAAAGCAAAGTGGAAGAACAAGGTGAGCATATCTAAAAGAGTTTCATTATGGAAATTTCTATGGGATAAATACATATTAAATATCATTTTATTGGGGGGATCTTACACCTCTTATAATATTGCATAAGTCAATTATTTCAAGCATATTTTATTCATATGTTACTATCATTATTTTGGAAACATTTGCTTTATATTTAAGCCATTGGTATCAACTCCTCTTTTTAACTCTACCTCCCCCCACCCACCCTCATGACCCTTTGACACATTATAAGCTATTATTTTCATATCACACACCGACTGCTGTCTCCCTTCCTCTATGGTTTCTGTTGTTCCTCCCCATAAGGGTGTGTGTGGTTATGTGTCAATCATTGTGTTTGTTTTCCCCTTCTTCCCCCCTGCTCCCCACCTTCCTCCTACCCTCCTGCTACTGCTACTACCCCTTCTGCTCCTGAGGGGGTTCATCTGATTTGCATTCTGTGTGTCATGAGCTCTTATCTGTACATGCTCCAGTCTAGTCTGAAGTGCCAGGCAGGGCGGGATTCCTGATAGTTGGGGGAGAGGTAGTTTCAAACAATCACATAGTGTGTGTTCCATGGGAGCTAACCTACACCCTGGCTGACTCATCCCTTCCTTATGACCTTTCTGTAAGGAGATGTCCCGCGGTCTACAGATGGGTTTTGAGTCTCTGCTCAGGTCCCCTTTATTCTTAGCAATATGTTTGCTTGTTTATTTGTCTGCTTGTTTTGAGTCCTCTGTTGCCTGTTACCTGAACCTGTTGACACCTCATGATCACATAGGCTGATGTGTTCTTTCCATGTGGGCTTGATGCTTCTCTACTAGATAACCACTTGTTTAACTTCTAGACTCCTGATACTTATCTTTTGATAGCTGTACACCATCAGTTTTCTCGGCCACATTTGTTGTCCACCAATCTTGTCTTTAATGATCACGTCTGGAGGATGAGCATCACAGAATGCCAGGTTGTTAGAACAAAGTATTCTTGCATTGAGGGAGGGCTTGAGGAGAGGCCCAAAGTTCATCCACCATATCAATGAATTGCTATATTAATATATGTACATAGTCAGTGCCTCTATTTTAATGAATTAATATATTTATGTTATGCACACCTATGTTTATACCTTTATCCATAGCTTTGTTTCCTAGATCTTTCCTCTGTTTCCTTTTACCTTCCACTTGTCCCACTATCATACTCACTCATCTTCTGCCTCTTAGTAATTCTTCACAGCTAGATTGGTATTTCTCCGATACCCTCGAGATCTCTATGTCCTCCTTGTTGTTGATAATAATTCCCTAGTTGTTCCTCTTTCTATGGTGTTGTTTGCTTACTGCTCCCTTCCCCTCCTTCTCTTCTTCCCCAAGTCCCTCTGGAACCATTGGTCTGTTGCATTCTCTTCAGACTTGCTCCCCATGCCTATCTCATATAGGTAGGCAAACCAACCATAAAACAAAACAAAAAAGAAGACAAAGCAAAAGAAAAGATACAAAACAAAAAGAAGACAAAAGTTTGAATAAAAAGAGGAAAAATAAAAATAAATAAGTAGCAAAAATAGAAGAAAAAGCATACCTAGTTCCAGATCTATCCACTGAACGTATGGCTATCACCTCACCAGTCCTTTGGGATTCCAGAAACTACCCCTTGTAGACCAAAGTCTATTTGGGGGACACATCCCAGACTTTGTGGCTCTGCTCCCTTTGCTAATTTGTTATATTTCCTCTCAGGTTGCCCCACTGTAGGGGGTTCAGACTGGATCCACACCCTGCCATATTTTCCCAGTATTATCCTCTGTCACAGAATGTTACAGTGAGGGGACACCATGTCTGGAGCTGTTGCTTTCCCTACACTCCTCTCTCTGCCTCAGCAGTTCCATTCAGGAAAGTAGTCCCAAGGGCTTGGAGTGCTGATATGAGGTCTAGCACCACACTTTGTCTTTTCTTCTTGGCTTGATTCCATGTGGGCACTGTAGTGTGGCCCCTCTATCCAACCTGTAGATTTAGTGTTGTCCTCTGTAGCACATACTTCTAGGAAGGGGATCAGTTTGGTACTCTTTGGGGCCAGCCCTGGAGCTCACTCTGTTTATGAATTGCTCCATGTGGTTACATTGCCTTCAAGTTTTGACATGCTGTGGTGGAGTTTGCATGTACATTCCCATTTCTGCAGAGAGATAAACAATACCTTCCCCCCTGGGGGATTAATTCCCTCCTCCCACAGTGCCATAATCTCTTTTACCACCCCCTTTCTCTCTCTCTTACACCCTTTCCTTTCTTTGTGTTGGAATGACCTGTACATCCTTGGATTTAGACCATCCTCCACCCAACTCCCTGTAACTCAACCTATATAGTGTGAAAGTAATGGCTTCTCTTCTATACCTACTGTGCTGATTATATTTACCTCAGTGGACTCAGGTTGTATTTGTCCTTTTGTGATTAGCTAACTTCCCTTAGCATATTTTTTTCCAACTCTTTCCATGAGATGTGTTTCATGCAATCATCAGAGTTTGTTACTGACTCCATTGTGTGTATGTGTCAGAGATTTCTAATCCACTCATCTATCAATGGAAATACAGGTTGCTTCAAATTCTTTAAAATTGTAAATTGCACCTAAAAAACATTGAAGCACAGATGACAACTTATAGTCTATTTCTTAACTCTTCTGGGTATATGCCCAGTAGAGGGATTGTTGGGTCATAAGGCATCTCAGTTTCCATTTGCTTTAAATATCGCCAGATGGCTTTCCACAGTAGCTGTACATATGTATCTATAAGAATATGGACACTGGAAGAGAGTACCCATCTTACCACACCCCCTTCAACAATTGCTGTTTTCTGATTTCCTAATTTGGGTTATACTCATATAAGTTAGTTGGTATCATATAGCTGTTTTAATTTGCAGTTCTAATGATGTGGCTAATCATCAGGAGCATTTTCCCATCTGGTTTTTGTCCATTTGGGTCTCCTCCCTAGTGATACATCTGTGCAGAATTTTTGCCCACTTTCTCAGGGGGTTGTTTTCTCCTTTTTGCAGGCTGAGGGGGTATTGTAAATGTTAGCAAAAATAAATTAGCTAAATTTAAAAAATAGCAATAAGTCCTTTGTCTATTGAATCATTGCTAAAAATCCTCTCCCAGTCTATGAGTTCTCTTATTACTCTCTCGCTGAAGCGTCTTGATGCACACAGGTATTTTTTCTTAGTGTATCTCATTTGTCGATCCCAGCTTCATCTGTGTGTGTATCCTTCTCTATTACAGTTAGCCTATATGTTCCCTTTGCTCAAGTCCTTAGGTTTATACTGTTTTATTTGTTGATGGTCCTGATAGTTTGGGGTTTTACTTCTAGGTCTGTGATCTACCTTGAATTTGTTCTTGTGCATGGGGTGAGGTTAGGTTCTTGTATTTTTTCTACAAGTGAATAGTCATTGCTTCCAGCACCACTTGTTAAAGGGGGCATCCTTTTCTAACTTGAAACATTTTGGGTCCTTGTCAAAAATAAGTTGTCCTTATTCTGATGATTTTATTTCTGGGTTTTTCATTCTTTAACATTGGTCTGCGTATCTGTCATTTTTCTAGTACCACATTTTTTTTGTACCACTGTGGATGTATAATATGTGTTAAAATCAGATAAAGTGAGCCATCTTTTTGAGGAGTTCTCTGCTAATCCTGGGCTTCTTCCCTCTCTGTATGAAATTGATAGTCAGTTTTTCCAATTCTTTGAATTAGGTTGTTGGCATTTGAATCATGATAGCATTAAACATATATTGTGCCTTGGATGTGATTGACATATTTAATATATTGAGTCTTCCTATCTGTGAACATGGGGTATTCTTCCATTTTTGTTATATTAAAATTCTAGGCTGCACTCTGAGGATTAGCATTCTGTCTGTATGGTTATAATAATGCTGTGTGAATAGACAGAGTTCTGGCAGTTTATATTCAAATATACACAAAGGAGAACAGCCTGCAATTGAATGCAGTTTTAATTAATTAATTAATTTTTAAAATAATGGGCTTGTGGAGTGCTCACTTATTGGAGCTGTGCCCCACTTCCCCTCAGGAAGAACCAAATTAGCCAAGTGGTTTTGGAGTTGACTGGATCTGAATTCTCCCCCAGCTGCACTCCTATGTCACATTCTTAGATCTCTCCTGCACAGCACGGTAGGTTGTCCTCTGGGATCTGCTTTTCGTCATAGGTAAATATCCCAGCAGCCCTTCTATTGCTGCACATCATTGCCAAATTAGTTATCACTACCCATTCTTGGAGGTGTGGAGCTGGGGAGAGGGAGAAAGGGATGGCCTATGTAGTCACTACATTCTGGGTCCAGGAGGGGAGCTTCTGAGTCTAGGCGGCAGGACCAGGGCGGATAACCAAGAGTAGAACTCTGGTGCAAGTTCATGTGGCTAGTTCTTGGCCACTCTCTGGGAGCCTGGGGTTATGACAACTTTTCTACAGCAACCTGGGGAACTTATCGCTTGCTGCAGGACTCACTTCTTGCCCATGGGCCGGGGTGCCTCTTGGCCTCCTGAGGGGCTTTGTAAAGGGCTGGTGGAGCCTGTGGGCAGACACAGTGAGTTCTCAACTTGCTTCCCAGGGGGGTATTACAAGGAGAGTTCTGGGCCAGAGCCTAGGCGACTGAACCTACTTTTAGCACCCAGCCTCCCAGTATCGGCCTCTTTACCTCACAATTTTTCTGTTCTAACAGCAGGAGAACTGGGAGGGTGAGTGGACGACTGACAGTACCTCCCTCATTTTTCTCTTCATCTCTTCTATACCTTCAAATCTCTGTCCTTTCATGCCCCTCTGTGGAAAAAAAATGAAGAAGTTGCATGGAGCAAGGTCAGGTGAGTAAGGTGCATGGCGAAAATAGGATCTCTGGGTTTTGCCCCAAACTGACAAATGGGGATGGCTGTGTGAACAGGGGCATGTGGTGACAAAGCTGGGTCCCCCATAGGCAATGATTTAGAACTTTTTTTGGTAGTGTGGGTTTATCAAAATGGACACTTCACATTCATTGTTGTGAGATAGTAAATTCCCGAAGGGTAGCAAAGTCTTTCTGGAAGGGGATTTCATATCAAAAATTTAAAAATCTTTTTATTTGATGATGTCATTTCACGTCTAGAAATTTATTCAAAAAGGCACAAACAATCCTGGCATGAGCATATGAGAACCATGTACTTGTTCCACACATTTTCAATGAAGGTTTTTTTTGTCGCACTTTGTTATGCTCTCTTTTCCTGAACTTCTAAATAGAAAATTTGATTAGCAGTTTGACCGGGTGGAACCAACTCCAAATGCACTACATATCAACATTTTCGTTGATGGATGTCAATCAACATTTCACCTTTTTAGAACCATGAAAATCACTCGCACACCTGCGTTTTCCTCATGGTTCTGTCATTGTAAGCTGTGTTCAACATCCCAACAGTTTCTGCGTCATTTTCCCTGAGCATTGATCAAACCTTCACAGCTGCATGCTATTCTCTTAAATCAGCCATCACACACACACACACAAACACACGAGGTTCCAACAAAAACTTGTTTTACGGAAAAAAATATCACTGTGACCAGAAGGAAGCATGCTAGGAGACACACTGGGTTCCCTACTTGGTCCACTAACTCAGAGCAAGTTGCTCGACGCTGGCTTAGCTGAAAAAAAATGTGTACTACAAAAGCTCCACCCTATAAGCAGCCCTGGTAGAACAGTGGTTATGTATTGCACTGCGATCCGCAAGGTCAGCAGTTTGAAACCCCGAGCTGCTCTGTGGGAGAAAGTTGAGGCTTTCTACTCTATCCTCATCAAAAGCTCCGCTCTGCCCAAGGGCAATGCCAGCTTCTGAGGGGTACCCTCATATATCATTTTTAATGATCAATACAGTCAAATGCTGTGGTATAGTCAATAAAACACAAGGAAAAGTCATTTTGTCATTCTTTGCTTTGAGCCAGGATCTATCTGACATCATTAAGGATATCCTTTATTCCAGGTTGCTTTCTTCTGATTCCTCTGGAAGTTTGTTATTGCTGCAGCCATTGCTGGATGACCTTAAGCGAAACTTTACTTGCATGTGATATTAATGGTATTGCTATATAATTTGAGCATTATATTATGTCATCTTTCTTTGAAATGGGTACTTCTATGGATTTCTTCTTGTCAGTTGACTAAGGAGCTGTCTTCTAAATTTCTTGGCATAGATGAGTGTGTGCTTCTAGTGCTTTGTCAGTGTGGCAGTCATGTGCTCATGTTAATTTTATGATTGAAATGTAGGGATGGGGTCTAGCCTGTTAATCTGGAGATAGCCATTGAGTAGCCAATGAGGCCTCTGTGGACCAATGTGGGCATGGCTTTCTCCCGAGACTTCTGGGAAATCTCGCGATATTTCCCTCGTGAAGATGAGAAGCTATCTTCCCCAGTTGTTGGGAGTTAGTCTCAGAGGCAATGAGTCATGGAAAAGACAAGATGGCAGCATCCGAGAAGCTGGAGGAGCCGGCAGAGAGACCACATGGCTTTGCCCTGATGCAGCCAGACCTCTGAAGCTGGAGTGGCATACTATTGATGAACCCTTAGCCTTGGAAGTGAGGAGCCATGGGGAGACCCCTGCCAGCACCAGAATTCTGCACCCACTGACCTGTGACTTCGTGAGTTAGAAGGAGACTTTGTAGACTGATTTCGGGCGTATGGGTTAATATCGGACTTATGACTTTGTACTGAACTGGATTGGGATGCCTTCTTAGTGTCACATTCCTTTTGTATATGAACCCTTTCCTTATATCCATATGCATGTCTATGAAATTTGTTCCTCTAGTCTACCTGGACCGACACAGTTAGCTTGTTGAAGCATTTCAATTGGTTCAGTCAATTCCATGGCTAAAGTTTTTGGTGCAAGTTGAATTCCTTTAGCACTTTTGTTTCTAGCTCACCTGATTCCTCCTTAAATGATGAAATGTGGCATAGTTCTTTTTGGTACAGTGACCCTATGTATTTTTTCCAACTTCTTTTGTGTTCCATACATCATTCAATATTTTACCCATAGAAAATTTTCAATATTTCCACCCCAGGCTTCAATTAATTTTTAAATTTCTTTCAGTTTATGTTTGTCTTGTTTTTCCACTTTGGTTTTCTAATTCTAGGTCCTTGCCCATTTCATTATAATATGTGACTTTGTCTTCTTGAATTACCATTTGATATTTGCTGATCAGCTCATTCACTACTTCATTTATTTCATTTGCTTTAGCTATGTCACAAATAAGAGTGAGTTTTAGAGTCTTTTTGACATCCATTTTGATCTTTTCTTTCTTTCCTATCTTTTCAATGACCTTTTGCTTTCTTAATGAATGAAAATCTTGATGTCCTCCCACAGCTCATCAGATCTTCTGTCATTAATGCTAAATGCATTTAAAGTCACCCTATGTGTTATTGATAAATGGTATTTGCTATGAAAAATTTTGAACAATTCTATCATGTTATCTCCAGCTTCGTTTCTATCATCATATCTATTTTCAACTGCTGTTCCTTCCAGTTGGTTTCCAACTTCTGCACTCTATTCACCAATGATTGTCAATGCATTTTGATTACATGCCTCATCAATTTCAGACCAGGGTTTTTGGTGGAATTCTTTAATGTATTCATCATGAGCCTTTGTGATTCTGCCTAAATTTGAATAATAACTGTTTTGATTGGATTTTCTTGAAGACAGATAAATATAATCTTATCACAGACAGCATTGTAATTCAGGATTGACTGATTTGGCCATTGTTTTGACATTTCCCCACCATTCCTCTTGATTGTATTATTCATGACATACTAAATTATGTGCTCTTCTGATTCAAAAGGGTCAAATCAAGTTCAGTTCTCTTCAATAATACTTAGGATATCAATCTCTATGTGTTATCCATTTCACTTTTTAACATTTTCAATATTCCTAAATTCATATTTCACATATTTCAGGTTCCAGTCATTAGCAGATTTTTGCACTTGTTTCTTTTTGCCTAGAGTTTTGCTTTATTAGCAATGGGAGGTGCTGAAAGCTTCACTTCCACAGGTTTTACCTGATTCATGTCATCATGATCAATCTCTTTTTTGGGAAATCAGCTCATTCTCAGACACAATTTTAGCACTCTGCAGCATGAGGGCCTTATCTTCTGGCAGTGACCACTGCATCATTATGTGTCTTTTCATTAAGCCTTCAGTGCCTAATAATGTTGCAAAGTTATGCATAAGGTTTTCAGTGGCTTCTTTTTTTGCTTGTTTATTTTATTGGAGGCTCTTACAGCTCTTATAATAATCCATACATCAATTATATCAAGCATAATTGTACATATTTTGTCATCATCTTTTTCTAAACAGTTACTTTCTTCTATTTGAACCCCTGTTATCAGCTCCTCTTTTTTCACTCCCTTTCCCCCTTCCACTCTTTTTTTAAAATAATTTTATTGGGGGCTCTTACAGCTACTACAATATTCAGTACATCATTTTTTATCAAGCACTTTTGCAAACATGTTGGCACATACATTTCCAAACATTTTCCACTTGAGCCCTTGGTACAAGCTCCTCTTTAAAAAAAACTCCCCTTTCCCCTTCCCCCCTTTTTAATGAATCATTTTATTGGGGGTCCATTCAACTCCCATCACAATCCCTATCAACATCATTTGTATGCAGGCCACTTTCACACACCCATCCATCATCACTCTCAAAACATTCTCCCTCCATCCAGAGCCCCATTATCAGCTCCCAATATTACCCTCTCTCCACCCTTCCCTTTGAACCATTAGTAATTTACAAATTATTTTTTTCATCCTGTACACTGTACAATGTGTCCCAACACTCACTTCCCTGTTGTCCGTGTCCCAGAGAGGAGGCTACGTGTACATCCTTGAAGTTGGTTCTCCCTTTCTATTCCTCCATCCCTTTACCCTCCTGGTATCACCACTCCCATCACTAGTCTCGATGGATCATCTATCCTAAGTTTCCCATGTTTCCAACTTCACTGTACATCTCCTGGTCTAGCTGGATTTATGTGGTGGAATTGGGATCATGATAGTGGGTGGGAGGCAGCATGGGAACTAGAGGAAGGTTGCATATTTCATAGCTCCTACCCTGTATCTTAACTGGCTCATCTCCTCCTTGTAACCCCTCTGCAAAAGGATGTCACCTCACCTATTGATGGGCTTTGGGTCGCCAATCTGTACTCCCCCTCATTAATAATAATATAATTTTAGCTCATGGATGCCTGACACCGGATCCCTTCATCACGTCATGATCACATAGGCTGGTGTGCTTCTTCCGTGTGGGCTTTATTGCTTCTGAGCTGAATGACCGCTTGTTTACTCAAGCCTTTAAGACCCCAGACTATATCTTTTGGTAGCCAGGCACCATCACCTTTCTTCACCACATTAGCTTATGCACACATTTGTCCTCAGCGATCATATCAGGAAAGTGAGCGCGCAATGTTATGCTTTTTAGTTCTTGAAGCCTGATATCTCATCCCTTTGACACCTCATGATTCCACAAGAAGCTAGTGTGCTTCTTCCATGTGGACTTTGTTGCTTCTGAGCTAGATGGCTGCTTGTTTACTTTCAAGCCTTTAAGTCCCCAGACGCTCCATCTTTTGATAGCCGGGCACCATCAGCTTCCTTTGCCACCTTTGCTTATGCACACAATTGTCTTCAGTGATCATGTCTGAAAGGTGAGCATCTTGGTGGCTTCTTTTAACGTGGTGAGATGAATTCTTCTTCCTTGTTTTTTATTAGTCTGGATGGTCTGCTAAAATCTGTACACTTTGGGTGACCTCACTGGCATTTGAAATACCAGTGACATAGCTTCTGGCATCACAGCAAAACAAAAACCACCACAATACAATGAATTGACAATTAATGGAAGTCAACCATAGGGAAGAAAATAAATTTATAAGACTGAAAATATGAAACCAGAAATATCTACTTTCAATAAAGACAATTTCAATGAGAGAGAGGTGCAACACATCCAAATAGTGAGTAAATAGGGTAGATTTAAAAACAGAAAGACTGTTTAAAACTTTAGAAGAAAGTAACAAGGAAACCTCAAAAAAAACCTATAAACCACATCAAAATAGAGGAAAAGACCAAGGGCTTAAAAAAATAAAACAGCAGCAAAGAGAAATGACCATTAATCCACCAACAAAATTATTCTAATCCCAGAAAATGATCAGGACTAAAGAAACAAGTAGCATAATGAAATAATATATGACAACATGACTGAAATAGAACCATTCCTATCAAGAGTGAGACTGAAATGTAAATGGATTGAATGTACTAGTCAATATACAGAGAATATCAGAATGGATACAGCATCAGGCCCTGTGAATATGCTACTTACAGGAAGCACACTTTAAACACAGAGACCAAGATACAATAAAAATTAAATGATGGAAAATATATATCAAAGTAATAGCATTAAAAATTCTGAAGTGGCAATATTAAACTGTGATTAAATAAATTTAATACCTAATCCCACTGAGAGACAAAGAAGATAATTTTATTTTCAATTATAGGGTCAAGTGAATTATACCCACAATAAGGATTATAAATGCTCTGAAACACCTTCAAAATACATTAATTAAACCCTTAAAATTGAAGTGAGAAAAGGACACCAATGCACTAATAGTAGGAGACTTGCAAATGTCACACTTAATTAAGTACAGGACTAGAAAGAAATGCAGTAAGGATGCAGAAGAATTAAACACAATTTAACACCATGACTTCTTAGACAAATACAGAACACTTGATCCAACAACAACACAAAATACATGCTTTTATAGTGCTAATGGAAACTTGTCCAAAATAAACCATATGTTAGGCCATAAAGCAAGCTTTAATAAATTCAAAAACATTGAGATATTATAAATGGTCTTCTCAGATGACAAGAATATACAATTAGAAATCAACAATAGGAAGATCAACAGAAAAAGTCTATATATCAAAACTAAGCAATGCTTGCCTTAAAAATTACTGAGCAGTTGAAGAAATCATGATTGAATTGGTTACATTCATCAAAACAAGAAAGAATGAGAAAAACAAACTCAAATCTTTGCAGCCAATCAAAATCAGTACTCAGAGGGCAATTTCTAGAAATAATGAAACACACACACAAAAAGAAAATATCAAAATTCACAGCTTAAGCCAACACCTCCAAGAAGTAGAACAAAATTAGACTCTGAAATAAAATAAAATAAATACTACAGTTTAGAGCAGAAGTAAATGAAGCAACAACAAAATGAATTAATTTGGCCTTTTAGTTATGTACAGAGCACTGCACTCAACAGCAGCAACGTGAGGCACATTTGTTTTCCAGTGCACAAAGAACCTTCTTCATGCACATGATATCATCTTGTAGAAAATAATAAGGAATTTACCCCAATAAACTGTTTGAAATAAAAAATTTATTCAACAAGATTGCAGAATACAAGACCAATATACAAAATACAATTGCATTTTTATGCACTCTTAAAAATAATTAAATAAGGAAACATTTCCATTTATGGTAGTTTGGCAGTCATGTGCTTATGTTAATTTTATGATTGAAATATAGGGGTGGAGTCTGGCCTGTTAATCTGGAGCTAGCCATTGAGTAGCCGATGAGGCCTCTGTGTGGGCATGGCTTTCACCTGAGACTCCTAGGAAATCTCTTGATATTTCCTTCATGAAGATGAGAAGCTATCTTCCCCAGTTGTTGGGAGTTAGTTTCAGAGATGATTAATCACAGGCAACACAGAAAGGCGGCATCTGGGAGGCTGGAGCAGCCGGTGGAGAAACCACAGGGCTTTGCCCTGATGGAGCCAGACCTCTGAGGCTGGGGTAATCACATGGAGGCCTCTGCCAGCGATGGGGTGCTTCTGCCACCACGAAATGCAGTTGATGGACCCTGAGCCCTGGAAGAGAGGAGACATGGGGAGACCCCTGTCGGTGCCGGGACTCTGTAGCCACTGACCTGTGACTTCGTGAGTCAGAAGGAGACTTTATGGACTGATTTCAGGCATATGGGGGTTAATATCTGACTTGTAACTTTGAGCTGGACTGGGCTGGGATGTTTTCTCAATGTCCTGTTCCCTTTGAATATAAACCTATTCCTTATATCCATATGCATGGCTTTGAAATTTGTTCCTTTAGTCTACCCGGACTGACACAGGTAGCATCCAAATGGAAAAGATAGAAACAAATATAAGAAAGTAAATAGAAGGGTGCGGGTGGAGGGCACCCCTACAGGGTCAATAAATGATGTCCTCCCCACATCCTGAAAAAAAAAGAAAGTTAATACAAATTTAGCGTTCTGAAAATCAGGACATATGATGATGAAATTAATTAGTGAAAAAGTATCCTATGTTCACTTAGGAGGACTAGATATTAAGATGACTACACTCCCCAAATTGATCTACATATTTAAGGAATTCTCTATCATATTTCCAATGTCTTTTTTCAGAAATTGAAGAACTGATCCAAAGTCCATTTGCAAAAACAAATGTCCTAAAATAGCAAAAACAGCCTTGAAAAGATAAAGTGGGACACACATTTCTCTATTTCAAAATCAAGTTGAAATAATGCTTTTCTGAAAATTTGCATATAAGTTTTTGTACATGGATTTTCATATTTATAATAATGAAAATAAGATGAATATCCACCAATGATAAATAGATAAACAAAATATAGTTATTGATAAAATATAATTTTAAGCAGCAAAAATTCACTACTTATTATACATGTTACTTCAAAAAACTATATTAACTCGAAGTATGATATAAAATGCCACATATTGTGTGATTCCAGTCATATGGATGCCAACTCTGGGAATATTTACAGATAAAGAATATACATTAGTGGTTTCCAGAGAAGGTGAATGATGACTGATATCTATGGAATTTCTTTTGGGGGTAATGGAAGTGCTCTTTAATGGATTAGGTAGTGATTATGGATATAAACTGTGAATATACTAAAAACAATTGAATTGTACATTTAAATGGTTGAATTTTATGATATGTAAATTATGTCTCAAAGTTGTTACAGCAACAAAAAAAAGATAATTATCAATAGGTTTAAAATGGGAGGAGCCCATTAGAAAAAGGTCTTTGTTACACTCAGTCTATCACCTTTCTAGGGCTAACACAAAATCATCCCACAGTGGGTTATTTCTTCCTAATTCTGGACCCTTGAAATCCAAATCAAAGTCCTCAGAATTTTTTCTGAGGACCTTAACATAAATTGTCCCACCCTATCTCCTAGTTTCTGGTAACTGCAGACAATTCTTATTTGTTTGCTTGTTTATTCAGCTGTTGTAGTTGTATCTTCCATGTGAGATTGTGTTCATGTCTGTTCCCCTCATTTATAAGACTCTGCTCTAAGGTACTAAGATTAGGATCCATTCTGCCACAGTATGACCTCATTTAACTTAACTAAAAACAAATGAAAAACCCTATTTTCCCTAACAAGTATCAAAGGTTAGAATTTCACTGAAACTTTTCGGATTGGATAATCCAATCTACAACTTTCAAAATTCAAAAGGACATCCTTAAAAACTAGAAGACATCTGTGGCCAAAGCATCCTTGAACAGCATGCACCATAATGAAATAACTGTGAGCAAAAATTATATTTCCAACAAATGTTTATCTGGATTCTACGAGCTCTGGGTTCGGGCCAGCGATAAAGCAGCCTTGTGTGTTGTCCACTCCTTGAGAACTGCTTCTCAACTTCCTATTACCTGTAAAGTCTAGGGAGGGAAGCAGCTGCGCAATTTAAATGACTGATCCTCGGAACCTAAAGTGAAATAAAAATTGACATGAAGCCAATTAATTAAATGTGTGAATTAGTTGAAATAATAAACGGTCATTTAACTTAAAGCATTTTGTTGAAAGCACTGTCATCCTCTAAATTTCCCATCAGAGCTGGCTAAGCAGAGAGACCTTACACCCAAAACATTCTATGTCATGGCTCCTGAATTTAGCTGTCTCTTTCTCCCTCACTTCATTCCTATCAGAGAAGCTTTGATCTTTCTCTGTCTCTGTCTCTTGTTTATAAAAAGTCACCATACAGCACTTGGCCAACCCCACTTCTGTATCTATTCCTGGCAGGGAAGCAATGAGATATTTCCTTTGAAGGAATGAGGTCTCTCCTTTGATCACAGAAAGAAGTGATGCGCAAAAACCAGCTGCACTTTGCCAGCCCTTAGGCAGAAATGCTGACCATGGAATACCAGTGCCCACAGGTGAAGCTGAGCCGGATCTTTCTCTTTTTTATATGAATAAAGCAGTTTTCTATGCACTCTCAGTATAGCTTTTTCTTGTCAGCTTCTTCAAATTTTGTTATAACACCTTTCTTATAGTAAGTTACATTATATAGCATTCTGACAGCAAGAATAAATAGTAAAGTAAAAGTTATGCTTAATTGTTTCCCTCCAATATGATGAGGGATATTGTGGAAGCCAAACCTTTACAAAACAGCGCCCGCCATTACAAGATGGCGCCTGGCCGCACCCTGACGCTTAGCCTGTAGGTGGTAAACAAGTAGCACTGCGCATGCTCAAGAGTAACTGGTGATGCAATCGAGCCCCTGCACCAATCACATAGAGCCACGCCTAAAATGGGCTATAAAAGCTTTGGGTTTCTCCTCCTCGGGGTCCCTCTCATTTCGCTGACCTCCTGAAAGTGAGGCAGCATCATTAAACTTTGCTGTAACGCCATCAGAAGAGTCCTAGCCATTCTTCGCGTCGTGTGTTGCGTGTTCCTGACCTGATCCGTCTCGGCGAGGGGCGCGCGACAGGATATTCCGTGGAATTAATTTATTGCAATATAAGTATATATAATGCTATGGCTTTATTTTTACAGCTCATTCAACACACTTTTTCAGTTATGTTTTATTTTGAATAATTCCTTATAAATATCTCTAAGAAATTCTCCTACCTTAAAACATTTGCCAATTACCTAACAAGACTAAAAATTTATTTCCCCGGGCTGAGCTCCGGTGGCGTAGTGGTTGTGCGCTGGACTGCGGCCCACTGGGATGGAGGTTCAATTCCGGCTCCCAGGAGCAAAGGCTGGGCCTCCTACTCCCACCACCTGAGGGCAGTGATGCCTAAAAAAAAAAAAAAAAAAACTAAAAAAAAAAATTCATTTCCCACCATCTGACTCAGAAGCAACAAAGTCCACGTAGAAGAAGCTTACCAGCTTATGTGACCACGAGATGTCAAAGTAATCAGTTATAAGTCACCAAAGAACAAAAACATCATATCATTGTATGCCCACCTTCCTTATATGATCACTGATGACAAATGTGTGCATAAGCAAATGTGGTGAAGAAAACTGATGGTGCCTGGTTATCAAAATATATAGCTTCTGGGGTTTTAAAGGCTTGAAGGTAAACAAGCTACCATGTAGCTCAGAAGCAGCAAAGCCCACATGGAAGAAGCACATCAGCCACAAGGTATCGAAGGGAACAGGTATCAAAGAGCTAAGTTATTTTATTATAAATGAGGGGGAGTACAGATTGGGGACCCAAAGCCCATCTGTAGGTGAAGCAACATCCACTTTCAGAAGGGTCTCATGGTGGAGATGAGCCAGTCCGGGTGCAGTGTAGCAACGATGAAACGTGCAACTTCTCTCTAGTCCTCTAACGCTTCTTCCTCCTACTTTCACGATCCCAGTTCTACCTTACAAATCCGGCTAGACCAGAAAATGTACACTGGTACAGATAGGAGCTGGAAACATGGAGAATCCAGGACAGATGGTCCCTTCAGGAGCAGTGGTGAGAGCAATGACACCTGGAGGATGGAGGGAAGGTGGGGTACAAAGGGGGAACCATTTATAAGAACCTACATATAACCTCATCTCTGGGTGACAACAGGTAAGTTGGTGAAGGGAGACATCGGGCAGAATATGATATGACAAAATAATAATAATTTATAAAATATCAAGGGTTAATGAGGGAGGGGGAAACAGGGAGGGAGGGGAAAATATGAGGTGCCAATACCAAGGGCTTAAGTAGAAAGGCAGTGTTTTGACAATGTTGATGGCAACAAATGTACAAATGTGTTTTCCCTTCAATGGATGGATGTATGGATTGTGATGAGTTGTTAAACCCCTAGTAAAATAATTTTAAAAATTCATTTCCTTATTCCATTGAAAAACATGGTTATATTTGGTTAATAGTTCAGCTATTCTATTTTTTAAAAATAATATTAACTTCCAGTTACAACTTTGCTGAGTCCATGTTCTTTCTTGAAATATTGTCAAATCAATCTCTAATCAGTGAAATTATCAAAAGAATAGATGAGTGAGTGGCCTAAATCACCTTACAAAAATACAAGCGATTATAATAATATACAGGAATTTATATAAGGCTTGTAAAAATAAAACTGACTAAAGTATTCTTTTAGTTCAGAAGGCCAAAATAACACAAGCATCATATTGAGATGTTGTATCTCTACATTGCCAAAATAAGAAACAAATTCAATTCTCATTTGAATAGTACTGTGTATCTGTATGTCTTCTTGGTTTCTTCAGTCTTTTATTCCTCCCACACTTTCTCCCTGGCTTTCTTCTTCCTCTCCATCTTTCCATTATCCTTACTTCTTTAAATAGGCATTTAGTGAATAATATATCTTCAATAATTTAAGGCAACATTTAAATATATTTCCTCTTCATTGTCTTATACATGGGTGTAAGTTAAATAGTCTTGCTACAAAAATCGTAGAACTCCATGAAACTAATGTGAAGATATTTTTATAAATAGATCATCTACCGATGTCTATATGTTTCTCAAGATGGTATTTCCACCTCTAGCCTTTCCTTGTATAATACTGTACTCTTCCATTTACATCACATCATATAGATTTTAGATGTCCTTTGTGTTTGGGGAACACAAATTAGTTTGAAGGAGCAATATCAGGACTGTAGGCTTAATGGGATCCTGCTTCCCACCAGAATTTTCATAGGACTATATTTGCTACCCTCCAGGAATAACCTGTATATTAATTTCCATGATGGAAAACAAATAGCACAAATTCTTGCTCTTTTAATCATTGTTGCACTTTTCAATTTCCTTAAAACTTTCTTCACATGTTCCCATAATCATTCTGTGTCTTTTGACAAAATGTAACAAGGCTACCCTTTTGGATACCAAAAAATGCCCTTTAAGATCCTAGATATTGAGTGTGGGGCTGTGGCCTGCGAGCTTGGCGGTTCAAATCCAGCGGCGGCTCTCAGGAGCAGCGCTGGGTAGCTCCCACGACCACCAGAGGGCAGTGATGCCCCACAAAGATCCTAGATATTAACTTTGTGAACTGACCTCTAGGCTTTTAATTAACTGGCCCAGGAGATCTTCTTGAAAGCCACTTTTTTGGGACCTTTTAATGAAGATAATCTAATAAGACTAAATCAAGTGTATCAGTGTGAAAACTTGTCTGCACTCATCCACTGATTAGAGAAACATGTCTAAACACATTTTCTTTGGAAGAAATCTTTGCATGTATAAACTGTAATTCTAATAGTTATACTTCTTTACTTAGTCTCGTATATTCCCTCCCATAGTTTTAACTTTTCCTCTTAAGTATAAAGACAGGGAGACAGATGATAGAAAATTGGAATAAGACTCACTGTCTACATTTCATTTGATTCACACATCTGTTTCAGTGTTTGTTTTCACAAGTCTATCTGTAGCAAAAGTCTTGCTTAAAAGTCAGCTTTTCATAGATATGACACAGTTTTTAGAAAACCAGTGACATATGGTTTGCATTTGTTTTTCTTCTATCAGCGATGCTATCTGTTTAATAATGAAACACCAACACACAAGGAAAAGTCATTTAGTATTTATTTTAACTGTTGTTGACATTAGGTGTCACTGGGTCTTCTGACCCATAGTGACCCTACAAAGCCCTGCCCAGCCATCCTAATGACTGTTTGTACGTTTGAGCTCATTGCTACAGCCACCAAGTCAATCCATCTCGTTGAAGGCCTTCCTATCTTTCACTGTCCCATCTACTTTACCAAACATTAGATCCTCGAGGGACTGCTCGCTCCTGACAATATGTGCGGGGTACATGAGATGAGGTTTCACCATCCTGGGATCTAAGGAACGTCATGACAGTAATTCTTCCAAGATGGATATGTTTGCCTGTCCTTTTGGTAGTCCATGGCCCTTTCAATATTCTTGGCCACACTACAATTCAAATGCATCACACCTTCTTCCATCTTCTTTGTCCAACGTCCAACTTCTGTCTGTCAGTTTGTTAGATTAGGGTGGCTTGTGTAGTGCTTGATACTGCAAACAGTGTCACTGGTGTTTCAAATGTGAGCAGGGTCACCCAAAGTGAGCAGGTATCACCAGAGCTTTCAGACTAAGAACTGACTGCTAACAAGGACTTGACTGGCCATTTTAAAGGAAGTAATTGTTGAAAACATTATTTCAATTAGTTGTTAAATATTACCCAGTGGTCAGTTTGACTTGATTTTAAAATCACATTTCAAATGTAAAATTTAGAGGTAAAAGGGGTATGTGAGAGGTTTTCTTAATCTGTAGTTCCTTAGGAGTTAGTCAGTGATTATATTCTAATATTTTTCTTTGTATTTCCCAAAATGCTATCACATTTTTCCTGTTTATTTGAGAAATGTTGAAACCAAGAACTACAATTACAATGACAGTCATATTAGCTGGAAAATCCAAAAAGTGATATTTTCTGATACCATCTCTGTTTCAAAAGTCTTTGGGGATTAAACAGATCACTTATAGCTAAGTGTTACACATAGGTAAAACTTAAGTAGTGTTGAGTAATTTAAAATAATTTTCCTTCTTTGAGTATGCTATCATCCATTCAGATCCATCATACTATCCTTATAGCCTTCCTTGTCCAACTTTTACATATTTTAAGTGTTTCTGTACTATAGTAAATGTGATTGTGAGAGATCTGGAGAAAGACACTAGTCAATCAACTTTAAGCACCAAATAAAAACCCGTTTTTCTCAAAATACTACCGGATCTTCCTGCCATCAGAGGGATATTTTCAAGTTAGGTGGCATCTTATAGAAGCATCAAGTTAAGTGAAAGTCTATTACCCACAAAAATATATCATTTAGCAGTTTCCAACATGTCTGCCCAAGTTAACTGGGAATGGTAAGGAAAAATGGGAGAAAAAATAGGAAAGAAAGAAATAATAGTAATCCTCTGGCTAGGAACACACAAATTACACATAACCCATATTTATGAACCAATTTCTATAAAACCTTAATTTTTTTTCTGTACAATAAAAATTTAAGTTAAATTGGCATATAATTCACATATCATATAATTCATTGTAATATGTAACACATTAAAAGTGTAACATATTAAAACATATTAAAGTGTTATGCAATCATCATCACAATAAATTTTAATATCATATTATTTTTTTAGGTACAGGCATTGGTTTATTTCAGTGTTTTCTAATGTGAGTATTGCCCCCCACAGAGTGCAAGAACCATCCAGAGAGATGGCAAACGCAAACACCTACATTTTTTCCTGTATTAAGGGCTACAATACCAAAGATCTTAATTGCTAGGTGCTGTTGAGTATTTTTTTGTCTTTAAAAAGGTGGCAGTAGGACAAATATATTTGAAAACCTATGGTCTTTTAAAACAAAAAGATGGTATTTAGCAACATGCACGAATACATTATCACTTTAAAGATGTTTTAGTGTTTCTGGAAGTGCTTTGTTAATGTCATTTATGCATCAAAATGCATACTATACATTACATGAGGGCATTCCAGAAAGTTCAATGAAGAATGGAAGCTCCCTTGTATACTAAATCCAGCATTTAACTTACTGGAGTTATAAAGGAACGGTATCTAACATTTCCAATCCTATAGAAATTTGAACTTAGATTGTTCATAAACAAGACAGTGGTTGATGAAGGAAAAGAACATTTTCAATGTGCCGGGTAAGTGTATTTATATCAAAATATTTCTGCAGTAGTTAGACAATTTTATGTCAATGTGAATTTTTAAAAGGGTAAGGATGGAAACAAGCATGTCAATTAGAAGACAGCCTAATGATGTCTCTTTGGGAGTGTGGCCTTCTTACAAGCCCAAGTGGGGAAATGTCTTCACTTTCTGGCCCCTCATCTTCCTTCTGGTTGCAAGTTGGCTTCCCGTGGTGACACCATGTGTGTTACTCGACACTGAGCACTGTTGGTGTGTTTCCGCTGAACTCTAATCCAGGAGACTTGGCACCCACCAGTCTATGGTCTTTCTTCAATAGCCACGAGCTACATGCAGCTGGCAAGGATCCTGGCTTTCACAGAATTTGTGAACATGAGTTGGACTGGGTTAGAATGGCTTTTTTTTATATATCCTGTACACACTTGAGTATAAGCCGACCTGACTATCAGCCAAAGAGGCACCTAATTTTACCACCAAAGCTACATGACTAATGCGCTGAAAACTAGGCTTATGCACGATTATATACAGTAATTGCTTATTGCTATAAAGCTCTTTCATATATATGCTTGTGTGTGTGTGTGATCACTGGATTAGTTTCTCTAAAAAACCTGGGCTAAATACTGGGTAATATGAGCACACATCTACCTATACATGTAAAGATAAGAAAAATTATGTAAATTTAGATAGTAGGGCTCTAGAGATAATCCTCAGAATTTAACTTATAACCAACTTCTTTACAAGAACAAAACATTTGAAAGAGTTAAATGTAATCTGTTTATATGTGTGTCTATGTTTATATGTTTATTTCTCTGTCCACATAGAAGTGTATATGTATATATTACTGCTCACATTTGTTAAATATTCTCCAAAGACAATCTTAACATACTGATAATTATCCTCAATAATAAAGTGGAAAAAAAGAAACTCAATTAAAACAAAAGGGGTTTGTTAGTTATATTAAGACAATCTCATTTTACAGACTAAATGCCTAAATAAATTTCTAGAACAATTCACAGAAAACTAGAATAGAGTACAATATTACACCATTATGACACCTTATCGTTTTGTTACATTTCCATAGCTCAAAAGGCACAGTATATTTAAAAGTCTTGGATCACTCCTGGTCTTCAGAAGCTTTAACAAAATGTTCAATTGTATCCTGTGTAAAAAGAATGTCTCATTATTCTTTGACACTATTGACAGTGGTATGTATCTTATGTTCTAGTCAAGTTTAATTTCAGTCCTTGGTTAAAAAGACTCAATTAGATGGAGTAGTGTCTAGAAGTAACTCAAGTTGAAGGAAGTGATTTAAAGATAAAATTTCACACCAAGAAGAGTGGTTTTCAAATAGATAAGGTTAGCGGGAAAATGGATTGAGAAAATTGAAGCCAATGATTAAGGTTATTTTCAGAGAACATTGAGTTTATTTTAACTATGTCAAAGTCTCCAGGATCAGGAATATCAGAGGCTATCAAGGACATATAGGGTGAAATTACCAAAAAGGGATACACACACATATGTACACACATACATATTTACTATAGTGTGGTGGATTAAGAAATGCACTGCTAACCACAGGTTGGCAGTTTAAACCCATTAGTCTCTCATTGGAGAAGGATTAAATTTGTGTGCTCTAAAAAATATTTATAATGTAAAAACCCCTATGGAGTGGTTATCTGTCCTATAAAATGGACTTAAGTGTATTTGGACTTGATTTTTGGTATGTTTACCAAACCTAATTCTCTGCTATTGAGTAGATTTTAACTCATAGTAGCCATATATGTCAGAGGCAAACTTCCCCTTTAGGTTTCTAAGATTTTAAAATATGTATAGGAACACACAAACTCATTTGGAACAGATACCTACATCTTTCTCCTAGGCAGTGACTGATGAGTATGAACCCGCATAGCCCATTAAGTCACTAAGATAATAGATGATAGATAGATAGATAGATAGATTAAAAAGATAGTTTGGATAGAAAGAAATATTATATACAGATAGATATTAGATAGATAGATGATTGATGGAGAGATAGATAGCTAGACAGATAGTTGTTAGGTGTCCTCACTTTGGTTCCAAACCGTAGTGAACAGAAGCAGACAAACAGACAATAAAACCATAAAAAAGCCCTCGTCTTATCCTGGGGCATCTTAAGAATTGCTCTGATGCCTGAGGCCATTGTTGCAGTCAGTTCATCGCCTTGAAATGAAGAGTTCACTGTGACTAGAAAGAACCTTCCTAGGCAATGTCCTGGGTGTACTAAGTCAGAACGAAGTGTTCAATGCTTGTCTAGTGGGAAAAAAATGCACATTATGAAATCTCCATCCAGCAGAGCTTTTTCTGTTGTTGTTTTTTTACCCTGCCCCAAATGTGTAACTTGTCTGTCAGTTTGTTTTACTGTGTTAATGTGTGGCTGTGAGGTTGGAAGATAAAGCACTGGAATTCCAAATACTACCTAGTCACTCAGAGTGACAGGTTTCAGCTGACGTTCAAGAATAATGTCAGACTCAACTGGAAAACACTCCCAAAGGTTAAAAAAAATACAGATTTTGAACTATTTATAGGCTTTTTTGTCACTAGTTTTTATTGTTGTGTTGTTTGGGACTTCTTTTGTTGTTTTTTTGTTCTGTCTTGCTTTTGTGATTAATATTATCTCTGAATATCTATCTAGATAAGATAGATGGGCTAAGGGCTGAGCCCTGGTGGCGTAGTGGTTGTGCGCAGGACTGCAGCCCACTGGGACAGAGGTTCAATTCCAGCAGTGGGGCTGGGCCTCCTACTCCCACCACCGGAGAGCAGTGATGCCCCCCCCCAAAAAAAAACAAGAAAAAGATAAATGGGTTAAACAATCTGAGGAGAAAACTGCAGGAGTGATGGTTCTCTGGGACATGGGAGAGAGGAAGGTGGGGGAAAGAAAGTGGGTGTTACAAACTCAGAGACAAGGAAACAACACATGATCCAAAATTGATGGCCAGGAGGATGTAGGATACCTAGTAGGACTTGATCAAGGGCACTTCAACTGAGAGGAAATACTGACACCCAAATGAAAGCTGAACATGCTTGTGGGAAAAGAGGAAAGTAAAAGGAAATAGAGGAAAGAACTAGGAGGCAAAGGACCCTTATAGAGATCTAAATATATACATGCATATATGTCAATATAATTTTATATAAGGATAGGGAAATAGACATGTATATATATTTATATGTTGAGTGTCAAGGTAGTAAAGGGACGTTGGGCTCCTACTCAAGTACTCCTTCAACGCAAGAACAATTTGTTCTAATAATCTGCTATTCTGTGATACTCACCTTCTTGAAACAATGGCTGAAGAAAAAATTGGTGCATAGCTAATGTGGTGAAGAAAGCTAATAGTGCCCAGCTATCAAAAGATACAGCATCTGGGGTCTAAAGGATTGAAGATAAACAGGTGACCAACTAGGTTAGAAGAAACAAAGTCCACGAGGATGAAGTACACCAGCCTGTGCGATCATGAAGTGTCCATGGGATCAGGTGTCAGGCATCAAAACCAATAACAAAAAAAACATATTAATGTGAATGAGGGGGAGTACAGAGGGGAGACTCAAAGTCCATCTCTAGACAATTGAATATCCCCTTACAGAAGGGTCACAAGGAAAAGATGTGTCAGTAAAAGTGCAGTATAGCACTGACAACACATACAACTTTCATCTAGTTCTTTAATGTTCCCCCTCCACTAACATGACCTCAATTCTGCCTTACAAATGCAGCTAGACCAGAGTATGCACATGGGTACAGATCAGAGCTGGAAACACAGGGAATTTAGGACAAATGAACCTCTCAGGACCAGTAATGACAGCAGTGATACCATAAGGGTAGAGGGAAGGGGATGGAGAAGGGAGAAAGGGGGAACTAATCACAATGATCTACATAACCCCCTCCCAGGGGGACCAACAACAGAAAAGTGGGTGAAGGGAGACATCTGTTAGTGAAAGAAATGAAATAATAATAATTTATAAACTATTGAGGGATTGTGGCGGTCATGTACTTGATGTCATTTTCATGACTGGGATGTAGGGGTGGAGTCTATAGCCAGTCGATCTGGAGATAGCCAATGAGTAGCCAATGAGGCCTCTGTGTGGGCATGGATTTCTCCTTAGAATTCTGGGAAGTCTCCTTAGAATTCTGGGAAGTTTCCCTCATCAAATGAGAGGCCATTTTCCCAGTTGTTGTGAGTCACCTAACTGACAAGACAAGATGGCAGCGTCCAAGGAACTGGAAGAGCTGGAGGAGAAGCTATGTGGACTTACCCTGAGGGAACCAGACCTATGAAGCTGGAAAAGCCAAAGAGAGACCCCTCCCAGCATCAGGATGCCTCTACTGCACATGCTTCATGAATCGGAATGAGACTTTATAGACTGGTATCAGACATATGGGCTAATATCGGACTTGTGATTTTGGACTGGACTGGGTTGGGATGCTTTCTCAGTGCTCCATTCCTCTTGCATATAAACCTTTCACTTATATCCATATGCGTGTTTGTGAGCTTGTTTCTCTAGTCTGCTCGGACTAATACAAGGGTGAGGGACAGTGAGAAAAAATTAATAGCTGATACCAAGTAGAAAGAAAATGTTTTAGAAATGATGCTGGCAACAAATGCACAAATGTGTTTGTCACAATGAATGTATACATGGATTCTGATAAGAGCTGCATGACCCCCAATAAAATTATATATATATATATATATATATATATATATAATAACAGACTACAAAGAAGGAATATGTGCTCCACTTTGGAGGAAAGATTTGCTGAAAACCTTGCGCATATATTCAAAGCACTGTCACATATTGACAGAGTAAATAATGCAGGTAGAACATGGTTGGAAATACTGCTGGATGACTTGGGTTGTAGGGAAATGAAAATGCAACTGGGAAGGAGGCGATATCTGAGAGTGGAGTCAACCATGGGTGGCGATGTGAGTCTGGTAAGGGCTGTGAGACTGGCACCTTCATTTGCTGATGGGGCACAACTCAAACAACGAGAAGCAGCTGCAAAATTCCATCAATGCTTGGAACTTGAAATGTAAGAAATATGAACCTAGGGGAATTGCAAGCCAGATAAAATGAAATAGAATGCATAAAGTTAGACATCCAAGCATTGCTCTGCTGAAGTTCACTGCATTTGGCCATTTTTAATTAAAAAAAACATATGATTCATATGTCAGGAATAACGTAATCAAGAGGAATTGCATGGCAGTCATTGCCAAAAAGGACATTACAAAATCAATCCTGACTAATGTGCTGATAGGATCATATCTATTTCTGTTCAATCCTGTTCAAAGAAATATGATCAATATAATGATTAGTGAAGTTTAAGCACCATCCATAGACAATAGTGTTCATAGGTCTGAACCCATTGCTGCAGTCAATCTATTTGAAAAGCTTTCCCTTTTTTGTTACACTAGTACCTTACCAAACATGATGTTCATCCCCAGTCCTGACAATGTGCCCAAAGTATATAAAATAAAGTCTGTCCACCTTTGCCTTTTAGGAGCACAGTTTCTCCTTTATCCAAGACAGATCATTGTTGTTTTTTTTCCCATTTAGGATCCCATGATTCGTTCAGTATGCTTCTCCACCACATTTCAAATGCATAATATTCTTTGTTTTTCCTAATTCAATGCCCAACTTTCACATTCCTATGAAGCAAGTGAAAATAACATGACTTGGCTGAAGTACATCTTAGTTCTCAAAATAATATCCTTGCTTTTCCATGGTCTAAATAAGTCTTGTGCAGCAGATTTACCTAATGTAACTCATCTTTTGATCTCTTGACTACTGGTGCCTAGAGGATTAATTGTGAATCCAAGTAAAACAAAATTCTTGACACATTCAAACTTTTATCCATTTATCACAATGTTACCTATTGATCCAGTTGTGAGGATATTGGTCTTCTTTGCATTGAGTTGCAATCCTTACCAAAGGCTACAATCCTGGGTCATAACCAGCAAGTTCTTGAAGTCATCGTTCTTTTCAGCAAACAAGGTTGTCATCTGTATGAAATAAGTTGCTCATAAGTCTCTTTAATTCTGATTCCATATTCTCCTAATATATGTCCATTTCCTTGATGATTTACTCAGCATACAGACTGAAACAGTGTGGTGAGAGGATGCAACTCTGACACTCATTTCTTGACTTTAAACCAGGCTGCTTTTCCTTGCTTCATTTGCAAAAGTACCTCTTGATCCAGGTGAAGTGTCGCAGGAGCATGATGTACCCTATTCTTTCCAAGTTATCCATAATTTGTTATTATCCACTCAATGGACTAGCTTTACCTAACCAATAAAAAACAAGTACATCTTGTACATTAACCAAAAAAAGCCAGTTGTGAGGAAATTAAGTGTGGTGAAGAAAGTAGATGGTGCTCTGCTACCAATCAGAATAATACTGTGGGTCTTAAAGGCTTGTATTCAAACAAGCAGCCATCTACGCGAGGAGTCAACAAGGTCCACAAAGATGAAGCTCATCAGCTTGTGTAATCCAGAGATTGTTGAAACTGACTTGACATAAGGAAAGTCATTTGAATTACTGTGTACTCAGAATGTCCTTACCAATCACAGTGTAGTTGGAATGCCCATCACAGTCTCAACTGTTTCCAGAATGTGCACCTCTCAATTTCTGTATACTAATGCTTGTTTGGGTTTATGTAACTCGCTAACAGGGCTGTGTAGAAAAAACCCAGAGCTACCACTTGGTTATTTAGGCTGTGTTTTTCAC
The DNA here is from genome assembly GCA_004026705.1 of Nesogale talazaci. Taxonomy (NCBI): domain Eukaryota; kingdom Metazoa; phylum Chordata; class Mammalia; order Afrosoricida; family Tenrecidae; genus Nesogale; species Nesogale talazaci. The sequence goes on from PVJH01002031.1 coordinate 118,309, forward strand.
CTTTATGTGCTGACCCCTTGCAACAGTTAAGAGCTGCTGGGATTTGAGAGAAGTTTGATCCTCCCACAGCCACCAGTACTGGCTAATATATCATCTAACTGGAAAATTTGTGGGAGGGGTATAATGGCCATTCAATCTATGAGCTTACAAGATGATAATTAAAAAATCTGAGTGTGGTTAAGAGAAAAGCATCATAGCTAAGATGATAAACACACAACTTGTAGAAGGCTAGAGAGGAAAGTGGGAGGCCAAAATCCATCTGCAGGGTATGTAGTCAGACCATCAGATCAAGCCACTAGCAGATTTGTTCTAGACAAAGGCAAGGATTTCTTATGGCTTTACTATCAGGCAGCAGCCATTGTAATCTTGATTATGCTGGGTTGAACTCGATCTGGTTGGCCAGATCACCTCCCTATATACAGGACCTGAATTTGTTCTGGGTGCAAATATCTCTTAGCATTTTCCATGACAGAAATGTCTTCCTTGGCTTCTTGAATGTTGATGGGGCCGGGGGGGGGGCGCTTCTCCCTCTTGCAAATTGTTGTAGATACATAATTTCATGACAATATGCTGAATTGATTATAGGAAATCTATGTTGTCGATCAGATCATAGCCAATCATGCCAAAGTGTGGAATGGCCTTCTTCTTTGATTTTGAGGAAACTCCTATCTTCCACCCTGGAGATTGAACACATACTCTCTCTGCTTCACCTTCCTTTTGACAAGCCACAAGGAACTATGCTGATGGAGCCAGAGAACTGGAGCTGGAGGAACCATGTGGAGACCCATGCCAACCCATGCTTCCACTGTCACTGTATTCACTATACTTTCCACCCACTGACCTGTGATTTTCCTGTATTCAGCATCATTGCATGTATTGCATTAATCTAAAGAGAAATTTATCAACTGGAATCAGACATATGGACTGATATTGAACTTCTGGACATGATTTGGACTGGGCTTGGATGTTTTCTTAATATACAATTATTCCTTGGTATAAAACTCTCTATTGCACACCTGTATGTGTCTCTGGATTTGCTTTTCTAGTCAACCCAGACCAACACCCATTATTTGCACTTTTGTCTTTATAGTAATATAACAAGACTCATATCACCATCGTTGACTCCACTTTGCCAAATGGCCTCCTCCCCAATTGCATTTTCAATTCCCTACAAGTCAAGCCATAATCCAGCAGTACTTACAACCATGCAGTACTTGCACTATTTACTCTTCCAATATGTGCTAGTGCTTTGAATATATGCACAAGGTTTTCAGAAAGCCTTTCCTCCAAAGTAGAGAGCATAGTCCTTCTTTGTAGTCTGTTGTTATTCCTAAAGTTCAGCTGAAACCTGTCACTTTGAGTGACCAAGCTAGCATTTGGAATATCAGTGACACTGCTTCCAGACTCACAGTCATGCACAAATGCTCACAGTAAGACAAGCTGGCAGACAAGCTATACATTTTGGGAAGGGTGTAAAAATAGGAAAAAAAAGGTCTGCTGGATGGAGATTTAATAGTATTCATTTTTCCCCTCTAGATGAGCACTGAGCACCTTCTTCTGAGTTAGTACACCCAGTGGCATGACCTGGGAAGGTTCTCTCTGGTCACAGAGAATTTTTTGAAAGAAGCCATTTCACTCAAACCTCAGTTTTTTTAAATGAATCATTTTATTGGGGACCCATACAACTCCCATCACAATCCATACAAACATCAATTATATGCAGACCACATTTACACACTTATTGCCATCATCACTCTCAAAACATCCTCCTTCCCTCCAGGCCCCCAGTATCAGCTCCCTATATTACCCTTCCTCCCCCCCTTCCCCTTGAACCCTTAGTCATTTACAAACTATTTTTTTTCATTCTGTACACTGTACAATGTATCCCAACACTCACTTCCCTGTTGTCCGTGTCCCAGAGAGGAGGCTACGTGTAGATCCCTGAAGTTGGCTCTCTCTTTCTATTCCTCCATCGCTCCACCCTCCTGGTATTACCACTATTACTAGTCTTGATGGATCATCTATCCTAAGTTTCCCATGTTTCTAACTTCACTGTACATCTCCTGATCTAGCTGGATTTATGTGGTAGAATTGGGATCATGATAGTGGGTGGGAGGCAGCACGGGAATTAGAGGAAGGTTGTATATTTCATTGCTACTACCCTGTATCTTAACTGGCTCATTTCCTCCTTATAACTTCTCTGCAAGTGGAGGTCACTTCACCTATTGATGGGCTTTGGGTCCCTAATCTGTACTCCCCCTCATTAGTAATAATATAATTTTAGCTCATGGATGCCTGACACCGGATCCTTTCATCAACTCATGATCACACAGGCTGGTGCGCTTCTTCCGTGTGGGCTTTATTAATTCTGAGCTGAATGGCTGCTTGTTTTTCAAGCCTTTAAGTCCCCAGACGCTATATCTTTTGGTAGCCAGGCACCATCAACTTTCTTCACCACATTAGCTTATGCACACATTTGTCCTCAGGGATCATATCAGGAAAGTGAGCATGCAATGTTATGCTTTTTAGTTCTTGAAGCCTGATATGTAATCCCTTTGACACCTCGTGATCCCACATGCTAGTGTGCTTCTTCCATGTGGGCTTTGTTGCTTCGAGCTAGATGGCTGCTTGTTTACTTTCAAGCCTTTAAGTCCCCAGATGCTCCATCTTTTGATAGCTAGGCACCATCAGCTTTCTTCACCACCTTTGCTTATGCACACATTTGTCTTCAGTGATCGTGTCGAAAAGGTAAGCATCTTGGCATGCCAATTTAATAGAACAAAGTGTTTTTGAACCGAGGAGGTACTTGAGTGGAGTCGAATCTCAGGTCTATGGTGACCAATTTAAGAGAATAACTTGCAGCTGTTAAATTTTGTTTCCACGGGAATAATGCTGCAGAATCTGCTGTGATGTTGAACACAGCTTACAATGCCAGCATTGGAAAAAACTCAAGTGTTCAAGTGATTTTGTTATTTCAAAAGAGGTGAAATGTCTATTAGTGGCAAATATCATTCTGGACATCTGTCCACTTCCCTAACAGACAAAAATGGTTGACAAAATCCATGTACTTGTGTTTGAAGACTGATGAGGTACCACAGTAGAGATGAAGAAGTTATCTGGACTAACTTGAAGCTCAAGTCAGCCAATTTTTTATTTTTTTTAATTAAAAAAAATTTTTTTGGGGGCATCACTGCTCTCCGGTGGTGGGAGTAGGAGGCCCAGCCCCACTGCTGGAATTGAACCTCCGTCCCAGTGGGCCGCAGTCCCGTGCACAACCACTATGCCACCGGGGCTCAGCCCCAAGTCAGCCAATTTTCAAGTAAGATTTCGAAATGAGAAGGGTCACTGCTAATTGTTTGCCTTGGGTTCTGGCTGACAAGAAAAAGAACAATGACTAGAAGCATGCTGTGCTTTGGGGAAAAAAACAGCTCTAAGAGTCCCAGGCTTTTCTCCCCAGTCTTTCACTGTTAATGAGAAATGGTGCTATTTTTATGGCCCCTACACAAACATCAACTAAGTCAGTGAAAGATGCCATGGCCACCCCACCAAAAATGCTCATAAAGTGAAATGAAAGATCATGAAAATGTCCATGTCTTTTTTTAATGTGAGGGGGATTGTGCAATTGGAGGTCATTCCAGCAGGTCAGAGTGTTCATCAAACTTTCTATTTAGAGATTCTGAAAAGGTTGCATAACCATGTGTGACCAAAAAGACCTGATGTCTTACAGACATGGGAATGGTTTTGTGACCACAGAAATGCACCTCCTTATGCACCCATCTCAGTGTGTCAATTTGGAGTGAAATAAATAGACAAAAGCATGCATCTCTTGCCCCACATATCTTATACATATGATCTCCCTCCATGTGACTTCTTCTTGTTTCCTCAAATTAAGAGGGGTACAGAACAACAGCAACGTGACCATGTGGAAGCAGTGTAATGGAATCACACATCTGACAAATGGAGTAAGTTTAATGGAGAATACTTTGAAGGTGATAAGGTTGTCTTGAAAAAAATTTAAAACGCATAGTTTTGGGGAAAAAACTTCCATTTGGGGGGCTGCTCCTTTATATATACATAGAGCTGGAGGTGAAGGGAAGGATGAATAGACATGTTTTGGGGTTCCTAGAGTGGTGTTCACTGAATGGACCATATGGGCTCAGGTGACTAGGTGCACCGTGGGAACCCAGGATAGGTGCCATGGAATGAGGGGTTATTGGATTCGAGATCTTCAGGGCACAATGCATGCTTCAGAAACTGCATCAGCGAGATCCATTGGGGAAACTGCACTGAATGAACTAGACTCTACTTCAGGCCCATTTTGTAACTTGAGGTCTTAAGATGGAAAATACATGGTATTTGAGGAAGCAGAAGACAGCTGTACCAAAATTGTGGAAATATTGTTAGACAGACAAGCATTGTCTTGCTATACCAAAGCCCTATATGCTGTATTAAGATATGTATTATTGCAGAAAACTTGAAACTGACATTTTCAATGAATATTATTGGAGAATTTCCCTTAGTACCAACTCCCATAATTTGTGTAAATAGCATCCAGCCATGAAGAGATTGATTCTGTGCAAGTGAATAATTCAGGTACTGCAGTATGGAGTTATCCTACACTGACCTTATATCCCTCTCAACAGAGCCTTAAAAATTAGGACCTAGAGCACTTCTTCAAAGTTACATGAATCTCAGGTCACTGGATTAAAGGAGACTGAAAAATAAAGCAGGGACACTGAGCATCAGGCCTTCTCTGTTGCACTAAAGCCAGGGTGCAACAGTTACTTTGAAGTTAAAATGACTATATATAGAAGCCCTTCTGAAAATCAAGAGAAAAACTTTGAGTTCTGCTTTTTCTACTGTGATATATATATATATATATATATATATATGCCAGAGAGTAGGAAAGACTAAAATGCCTGCAAGTGTAATGATGCCTAGGATATGAGGTGATGTTAATTAAAACTGTATTATGCATCTGTCAGGGATATTTCAGGGTATTTTTTCTAGTGAATTAGAGGTTGGACTACATAAGCTCTGGTCTCTCCTCACACTAAGATTTTTTTTTGAGGCTGAATACAGTATCCCACTTGAGAACATATTAAAATAAGTGAACATTTTCAGAGCAAGAAAATAGCTCATGCCTTCCGGGAGATGACATTCAGCCAGATACTGTAGGCCACAGGATTTCTCTTCTAATTTATCTTTAACCTGATGAAGGCTCTGGTGATGGTATATACTGCTGTGACTGATTTGAAATCTCAATTGGTCACATTTTGGCACTATGTCAAGGTGGAGCTGTTTCTCCACCCTTTGCTGAGGTCCCTACAGCCACTCAGAACCTGAAAAAACTAGTGAATAGTACTCAGACAGCTCGCTTCAAGCAGCTGATGGTTAACGAAACTCTGATGCATGATATGTTGCCCTGGCCACTGAAGCGTGGACATGCTTTTATATTTGTGAGAGCAGAGTTAAGCGAGGCATCATTGGCTATGATGTTTGAAGACCTGTTTTATATATATATATATATATATATATATATATATATATATATATATATACTAGTTGAATATTCTTGAACCATATATGCTTAGAATGTGCTATTACAATAGATAATTCTAACAAAAAGGAAAGAACTTACAGAAATAGAATGACCTACCAAGTCTAATATTGCTGCTGTTGTCACTGTTAGGTGTCATTAAGTAATTTCCAACTCACAGTACAACAAAATGTAACACCTCCATTTCCTGCACTATTTGCATATTAAAAACTCATTTCCATCAAGGCAATTCTGACTTCGTGGTAAGTGCGTTAATTTTCTAGTGTTGTCACAACAAATTAAAACAAACCAAGCTGTTTAAAAGAATAGAAATGTGAGGCTGAGCCCCAGTGGCGTAGTGGTTGTGTGCGGGAATGTGGCCCACTGCGTTAGTGGTTCAAATCCAGCAGCAACTCTCTAGGAGCAAGGCTCGACCTCCTACTCCCACCAGAGGGCCGCCCAAAAAGAAGAGAAATGTGTTATCTCTCAGTTCTGGAGGACAGATGTGTGAAATCAAGATGCTCACTGGGTCACACTCCCCGGAACATTATAGGGGAATTTTTCCTTCTTCCTTACCTCTTCCTGTTGCTATTGACTGTCATCATTTTTTGACCTGCATCCACATCACTCCAATCTCTGCCTTTGTCTTCATATAAGCATATGCTCTGTGCATATGTTTTCTGCTCAGCTGCCTGGATCACATAAGGACAAGTGACATTGAATTTAGTGCCAATGCAGGAAGATTTTATATCAATATCCTTAATTATATCTGGAAGGCCATATCTGCATATAAGTTAACAATAATAGCTTACAAGGCTTCTGGAGTGGACATAAGTTTTGCGAGGGCACCATTATAGTACTCCAAACAAATGAAGAATGAGTCTTTGAAAGAAAATCTTGCCATGTTCTTTCCAGCTTGTGTTTCAGAATTTTTGCATCCTCCTAAGACATGTATCCAGACAAAGACCATATAGCTACAAAGTACTTAGTTAAGGTATCCGTCACAGAATTTTGTGCTTAAAATGTGAATGTGCCATTGACTGCAACTCAGTGAGCAGTGTTTTGATGGTTTTAACCAATAAGGAGCAATGAAAAGAAACTGCCATTGTGTCTGAGTTTAAACATGAGCTATAGTACTTATTATCTCTGTAAATTTAGGTAAGTTTAGTCACTGACATAATCTCAATCACTATTGTGTTAGTCTGAGTAGAAAGTCTTTGGATCCAGTGGCATTGTGAGAATCTCAGCGCTGGCAGGGTTCTCTCTGTGACGTCTCCAGTTTCAGAGGTCTGATTGCATCCATGTGGCTTGTCCAGTTCAGGGCACTAGGGTTTCCCATGCGTCTTATCAGCTGCAATGTCTCCCAGAGAGTGAGCAAAGAGAGAGAGTCTCCTGCCCCCAAGAAAAAGGAAGTACCAGAGTTCTCAGAATTATCAGGAGAAAGTCATGCCCACACAGAAGTCTCATTGGCTATGATCCGATTGACAGGCTAGATTCCACTCCTACACTCTTAATCCTCAAACTGACAAATGATTATGTATCTACCACAAGTACCAAGATAAAATTAGGCATGATTAATGCAACTATTTAAGCAATTGTTAGTTTCCAAATACATTATATTATCTCATTAATCTGCACAAAAATTCTACAAGGCAGTTATAATGATCCATATTTTACATGGGCTCATACAGAGATATACAGCCAGTAAATGGTGCAAATGGATGATAAGACTTATCTGAGTTTAAATGTGTCTGTGATATTACCCACTTTCCCGAATCTCCATTTTTTCACCAGTAAATGAGAAAAATGACTTTGAAAATTATGACGTTATTAATCACTTAAGGCATGCAGTATGTTGTAAATGTTTCAAACATCATGACTGCTATTATTTTTTTCATATCCTTACTCTTCTAGGCACATTTCAGAGAATCAGACAGGAAAGTCCCATATTCTCATTCTCTGTTCAAAAAGATACAAAGCTTGAATTGTTCCACAATATCAAATTCAAGGGAGGATGAATTCACCAAAATCTAAATACTCTAGTGAAGACTAATAAAATATTAAAACAATTAAATGCTATTTTTGTAACTAATAATACCACCCTGACAATTATTTTAATTCATGCACACAGTGCTTGAAAGGGTGCAAGGAAAATGCACCACTGGTAGTATAATTAAATAAAAATGCTTTTGAAGGGCAACATAAATTCATATAAAAAACCTTAAGATTGTCTGCAACTTTAACCCAGTAAATTTTCTTCAAGAAATATATCCTAAGGAACTAATCACTTCTTGTGGATAATGCTTTATGTACATGGAAGTTCATAGAAGCATGATTTATAATACTGAAAAATTAAAGACAATTCAAATATACAATAGGAGAGTGCCTAAATAACACATAAGTTTGAAACATTATGTAGCTGCAAAGAAAATGTTGGCCTTACCCATGGAGAAATATTTATGCCATGTTGTGTAATGAAAACAACAAGCTACAAAGCTGTATAGATTATGATTGAATTTTTGCTAAACTAAAATCTATATTCACAGGCACACAGACAAGATGTGCTTAACAAAATACTGAAAAGAAATAAACTTAGGTGTTAACAATGGTTCTCTCACATTGGTGGGGATAGTTCTTTTAGTTGTTAATATTCTCAGTTGTTTTCCTTTTTCTTCATTTTTTGGGTTTATTTATTTAGTTATTTACTTATTTATTAAATCAGCTTGCAATCACCAAGTCTCCTAATAATCCAAGGGAAATTGTTAGTGAAACCCCAGTGTCTCAAATTAACAGTTGAAACATTCAGGGAAAGTATTGTGTACATGTTGCTAACCTGCTATTGGCATCCGTGGATAGTGAATATGGCTAAAATATTTAACTGCAAACCAAAAGTCTGGATGTTTGAGTCCACCTAGAACACTTTCGAAGAAAAACTAGGTGACCTCTTTCTGACAGTTCAGCCATTGAAACCCACATAAAGTTCAGTTCTACATTAACGCCATGAATAGAAATCAACCTAACAGCCACAAGTTTGGTGACCTTAGTTTTCATATGCTTTATGTCAGGATAGTGTGCCTCATCCTGGTCTTCTAACTTACCAAATAACTTCCCTTTCTAAAGGAAGGTAGATGGATGATGACCATAAAGAAAATAAGTCCCTTAGCTCATTTTTTGCAAGATTGTCCAGTCCTGTGCGGTTTTATCTTTGGTTAAGAGATTCATTTTAAAATAGTTGACTAAATCCATTTCTATTATTATAGATAATTATCCTTCTATTCTTGAAGGAACCTTGGTTGTGAGATGGGTAGACATGGACTGCTAACTACTCAGTGGGCAGCTCAAACCTATCCATTGCTCTCTCCTCCCATAACGATTTATAATACACTCTCTGAAACCCCATATAGAGTAATGATGAATGAAAATCTATTCAATGGCAGTGAGTGGGTTCCTGAAGAATACTCTTAGTAATAAAGCTTACACATTGGTAACCCTTCACAGACAAAGCAGGTAGGACTATAACTACATTTTTTTTTTAGTTTTGGTTACTACTAATTATGTGTGTGTCTATATTTGTGAGTGTGTATGTATGCATATGAAGAGAAAAACAATTAACTACGTACAAATATCATTAACGTTCATGACAAGAGAATAGTATAATTCAAACAAAATCTACATACAATAAAAATGAGTGTTCTAGTGCATAATGAGATCAATGAAAATAAGTGTCCTAGAGGGGAGAGTGCACCAGATACATGATAAATATCTTGATGTTGAAAACATGCTAATATTTCCTTCATGTTGAATTTTTCTTTAATCAGCTCTCTGTTGTGAATGTGATAGTTATTATTTTCATTACTCTTCTGATATTTTTCCAACTCTTTATCTGACAATAGATATATTTCCTAAGGAATGTAGAAATTCTGTTTCTAACTTAAATTCTATTATTCTAAATCTATGGATAATTTATCATTTCATTTAAGACTAGGCAATTTAAAAGAGGAAAATTTAATGCAAATAGAGAACATGGTGAAATCCAATGTGAATTGGCTGATATATTTTGAATTGACTGGCTCATTGATTAAAGTTACTGTTATGTCTGTAAGTTATTATATTTCAGTCAAATGGGATGAGAATTTCTGTCTCCAGTTAACAAATCTCTGCAAAAACCAGTAGCTTCCCAGATATATGCCGATTTCATATTCTCCTTCAGTGATTAGGATCTTTTAAAAATAGATACATACATGTGGCAGTGCAGTCCTTGGTATTTATAAAAATAAAAAAAAATCTATACCCTAAATCGTAGTATATTCTACTTCCCCTGTGCCTACCAAGGGCTTTTCATTCAATCTTAGTTCAAGTACTCAAATGGTTTTGGACAATTATACAATCTTTTGGATTGAATTTCTAAATCCCCAGCCTTTATAGATCCCCAAGTTGAAAAAGAGCTCTGACAATTTAAATTAGGCATTTGTTTTATTGTTGCTATAAAACTAATGGACACTATATAATTAGATAGACCTCGTGTTAGAGCGGATTGATGAGAGAGAAATCCCAAGACACTCACATCTGTACAAAAGAGCTTTATATCAAAGAGGAATTGTATAGTCAGAGAATATCCCAGCCCGGTCCAGATCCACAAGCCAACATTAGCCCAGGGGTCTGATACGAGTTCATAAATCCCTCTTCAGACTCACGCAGCACATGCAACATTGCGTTCAAAGTCTTGTGCGTGCAATGGAAGTGGAAGCATCACCAAGGTTTTTGCAGGTCTCAGCACGGTTGTCTGCAGCTTGTCAACAGGAAGTTCATGAAGTCTGCCTCCAATGAGAAAGAGGAAGAGACCGGTCTCAGCCAGCCATTTACCACAGTAATCCTCCAATCAAACTGCAACATGATTGACATGCTAAACTCACTGCACAGGTTCCTATGACAGTCATGGTGACACAAAAATCTAATCATGGAGCCCAAAATCCAAATTTATGCAACCTAAAATATTGACAGTAAATATCAAATGTGGTCTGGTTTCACAGATGAGTCTAATAACTTCACACACATAAAATTCCCCTTTTAGCGCTATCACAAACTAGAAAATAGTAATATTATTAATAATGTTATTATTAATAATAAAACTAGTGACAAGCCAACAAAATAGAGGTGAAGTGTGAATTTTGCCCAATCTATACTTTTTTTACTGAAGAGGAATGCAGGCTCAAACATAGAGCATGAGAATCCATCTTACAAAGCCACAAATCTAAAAACTCCAAACTCCTTGCAATTGAATCACTAGCAACTCGGAGCAACCCTATAGGAGCGCATAGAGCGGAACTCTCGACTTTCCGAACCTCAGCTTTTCCTCACAAGCAGGCTGGCTGGTTGTTTCCTAATGCAAACTTTGCAGTTAGCAGCCATGCACATAATCCAGTACACTACCAATGCTATTCAAATAGGGAACTTTCATATCTAGAAGTGGTATTAGTAGAAAAGGGGTCAGAAACTTGTCTTGTGCTCTCCTGTGAAAAAGGATCATACTGCTTTTCAAAATCCTATCTTTTAGGATCTGAGTCTCAGATGACTGCAGGACTCAGGAACATTATATAACGCAAATGATCATAGTTTCTCCAAGAATCCAGTCACTAAAACACTCTTGTTATACCTCACTCTGTCTAGAGAAACTTAAATTTTTCTGACACAAATTATTGCATGCTCACGGATAATAAAGGATCCTTAAAAAATAAGAGAGACTATAACAATTTCTTTGAAGAAATCCTCTTCTTTGTCTGGAGAAGAAAAAGGAGAAACCATTGATGAGGAAAGACCCAGTCTTCCTCAGATAAAAGATTACAATGTGCTGCATATGCCTTCTTGACAGTATGACACTTAACAAGGGGGTGTAGTCTTAAATGTGCAATTACCAAGTATCAGACTGTGGTAGTTACATAATCTGGTGTCAATTCGGGAGTTGGAAGTATTAAGAGTAAAGGTTTGGAGTCTAGTCTGTCAATCAGGTCATACCAATGAGGGTTCTGAGTGGGCATGGCCTTTCCCTGAGAATTCTGGGAAATCATGCATTTCCTCCTTGGAGGCAGGAAATATTTTCTCTCTCTCTGCTCACTCCCTTGCAACTGACAAGACACATGGAACTAAGCTAGTGTCCAGAGCTAGAGAAGCCACATGGACCTACCCTGATGCAACCAGACCTCTGAAGCCAGAGAAGCCATGCAGTGACTCACTCCAGCACTGAGAAGCTTACAATGTCACTGGATCCAAAGCCTTTCTATTCACTGGCCTGTGATCCTGCTGTATCCAGCGTCATTGCATGTGTTCTGTAAGTCTGAAGAGGATTGTGCAGATTGATACCAGACATATGGACTAATATTAGACTTATGGGCTTAGATTGGACTTTATTGGGATACTTTCTAAATGTATAATTACCCTTTATATAAAAATCTCTCTTAAACACATATTAGTTTCTCTGGATTTGTTCCTCTAGTCTACCCAGGCTAGCACACATAATTCAGTCCATGTTTTGTTATTTACTAGCTAAGAGACCAAAGATAAGTCAAGGAGGCCTTTTAAAATAGAGGGGTTGAGTTAGATAACCAGTTGTAAATTCAAATGCCTGAAAGTCTTGAGGGGATAAAGCAGGCATTGTAAATAAGAAGCTATAAGGTGTCAAGTGGGACAATAGTCCAAATAGGGGCATTATGACACTTGACAGCTATGGATAGCCAGGAAATGATAGCAAGTGGTGGGAACTGAGGTAAACTGGAGAACCAGTGCTCAATTTAGAGATAGCATCCTTTTCTGACCTCCAATTGATTTATGTGAATATCTTGCCAAATATTCTGATTCTTCTACATATACAGCTTTGCATGCAAAAATGCAAACACCTTAGAAAGGTTAACAAACAATTAAAATTATTTTATGACACTGTATAAGCTCGAATCCCCCAATCTTTCATTTGATTTGTTCTATGGACAACCAGTTTGCAAACTCTGACCCCTACTCTGACACGAATAAGATGCATTTAGAGACACTCTACCACACAGCTTTTTACTTGCTGGGACCCTGAGGGCCACCCTGATTGTTACTGATACCCTGCCATTTTCCCACCAACCTTGGATCCACACCACTCTGCACTCACTCACTGGTGATCTTCCTGCATTCTGCATCATTGTATGTGGCTGTGTGAATTTGAAGAGGGTCTTGTGGACTTCTATTGGATTTATAGACTTGAGTCAGACTGGGCTGAGGCTTGTCCTTGGTATATAACCACTTCTTTTTAATAAGCTCTTTCTTATACATGGATGTGTGTCCCTCGAATTTTTCTCTAGTCAACACCTCCTCTGATTGTAAGCATGTGTTTTAATGGAAGCAAACAGCAGTGCTAAGTCTTGTTGTCCTTAATGTCACTGTGAGTCAGAGTCAACTCCATGGCAATGTCGTGTGCAGTGAAACTGATTTGTATGCCCAGTACCTTACAGGAGAGAGAAGGGTTGTACCATAGGGCTTCCAAGGTGCTAATCTTTACAGAAGCTGACTACTACATCTTTCTCCTGAGGAGCCAATGGAGCTGGTGGATTTGAATTAAGGATTTCCAATCAGTTCATTCTGTTTCAATTGCCTATTGAGAACCTTCTTGTAGGCCACCAGATGCACATATGGGAGCTTCAAAAAGTTGGTGGGAAAATCCCATTCTCTTTTAATTCCATTATTCCTTTATTGGATTTAAACTACCATTTAACCTGATCCCTAAGTGACTCGTTATGTTTTGCATCTTGTTAAAATGTAGATTCTGCACATCAGAGAGGGGAAAGTGCCTCTCAGCACAATGTAGAACCAGAATGAACCAGAAGGTCATCCTCTTCCAATGGCTGATCTTTCAGTTGGCTGCTGAGTACTTAAACATTGTGACACTCAAGTAAATTTGACTCATTTTATGAGATATGCTCCTCATTGTACTCCATGGAGATTAGGCAGTTAGCTCCAGTCATGGTAATTAGTCCTTGAGTACACAGCTGAATTGTGTGGGAGTTTTTCATCTCTTTTTTTTGAGCTCTCTAGCATCTATAATAGCTTTAAAAGATTTTTTATAACTTCCCATTTGAACTAATTTGAGGCCTACAAAAATATTGTAAAAATAGTACAAGGATTTCCATACCCATTTGACCGCAATTCCCCAAATGTTACATCATCACAGCACAATGATCAAAATCTGGAAGTTGATATGGTGGCAATACGTTTCCAAGTTTGTGGATGGCCCTGCTAAGTCTCTTTGTGTGGCCCCCAATCCAGTGCTCCCTGCAGTTGTCAGGTCTTCTCTGTCTGCATCAATCTGGACCAGTTCCTCGGTATTTCTTTCTCATTCAGAATTTGGATATTTTCAAAGGATACTGAGTTAGTTATTTGTGGACAGTCCCAAACTTTTGCTCATGTTTCCACACAATTGAATGCAGATTCTTTACTTTTGATCAGCTGTCTAAAGATATGGGGTCACGTTTTTCTCGCTGCTTTATATGAAGAGACACCTGAGGTCAACATGTCCAATTGCTGGTGATGTTAACCTTCATTATTATGTCAAGGTAATGTTTGCAGGATTTTTCTACTAGAGACTAATTTTTTTCTATGCTGTAATGAGCCATTACCTTATGAGGAAATGCCTTAAGACTGTAATTATCCTATTTCTCATCATGCTTTCACTCAGAAATTGCTCAATAAATGATCATTGCTCCTTAAAAAAAGATGCATTTAGAATAGTCTTTAAATGTTGGCCTTAGCTACTGAAGATGTCATTTCTTGTTTAATCTTGGCTTCTTTGCTAGTCCTATCCTTTCTCAACCATCTACTTTATTGAGATCAATGTTGTTGACACTATAATCATGTACCTGATTCTTCAGAGAGCCCTCATTCACTAAAGCTTGGAAGGATCCAACTTTGTCATGCATGGCCTTTGGTCATGACCCTGTGTGGCAGTCATGTGCTTATGTTAATTTTATGATTGAAATGTAGGGGTGGGGTCTAGCCTGTTAATCTGGAGATAGCCATTGAGTAGCCAATGAGGCCTCTATGTGGGCATGGCTTTCCCCTGAGACTTCTGGGAAATCCCACGATAATTCCCTTGTGAAGATGAAAAGATATCTTCCCCAGTTGTCGGGAGTTAGTCTCAGAGATGATTAATCATGGATAAGAAAAACTGGCAGCATTTGAGAAGCTGGAGAAGCCAGCGGAGAGACCACACAGCTTTGCCCTGATGGAGCCAGACCTCTGAAGCTGGGGCGGCAACATGGAGACCTCTGCCAGTGATGAGTTGCTTCTGCTGTTGATAGACCCTGAGCCCTGGAGGCGAGGTGCCCTGCCAGCACCGAGATTCTGCATCCACTGACCTGTGACTTCGTGAGTCAGAAGAAGACTTTATAGACTGATTTCGGGCATATGGGTTAATATCAGACTTATGATTTGGACTAGACTGGGCTGGGATGCTTTCTCCATGTCCCATTCCTTTTGTATATAAACCCTTTCCTTATATTGATATGCGTGTCCTTGAATTTGTTCCTCTAGTCTACCCGGACTCACACACCATGTCACCTAATTATTTTTCTTGTTTAAACTTCACCCATCCTGGTCAGATTTTAAAACATGTGGTATTACTTTTGTATTGGTCTGTGCCTTGCCCTTTTGCCATATTCACCTATTATGATATTTTACTGCTCTCAGTGATTGAACTGAAAATTTTACATGGAAGTATTTCCAGGCAATTCGAACTTGAGCAGGTTTATATCATTGGTTCCTTCAGATAATCTTTCATTTGTTCCATTTAAGTAAATACTCTTCTAATGGTGCTTAGTGCTTTCACATTGGGTTGCTAACTGCAAGGCCAGCAGTTCAAACCCACCAGCAGCTCTTTGGCAGAAAAATGGGGCTCTCTGCTCCCATACAGAGGAGCAGTCTCCGAAGTCCTCTGAGGAGATCCTACTCTGGCCTGCGGTGTTGCTAGGAGTCATCACGGATTTGCTGGCGTGAGTTCAGTTTCATAGTGGAGGTCCACAAGGGAAATCCGGGTCCAGAAAGTGTTCTTTAGGGTCTCACATCACAGGAAAGCCACATTCTTGGAGGATAGTGAGTATTTGGAATGGGACATTGTCACATTTTCTCTGACAATATTAGAATTTGATGATGGAACAGCATTTTCTTAAAGCATATTAGTTCAGTGTTATTCTCACTTTGTAGGTGAAAATCTCAAATACATAGACATTGTCTATCAATTGGTCCACATCCAATAAGGAACAGAGGCTTAAACAATAACATATTAACTATTAAAAGAATAAGACTTTATAGATATTTAAATTTATCATTATTATCATCATGTACAGTTCTAGCTTTATTAAATTTGAGTTGGAAATTAAACTGTATTTTGGAACAGCTATTTTCAAAGAGAAGTAGAGAAAAAGGTTTGGTCCCAAAACTGAATCCTGGGTAAGTCACTTTACTTCTTTGATCTTGGATCCTCCTCCATAAATTAAGTGTAGCAATAATATCTGGCTCATAGAAAAAGTATGAAGATCAAAGATGACCATGCTTTTCTGTTTTCTAACATAGGAAACACGATGGCTCCAAGACATAACCCAATGCTAATGGAGCCTAGCTGAGAATGGAATATATATATATATATATATATATATATATACACACATATATATGTATATATATACACTATATTCTAATAGTATATTAAGACAAATGTGTGCAGGAAAGTAGGAACAGGATAGTGTAGGAAGGGGCAAGTGGCTGCTGGTAGGGATTTTACTTCTTCAAATTACACCTAGCCTTCTAGAAGATCAAACAAACCTTTTTTGGAAGAAGTACAGCCAAAAGATTCCTCAGAAATAAGGATGGCACGACACTGTCTCACTTTCTTTGGACATGTTATTAGGAGAGATCAGTCTCAGAAAAAAGGCATATGACTGATAAAGCAGAAGATCAACTAAAAAGAAGAAGACTCTGTAGAGGTTGGAGTGACACCTTGGCCGCAACAATGGGTTCAAGGAAAGCAGTGGTAGGAATGGGGCAGGATGAGGCCCTATTTCCCTCTGTTGTACATAGGGCTGAGATGAGTCAGAATGGATTCATAGCACCGAACAGCTTCTCATTATTCAGTGAAAGTGCCAAACTCTCTCCTACCATGGTTTTTTTGTACCTACTAAGCTCTCTGCCCTGGAGCCCTGGTGATGTAGTGGTCATATGCTCTGTTACAATCCACAAGATCTACTGTTAGATACCATCAGTCACTTCCCCGTAGAAATGCTTGGCTTACTACTTCCATACACAGTTTTAGTTTCAGAAAGCCATACACAGGGTTGCTATGAGTGGCATCGACTCTATGACAGTGAGTTCTTTCATCTTTTTGGCAGCCACATTCTATCCCATAGCCTTGATTCTTCATACTGTCACTTCTGCCTGATGAGTCCCTGCTTTTCCTTACGTCTCAGCTTATGTGAACTTTCCCTAGTGATATTTATGATCTCCCAATCTTAAGCCCTCTGTTAAATCCTCTCATTACGCCCTTCAGGATTTTCTCTGTGTAATTTATCAATGTGTACTCTGTATATTTTGTGAGATGAAAGAATACCCATCTTCCTATTTAAATGGTAAACTCCATGATGGCAGGAAGTGTGCCTATATGTTCAGCTCTTAGTGGAGTGCCTAGTATAATTTCACCATTCCATAATTACTGAATGAACATCAATGTAAAACATCATTAAATTACCCTAGGAGAGGAAACCAACTTAATTCAAGTTCACCCTAAGATCTAAATAGCTGGCATTGATTCTCCCCTGAACGCAGTGTTTGAAGGGTGCAGAGTGTACCAACAACAGAAATAACTGAGAGGAGGAGAAATGGATGAAGAAAGGGATGGTAAGCCATGAATGACACGAGCTTGGCCCCTGTCTCAGGAGGCCATTGTAACCAGCCTGCCCTGATTGACTGAGCCTCTAAGATGGGCTGCCATCTCACAGGGTGTCATCCTTTCATTTGTAAATCTATTTCAGATGAGTACACAATGCAGGGAATAAAGCCTGAGAGTTCAAGATTTCAAAATTTGTTTTCCTGAATCTGGCAGCTAAATGGCTTCACTTTTCTCTTCCAAGGTTTATAAACTGACAAGACTGACAAGTTGCTGTCTTCAATCTTTGAAATGGACATATCTTGCTGGGGGAAGTGTACTGAATATGTTTATGCAGGTGACATGTTCTTTTTTAAAAACGAAAATAAGAAGGCATCAATGAGTTTGTATTGACAGATCTCTCTTCCTGAGCTCCAAGCTCATGGTGGACCTTCCTGCCATAGTGATCACCCACTCAATCCACTCAAAGACACGGTGAGGGCAATTGGGGGAGGAATACAATCTCCTGCCAATATTCCTGCTTTTTAAAAGCTGATACCTTTCTCACAAAAGAGTTGATGTTTGCAGTTGTGAAGTTCTGCCATTCTAAGTTTTAAAGAAGCATTGTTTTGTTATAGAATAGAACTATGCTTACAATGTGAAACTCTCAACCATGGGGGAGTGAAGGATGGAGGTGAATGGGCTTTTAGTTTAGGATTAAACAAGAATTGTGTGTTTATAATGACCCACGAATTTTATAGACATTCTTTAATTTAAACTATAAATATCCTCTGAAATAGATATTGAAGTCGCACTGTATAGAAACTCATAGAAGTTGTCTATGCAATTGTACACAATCAGTACGTAGCAGAAACAGGATTTCAAAACAGGCCTGCAAGACTTTACTCTGGAGACTCTTTTCACTGTACCACCCTACTCCTTAGATGCATGTATAAGAATGTGCTATACCTATAAAACTATACATATTGTCAATCATGCCATTTGGGTATTTTTTTCTAAAATGCATTTGTTCATTTCACTTCATAGCAATATTAAATTCAAAATTCTATCAAAAGTGTCCTTTCATTTAATCAAAGTACAGTGTAGAGGTAGAGGGAGTACCAAAATATTAAAGAAAGTCATATATAAATGGCCATTGAAATTCCTTAGGACAACAGAGGAAGAATATGAAATATGAAATATATGGCTAGCTAATAACCTTGCTGAAAAACTGCTTCTTTTGTCATGAGACTAGAACAACAGGATGGTCCCTGCCTGTGATTAC
Organism: Nesogale talazaci; assembly: GCA_004026705.1. NCBI lineage: Eukaryota > Metazoa > Chordata > Mammalia > Afrosoricida > Tenrecidae > Nesogale > Nesogale talazaci. The sequence continues at coordinate 137,014 of PVJH01002031.1, forward strand.
TGCACATTCTGTTCAAAGATTCCATACAATTATCCTTCCTATATGGGGGTGGAGTGCGAGACGAAAAAAAATTCTCATTCTCCTGAATTCTAGATTTTCTAAAGTCATGGAATCCAGATAAACATTTGAAAATATTTCCTTATGGCAATCCTTAACCCTTGAACCCAAAACACTCCTGAAGTCATTTCAAAATTAAATAACATTTTAGTTTACCTAATGAAAATAGTCTGTGTAGGGCACTGTGCTCTTTTAAGCACTGTCTACATGACATCAAAATCGCACCAACAATTCAAAAGATTGGATAGGAACCATGAAGAGCAGCAGCACATCTATTTTAATGGTGGAGGAGCAGCTCAGAAATGGAGAGTGAGAATAGTTGTAACATTCAAAGAATAATCGATATCACTAAACTGTACATGTAGAAACTAATGAATTGCCGTATGTTTTACTGATTATAGATTACACAGGGCCTCTTTATATTATTTCTAACTTCATGTACTTTCCAATGATCTAAACATAGAAATTTTATTTAGAAAAATAATAAACATTTTTTTATAAAAAATTCTTCTTTAATCAGTTTTTAATAAAACGTGGAATAGATTTCTTGAATAAAATGGAAAGTTTCCAATACATCAAAACACACATCTGCAGTCGTCATACACAGTACCCAACAGGAAAAATGACAACAGAAACACCAGCAATGACACGCTGACACAATGCCTGTAAACTGAGCCCCATGACCTGATCTTCTTAGGTTCTTTCTCCGCCTGCCAGGAGTGCTTCTGCTGGACTCCGCCCACCATGACTGCTGGGGACATGGGCAGCTGAGACTGGAGTCCACAGAGCACAGCTGGCAGGATGGTGTGACTCGGCACATGTGACAAAGCAGATACTGGCACATTCAAACAGTGTAGGGAACAAACTTGAAATAGCTGAGTGAGAAATGTCAGTGAAGGCAGCATTAGCAAGATGTTAGCAAGAAAGGAAGACTGGAACAGCTGGAGGCTGGAAAGTTGCTCGCTAGCTTCATTTCTTTGACTTCTTGGGCAGCGGCAGCCAGAAGAGCAAGATGTGAGGTTTTTGTTCCTGGATCATCGAATGGACCCAGCCCTCACTCTGCTGAATGCCAGGATTCCACCACTCAAGATCAGACATCAAATGGGTTTTCGGGATGAGCTCCGCCATATCCTTGGGCATCATGACGTGCCTGCTCAACAGCTGAGCTTACATCCAGTTCTGGAACTCCTTTCCCACCATCCTTTGTGGGTAGGAGTTAGTCAGGATCTTCAACAACAATTTCAGGCAGGCGTGTTTTCTCCTTTCTGCTTCTTGGATCTGCATCTCAGCAAAGTTCCTCTTGGAAGGTTCCCCAGATCTTTCTCCCTGCTTCTCCAGGTCTCCAGGGCTGCACTACTTCCTAAAAGATCTCTGTGATGGCATGTATTGCCATTCTAGAGTCTCAGTATTTGTGGCAGTAATGTGCTTATGTTAATTTTATGATTGAAATGTAAGGGTACAGTCTAGCCTGTTACTCTGGAGATAGCCATTGAGTAGCCAATGAGGCCTCTCTGTGGGCATGGCTTTCTCCCGAGACTTCTGGGAAATCTCGCGATATTTCCCTCGTGAAGATGAGAGACTGTCTTCCCCAGTTGTTGGGAGTTAGTCTCAGAGGCGATGAGTCACGGAAAAGACAAGCTGGCAGCGTCTGAGAAGCTGGAGGAGTCAGCGGAGAGACCACACAGTTTTGCCCTGATGGAGCCAGACCTCTGAAGCTGGAGCGGCATGCCGTTGATGGACCCTGAGCCCTGGAAGCGAGGAGCCATGGGGAGATCCCTGCCAGCACCAGAATTCTGCACTCACTGACCTGTGACTTTGTGAGTCGGAAGGAGACTTTGTAGACTAATTTCAGGCATATGGGTTAATATCGGACTTTGTACCGGACTGGATTGGGATGCCTTCTTAGTGTCACATTCCTTTTGTATATTAACCCTTTCCTTAGATCTATATGCTTGTCTATGAAATTTGTTCCTCTAGTCTACCCGGACTAACACAGTAATCCCTACAGATTTTCAGTTCGTGACAGGCTATCAGTCAGTCCTGTGCCCAGGCTGCACACCAGAAACCTCTGAGCACTCTGTAATTTATTCACCACTAGCCAAAGGTGCTTCCCATCTGAAGACAACATTGAGGTCCACCTTAATTCCCTTCTCAAATGTCCTGGCTGGGTGTATTCCATTCCTGTTCCCAGCAGCCTGTGCCCAATCTCAAATAAACCAGGAACACGCCCACCCAGGGCGTCCAGGCCTCCTCAGATGGAGAACATGAGCACAGTTCCTTCGTTGCCACCTCCCCCCAGTAGGCCCTTGGTCCCTAAGGATCACTCTTGGAATAGGAGGCACAGCCTGGCTAAACATTTTTATAAATGGTTAAGAATAGAAAGGATTTCAAATTTTCTTTTGAAGCATTTTTCATTTCATACTATCAACCTTATCCTTTGACTGAATAAAGATTTGCCTCAGATCTTTAACAACCTAAATTTACTTTAGATAACTTTAGAGTAACAATAATAAAAGCTTAAATTTATCAAACAGTTACTATGAGCATACTTTTTATAAAGATTATATCACTGAATTCATGTATCTAACTTCAGTCCTGTGAGGTTGATGTCATTTCATTCTACAGATGAGAGAATAGAATCAGAGACTGACTGCTGTGGATACCGTTAGAACCTAGATATAGCTGACTCCAAGGCCTACCCTCTCCAAGGATAAAACCAGTATGCTAATGCACCTACCAACAGCATAGGATGGGGGTGAGATTCGTATTTTAGCTACTAAGAACTGACAGAGACAAGAGCTTGTCATAAAACATGATTCTCTGATCAACTCTTACTGTCATTACTCTTGGTAACCAGCAATGCATTTCCACATCTCTAGTGACAAACTCCTACTGTCATGCCTTACTGGATGAAAATCTTCCTATAAAAACTCACGCAATCTCTTATAGCCACTTTTCAATTTATGAGAATGAAGTCCACAACTATGAAAAAATGCTTTGAAAACGTATGTGGGTTTACAACTGCTGGCCTGAAAGAGACAGAGGTAATATTCAGGAAATATTAAGAGGAAGAACATTCTTAAATCTTTCTTCCCCCAGGCTTTGACTCTGACCTGTATAAAAGTGAAACAGTGCTACCAATCCTGTCCCTCTCACCTACCTCAACATAAAGGACCAGATCATTCTTCGGGTAACCAATCCACCATTATTTACTGGTCATTTCTGTTAATGAATCTGTCTTACTGACAAGCACATAGCTAGAGGTGCTTGTAGACGAGGGACAGAAGCACTGGAGTACTTATGTTGCTTCTCTCTAAGGCTATAAGAAATTATCTTTGGTATCAGTTGTCTGGGAGAGTTCACTCGGCTTATAGACCTTTCTTTATTTGAATAATTTATTAGTAATTTGAATAAAATAATTTGATTGTGATTTTATTGTTAGCACTCCTACAGAAACTTAATAGGAAGAGAAGTATGAGAAAGAAATATTTCAAAAGATTATATACATAAATTTCCTCAGACAATCTTTCCCTTCAGTGTTTATAACCAAGCTTTCTTTCATTTCATTGTCTCACATCATCTATAGCTAATATTTTAAAATTAGTTTGTAATATTTAAAGAGCATATGTACATGAGTGTACACACACATCCGTCACATGAAACACACACACACCAATACAACCACCCAGAATTTCTCTCTTTGAGGAAGAATAACTCTCTTGGAGGAAGAAAATTTGTCTATTATCATAGTCCTAAAGGAAACCTGACATTCCTATATTCTTGCTTTCTTTCTCATGTTCCTTTGTCCCCAATTAATCTTCTATTGGAATCATAAATTGTCAGATCCTTAGATATCTTATTCTCCCAGTTTATATGCAAGGGAAGTAAGAGAGAGTAAATGTAATTGGTATGCCCAAGTTCACAAAGCCAGTTAGTGAAAAATCAAGAACTAGAGCACAGAAAACAAGGTATCATTGAGGAGGAACAAGAAAGCAAAACAATACCATTGTCTTTCCTCCCAATGTGCTTCTTTCTCAATTAACTTGCTGCACTCCATGGTGCCAATGCCTTTGTTCTATCATTTCTTCTGCCTCCAAAAGCTGTTTTGGTTAGTAGACATTCAGTATGCCAAACTTAGAACAGATTGTTGGAAGTGGTTACACTCATTTATCTGCTATGAGTCATCTTATCAGTTGAAAAAGAGCTCCTTTTGGGTTGTGAATCAAACATGCATTATAAGTATAGAACTATTTCTACAAAATCATAGAAACTTTTATTAAACTATTATCAAAATGTAAAGCTATTGCTTCTCAACATAGCCTCTATATGGGTCGATACACTTCTGAAAGCACTGTTTTTATCCCTCCAATCCTTCATTGAGAAAGTAGAAAGTAGAAAGGAGGTAAGAAAGAGGAGTTTCAACCAGATGAACTGACATCATGGCTGCAACAATAGACTCAAACAATAATAGTGAAGAAGAAACTGGACTGGACAGTGTTTAGTTCTGTTGAACATAGAAAAGGTCACTATGGATCAGAATCCAACTCTACAGCACCTAGCAATGACAACCCCTGCCAGAAAAAAATGTCACTCTTTGATTTACAATCTCGGCAAACAAAGGTTTGGTATCCTCCAGGGGCTCAAATTTCCTGTTCAATGTTATTTAACAGTTAGAAATTGAACCGTCTGAAGGCCAGATCAGCGCTGTAGACTGAATGTGGGAAAGTTTCCTGATAGCACGCACTACACTTAAAGACTTAGAAAGTGCATTGGCCTAGTGGAAGAAGAACCACCCCTCCCATCAAAATTCCTGAAATCCAACCCAGTGAATTTAGTGTAATTATGTTTGAATCTCCTTAACTTGTTCCCTGTATAAAAATCTGAAAGTACCAAATTTAAAAAGAAGCCCCCAGACCAAATTACTGCCTTACACACCTACTTCTCAATTTCCTTCTATCTAAACTACCCAGATTCAGTGTAACTTTAAATGAGACTTTAAATGTCAATTCAAGTGTATTGGTTCGTTGGTGCTTTTCTATTTGCTTATCCTAATCAACATAATGCAGGCATCTTGTTCTTCCTAGGATGATTTGATGTGATCAATAACAAATTTCTTCACTCTGACTTTTCACTTTCTTCTTTCCGCCTTTGTAAATCTATAAGTCACTATATTATAAGCAAATTAATTAACTAGTAAGTTCAGTTGGCTGTAAAATAGACCCTTCATCTGAACTCTGTTTTGTTCATCCAATAAAGTCATTAGAATATGTTAATGTGCCCCCTTTAGACCCATTTATACAGAATAAAAACTACTCAGAAAATCTCACCATTCGCCAGTAAATCAGCTGGTGGGTTTGAACCTCTACCTAGAAATTAGCAGCCCAAAGTTACTCTCAGGGTCACCAGAGTACCTACTCACTAAGGGAGATAATAATAACTATAATAATACTAGCAGTAAACTACAATGCTGAGTAATTACAATGTGCCTGACACTGTTAAACCCTAATTAACTCAGTTACTCTTCATAAGGCAGGTTTGATCATAAAACTATTATTTTAGAATAAATGAAAAGAAACAATTTTATACTAAACATTTATTTGCAGGAGTATATAAGATAAAATTATGCCAATCTCACATAGAAAGGAAATATTAATTAAGTATTTAATGAGAAAGCCAATATTTAAATATACTACACACTTGTGGACTATCATTTAGGATAGTATTGGCAATATACTATTTTTTCTTTTTTTAATTTTTTAAAATTGTTTCCTTGTAATATTTATTTACTCTTATTTCATAAGACTATAATGAGCACAAGGAAAAAGCAAATGTTCTGCAATTGATTGTGCTAATGATTGTACAACTATTCTGGATATGATTGAACTATTGAATTTTATGTTATGTGGATGAAATGCCAATAAAACTGTTTAAAAATCAAGGAAACAAAAATGGAGCATTTCATCAAATCAATTATTAAGCTTTTTATGCAGCTGGGGATATTCAAAGAGATTAATCAATTGACACAAGACCACATAGCTAATAAGTGTATACACTAGAATTTGAACACGGATTTTTCAGATTCTAAAATGATCGGTGCTTATGAATATTGTGCTTCCACAACAAAGTCTTGTCGTAGTTATGCACATAGTGACAGAAGCAATAGAAATATAGTACATGGAGCCTCATCATTTAAAGCAGCATAAGCCCTTTCACATATGCCCAATATACTACCAAAGAGTACGCTTAAAGGGATATGCTGGCCCAATACACGTTGAAAAATCATATTTTAAGCTAGTTTTATTTTAGAAAAATATATGAATTGTGGCAGTCACTGATCTGTGTCAATTTCAGTACTGGGAGTATAGGGGTGGAATCTAGCCTGTCAATCTGGAGATAGCCAATGAGACCTCTGTGTGGGCATGACTTTCTCTGGGAATTCTGGGAAATCTCGCTATATTTTCCCCAGGGAGGTGAGAGACTATAGACTCAGTTCCTTGGTGATGCGCTATTGACAACACAAGATGGGAGCATAGACCCTGGGTCCTAAGAACTGCAGGAGCCAGAGGAGAGGCCACACAGGCTTACCCTGATGGAACCAGATCTCTGAAGTCACAAAAGTCACAGAGAGACTCCTGCCAGCACGGACATGCATCTACCGCCATTGAATACTGCTGATGTACCCTGAGCCCTGGAAGTGAGGAGCCATGGGAAGATTCCTGTCAGCTCCGGGATGCTTGTACTGCTGCTGGACACACAATACTATGCACCCACTGATCTGTGATTGTTCTGGTGTCATTGCACATGCTTCATGAGTCAGAAGGAGACTTTATAGACTGGTATAGAACATATGGGCTAATATCGGACTTATGACCTTGGATTGGACTAGATTGGGATACTTTCTCAATGTTTCATTCCTCTTGGATATAGACCTTTTCCTTATATCCATATGCATGTTGATCAATTCGTTTCTTTAGTCGACCTGGACTAACAGGATAAAAATGAAGCATATATAGGTTTTTAAAAAGCTTTGATATGGATATTACTGAGTAATTTTCTTAATGAAGGAGAGTAGTTAAAGTTACGTAAACCTGAGAATTTTTTTTGGAACATATGTCTTACTTGCTGGAACAGTCATTTTTTAAGGGAAAGAGCAGAAAGCATAACAGAAGGAAAGAAGACTATATATATTAAAATGCAATACTACTATGGCAAGATTATAAGCTTTAGTCTAAATGAACTATTTGCCTTTAAAATCTGTAAGAACTGAATTTTCTTATTAAAGGTTTATTTTAAGTAGAGTCCAATTCCATTCAGTGTGAATACAATTTTTACAGTAACAGCCTGTCTTTGACAGTTAATTGCTGCTTGTCTCCTTAGATATAATCATTTGCATAATTGTGATTCTTTTCAATAATAAAGAAGGATTATATAATCTTGGAGAAGCAAACATCATAAAATTAAAATTTACATAAAATTAAAGGAATAAATGTTCCATGGTAACAGAACTATTAACATCTACCAAAAGAATAAAGTATTTAATATCAGAGCCTACATATTAATAGAGCATCACTTTAGATTACCCTACCCTTCAGATGTCATTCAAAATTAAAATTTGAAAAATTATTTTGGAAAAAAATACTAAAACTAGATCAGTAGAGCTGGCCATAAGATAATGTTGAAAGTGAATGGGGGTGGGAGTAAGAGGAAGGAGTGTTAGTACAGTTTTAACTCTATGAAGTAAAAAGAGTGGACAGAGGGACATAGCCTACTTGAGTGAAAGTAGAGTATGTTAATAAATGAGAATATGTTAATAAAATAATTCTGTATTTGTATCTTATGTTCTGTTTCCCTCTTCAGACTTCGTGCATGCACATTCAACAATGGAGAGCCTGGGTGCAAGGCTCTCCCCTCGTTGGGGCTGGCATGGTTGCTTCCCCAAGCCAGGACTGAGGAGAATCATGGCTGTGAGGCAGCTGTCCATCTACCCATGAGGAAATTCCAAGGATGTTGCTAGTATTCTGGCTGGGACCCTGACAAAACACAGAATCTAAGTTATGAAGCACTGCTTTTCTCCTCCTGTTCATAAACCAATGTTGGTAGACTTCCTTCTGTGTCTCTTAGCCATCGAAAGTCAACTAACCATGTCACCTGGATATGATATGCCTGTTCAGAGTCCCCTGGTTTCAAGTTGAAGAATGTGCCTAATCCCTAAGAATTTTGCTAAAGGATGCAGGAGAAAATGTATCTTTTAGAGTATTATCTTAATTTATATTATATTACAAATACCTTCTTCCTCCCCATCCAGAGATAGAAACAAAAGGAAAGCCTGTTGCCTCTGAGTCAATTCCAGTGCATAGATCCGAGGACAAGTAAACAGCCTGATCAGAATGAGTTGAGTATCATAATGCACTAAGATTTATGAATTGACTGAAAGGATTCTGATGCTTTTGTCGATTTCTCTAGAGTGTAAAACAGTAAGTCAATACATACTAAGCTCTAAGCAAATATTTGATTTTTTGAAGAATAAATACTTGGTAAATTATACCTAAAATCTCCACGTTATGGAATATAGAAACAGAAGATTAAAATGTTGTATCTTAACCCGTGAAGACCTTTAGCTTCTTGATTAAGAGTACAGATGTTGAAATCAGACAGGCTTCAATGAGTTACTATGGCATCCGTTATTGCTATGAGGTGCCATCAAACTAGTAATGACCCGTAGCAAGTACACTATGCATAACAGAACGAAACATCGCGCTGGTCCTGTGCTGTGCCATAAACACAATTGTCCCTATGCCTGAGCCCATGGTTGCAGTCACAGTGTCAATCCATACATCCATTGTATGTCAAGCACATTTTTACATTTGCTAGCCTCACCATTCTCAAAACATTTGCTTTCTCCTTAAGCCCTTGATACCAACTACTCATTTTCCCACTCCTCCCCACTCCCTTCTCCCTCATGAACCCTTGATAATATATAAATTATTATTATTTTGTCAAATCTTACACTGTCCAATGACTCCCTTCACCCACTTCCTTGTTGTCTGTACCCCAGGGAGGAGATTATATGCAGATCCTTATAAACGGTTTCCACTTACTACCCACCTTCCCTCCACCTTCCCAGTATCGCCATTCCCACCACTGATCCCAAAGGGATCATCTGTCTTAGATTCCCTATATTTACAGTTCATACCTGTACAAGTGTACACACTTTTGATTGGCTGGGTTTTTAAGGTAGAATTGTGATCATGATAGTGGGGGAGAGGAAGCATTGAAGAACTAGAGCAAAGTTGTATGTTTCATCGTTGCTACACCACACCCTGACTGGCTCAACTCCTCCCATGACTGGCTCATCTCCTCCCATGACCCAGTTGCCCATAGATGGGCTTTGGGTCCCCAATCTGTAACCCTAACCCCCCTCATTTACAACGACATCATTTTTAGTTCTTTGATGCCTAATACATGATCCCATGAACACCTGCTGGTCACACAGACTGGTGTGCTTCATTTATGTGGGCTTTGTTGCTTCTGAGCTAGATGGCAGCTTGTTTACTTTAAAGCATTTAAAATCTTGATGCTATATATTTTGATCGCTGGGCACCATCAGCTTTCTTCACCACATTTGCTTATGCACACATTTGTCTTCAGTAATCATGTAAGGAACGTGAACATCATGGAATGCCTATTTAATAGAATAAAGTGTTTCTGCATTGAGAAAGTACCTGAGTGGAGGCCCAATGTCCATCTGCTGCATTAATACTAAACCTATAAATATATGCACTTAGGTCTATTTCCCCATCATCATGTATAAATATATTTGCCTATGTACAGAACTGTATTTAGACCTCTATAAATGTCCTTTGCCTCCTATTTCTTTGCTCTATTTCCTTCTACTTTCCTCTTGTCTCACTATCATGCTCAGCTTTCACTAGCATTTCAGTAATTTCTTTCAGTTACGTTACCCCTGATCAAACACTAACAGGTCTCTCACATTCTTCTTACCACTAATTTTGGATCACTTATTGTTCCCTTGTTCCTGGGTTGGTGAACACCACCTCCTTTCCCCCATCTTCCCCTCTCCCATGTCCTACAGGAACCATCGGTCCCATTGCTTTCTCCTCTAAACTGTTCATCCAGCCTATCTTAGCTAAACAGACATTCAGAGCTAATAACAAGACAAAGGGACAAAAGAAAATAAAATGACAGCAACAATAAAAAATCCAATGTCCAGAAAATAAATAAATATAATAATAATAATAATAAAGAAAACCTGTAAATAGTTCAAGGTTTCTTTGTTGGCCTCTAGGAGTGTCTTCCAGTTGAGTTTGATTGGGTGCCACACCCTGACCCTAAAGTCTATCCTTTGTACTCCCCCAGGATTGCCATACTCTGCTCCCCACAGCTGCACACCTTAGTGTTTTACCTCTGGTGTGGTGGGGTCAGACCACGTGCAATCCTGACAATGTGACTTCAGTCTTGCCCTCATAGGACCATGGGTCAGAGGGGGACATTGTGTCTCATAATGGAGCCAGTCATATGGTCCTCTCTGTGCATTGTTTGTTCTGAGTGGGGATATCATTCTCAAGACTTGGTGGGCCAGGATGTGCTCCACTTTCTATTCTTCCCCCTTCATTTGCTCCCATGAACTCTGGTCAGACATCTCCCTCTCCCTGAACTGCAGCTTCAGTGCTGTCCTCTGAAGTAAATTCTTCTAGGGGAAGGGGTGAATGTCTATGTACTTGGGAATGAGGCAATCCCAACTTCCTCTCCTTCCCTCACCACCTGATATGAAAAGCATAAACAGAAGGAGCGCTCTAAATGTACTTCTTCCAAAACAGATTCGTTTGTCCTTTTAGCGGTCCATGGTACTTTCAATAATCTCTAGCACAATTCAAATGCTTCAATTCTTCTTTGATATTATTTATTCATTATCTAAGTTTCACATGCATATGGTGCAATAGAAAACACCATAGCTTGTGTGAGGAGTACCTTCATTCTTAAAGTAATATCCTTGCATTTTAACATTATAAAGAGATCTTGTGCAACAGATATACCTAATTTAACTGATTTTTTGAATATGTTGACTGCTGCTTCCATGAGCAGTAATAATGGATCCAGAAGCAAGAAAAATCTTTGAAAAATTCCATCTTTTCCCCCATTTATAGGAATTTAAATTAAGTATTAATGAGAAAATGTTCTTTTAGAATATTAGCTTAATTTATACTAGATTACAATATGTTTTGCTCCTCCACTGTTACCGATAGATCCAGCTGTGAGGATTTTGGTCTTATAAATGACTTAATTAGACTAGAAAATTTGAACAAGACACTTTAACTGCTCTGCACTTATTTTTCTGTGTTCAATAAGAATAACAAGAGAGCATACATGATAAGATTTTATGAGTATGAGATGGTATAATTTATTTTAAATCCTTGGTAAGGTATCTGAGACAAAAGAGGATGCAGCAACTGTTGTTAGATCATGTTGAGGATGTCCACACTCAAAGCAACCCTATGTGCAACGGAACAAAACTCTGCTTAGTGTTGTGCCTGTCTGGTCTTATGCCATTCTCACAATTATTGTTATGTTTGAGATCATTGTTGCAGTCACAACCTCAATCCTTCTCATTGAGGATCTTACCCATTTTGAGACAGTATGTTGTACCAAGCAAAGAAGCTTGTTTCAGGTTCTTTTCACAGAGCATGTGCAAAATACATGAAAGGCAATATTGCCACATATCCTTGCTTCTAAGGAGCATATTTCAAAATAAATTTATTTGTTTTTCTGGCAGTCTATAGTACTATTAATATTCGTTTCCAACATTATCATTCAAATGCTTAAATTGCTTTTCTGTCTTCTTTATTCATTATCCAGCTTTCAGATGCATATGATGCAATAGCATGGCTTGAGTCAAGCTTTTCCTTCAATATTTTTTTTGTTTTTTATTAATATCATTTTCCTGGGGGCTCGTACATCGTTTTTCACAATACATAAATAAACATACTGTGCCAACCATCTTCACATGTCCGCTGCTGTTATCATTCTCCAATCATTTGCCTTTTTCCTTGAGCGCTTTAATATATTTAAAAGACCCATGGCAGCAGATGTGCCCACTGTAACACATAGTTTCATTATTGAAAGTTGCCTCTATAAATATTGATCATGGGTTCAATAAAGTAAAAGGAAATCTTAGACAAAGGCAAGATTCACTCATTAATCGTGATTTTATTTCACATTACAATTATATTTGTGTTTTCTTTACATTGAGCTGTAAGGTGTTTATTGCGTGATCCATGGATTGCATGTTTGTCAGCAGTTAGTATTTCAAGTCCCCTTTGCTTTCAATAAACAAGGTTATGTCATCTACAATTGTTTGAAGTATTAGCATTATTATTATTTGTAATGTTTTAATGTCAATATAAGATTAAGTATGCAGTTATCAAAGTCATGGAATTATTTTTAAAAACTGAACAAATAAGATAAAATGTTCCATTTCCCACATTTTATGAGAATTACTAGTCAGTGAATGCCACTGGGCCCCATTTCCATTTATTTATATTGATAGAAAGTACAAAAAGCTATTTTCTCTGTTCATCTTGCATACCCCTACAGGCTTGATCATATATGCTTTTGGAAGAGCAAGGGGATGTGTTCATCTATTGAAATCCCTTGCATAAATGGATTAATCATAAAATATAAACATATAAAACTATATCTGAGAAGTTCTTATGTAAGTTTCATTGATTTGACAATGAAATTGACCGCAAATCTATATCTTCATGGACCACAGAAAATGCTGCATTTCTAATAAAAATTTCTTTAGATTCTTTTCATCAAGCCTTTGTTTTCTTTTTAAACAACACTACAGATGGAATATAACCCCATCTGTCACTTTTAATGAACCAGGCACTGGGTAAATTCTCTAAACATTGAGATATTAGGGAAAATTGTTATTAATCTGGTTTCCCTGATGAGATAGTTATGGTTTATTGCGCCAACCTGGCCGAAAAACACATGTGGGATTAATTGAGGAGAGAGAAATGACTCAGTGAGTCCCGACCTTTTGGTTCTCTGGTATCTTGATCTCCCTGATGGTCAGACCAAGGTGCAGCTGTCTCAGCTGACAAGGCTCACTTCCAGTGAGGCATGCCTGAGGAAAAGTCACATGGAATTACCCTGATGTAGCCCTGGGTGCTAGAACAACCACGTGGAGACCACTGGATTCAAAGACTTTCTACCCACTGGCCTGTGGTCCTCCTGTACTCAGGGTCATTGTTTGCGTTTGAGGAGGACTTGGTAGATCAGTGTCAGACAACTGAGTTAAGTCAGACTTATGGACTTGGACTGAACTGGGTTGGAATGCTATCTGAATGCACACTTACTTTCTCTCATACATATGAGCTTCTGGGAATTTGTTTCTCTAGTTTACCCACACTGACCTAACTGAGGCAGGATTCAACACTTTGACCAGTTTCCTATTCATAATTTTTCTACAGTGAGGTGAGGCAAGTTACTTGGATTCTATGTTATATTGGTAGACACTCTGTTTTCTTTCTTCATTCCATTCTAGTGGAAGACATCAATTCTGTGCAAGTAGTATTTGCAGCAAATGCAAATCTCACCTTAAATATGTAGACCTCAGGTATATTTGGGGGAGGCTGCTAATCCAATACCTCAACTATGATGACTATGGAATAAATGACAGGATTTGATATTTATTCCTGGCCACTAAACTCCTACTGATTGAAAATTAACTGTAAATTGGAATGAGAAATATGTATGTGTATTTGTCAACTGAAGACCTTTTACAAATGAGAATCCATCTCTATGTAAGCTTCATGTAGGCCTATAGAGAAAGAACAGAGAGTGATGAAGAGCTAGGCCTTTGGGGCCAGGCAACACTGAATGTAAAGACTGTTCAACAACTTTCTATCTCTGTGACTCGGTAAAAATTAAGTAACCTGATTCTATTTCACTCATTTGTAAAAAAATGAAGATACTAATAACTCTGAATTTGCTGCAAAGACCAAATGTGCTTTTGAATGTGTAGTACATGGTATTCTCTCAATGTTGTTCAGTTCCCTGGAGTAGCCCCTTGCACAAAGGAAAGAAACATTGCCTGTTCCTGGGCCATCCCCACAATTGTTGTTTTGCTTGATCCAATTGCTGCAGCCTCTGTGTCACCTTCTCATAGAGCATCTTCCTTTTCTTTTCGAAGAATTCATCTCTTTTAATTACATGTCCAATGTATGTGAGATGAAGTCTTGCCACCCTCTCTTTTAAGAAGCAATCTGGTTGCCCATCTTATGAGATTTGTTTGTTCTTTTGGCAGACCATTATATTTCCCATATTCTTCCACATCTCCACAAATTAAATGCACAGATTCTTATTCTGTACATGAGGAAACTGACAATGCAATGATCTAAGTTAGGAACATCATAGTTCTAAAAATGACACCTTGTTCTTCAGCACTTTAAATAGTTCATGTGCAGAAGATTTACCTGATGGAATGCATATTTTGATCTCTTGGTCACTGCTTCTTTCAACATTGATTCTGGATCCAAACAAGATGAAATCCATGGCAACTTCAGTATATATTTTCTCCACTTACTATGATGATATTTATTGGGCCACTTATTATGTTTTTATTGCATTGAATTATAATCCATATGGAAAGCTGAAATCCTTGATCTTAATCAGCAAGTCCTTTGAGTCCTCCCCACTTTGCTGTATCTTCAATATACCACAGTTGTTAATAATCCTTTCTCTAATCCTAATGCTGAATCCCCACCACTTGTCTGTAAGTTATTTTACTTGGATTACTTATATGTGCTGTGATACTAGAAGCTATGTCACTTGTATTTCAAATGCCACGAGGGTCACCCAAAATGAATATGTCCAATGGAGCTTCCAGACTAAGAACAGACAATGAAGAAGGGTGTGACTCTGCACTTCAGAGGAAGAAGTCTCTGAAAACTTTATGCATAGCTTCAAAGCATCATCAGATACTGAAGGTCTGAACATAGGGAGCAGAATATTGTCAGAGAGATTGCTGAAGGATAGGACCCTCAGTTCTGAGGGCACTCAAAATGTGACTGAAGAGGATTTCATTTATTGGAGAGTAGTTAACCATGACCTGAATCTGGTAAAGTCTGTGGGAGTGAAGCCCTCAAGATCTTTATTTGCTGATGAGGGATGACTTAAAACAAAAGCAAAAGCATCTTCTAATGACCAGAATTTGGAACCTGTGAAATACGAATTTAGGAAAACTGGAGAGTTCAAAAATGAAATGAATGCTTAAATATTGATGTTGTAGACATTAGTGAGCTGAAATAAACTGATATGGGCCTTTCTGAATCAGAAAATTATATAGCTTGTTATGCTAGGCATGGCAAAATCAAGAGGAACAGCATAACATTCATTGTCGAAAGGATCTTGCTACATCCATCGTACAATGCTGTCTATGATAGGAGTCTATCTAACTGCTTTAATGGAAATCCAATCAATACAACTATTATTCAAATTTATCCACCAATTACAAAAGCTAATGATGAATAAATTGAATTCTGCCAACAACTCTTGTCTGAAATTGATCAAACATGTGATCACTATTGGTGATTGGAATAAAAAGTTGTAATCTGTAGGGAAACAGTTTCTTCTTTCCCCTTGAATGGCTGTTTGGGTGGAAAGACTGAATAAACCTTGAGTGCATGACTGCATGTGCAGGAATTTGGGGCAAATGCTGAATGATAAGGAGATTTCTTGCTGCAGATAGAAGGAATTTCCTCAGCTAAGAATGTGCTGCCATGATATAATATTTGTTAACCATAAACCTCAGAAAATAATGAGACTGAAGTCGCTATGCTCTAGAATAGCCCCCACCTTTGAATTAGTGGTCATTTCCTGAAGCTGGAAAAATATGGCATCATGAAGATAACTCCTCTCTGGGACTGAATGTTAAAGGGAGCCTGTGGCAGACTGAAATGCTTGCTAGGTGACTACCTGGACTTACTCTTTGAGTAGAAATGGGAGAAATACTGCAATTTGAGTTTGGCCACAGTTGAGTTTGGTCAGTGACACCCGTGGACATGGTGTACAGGAAATAGAGAAGATGGGAGTAGGTTGGCTAGTCTGAAGTTCATGACCTAGAATGAAAGGACTAAGCTTGATAAGAATTTGTGATGGGGCCATGGTCTAAAGGGAAGGAGACCACTGGATACCCTGGTGAGGCTAAGTGAGATAGACCACATTTAGTTGACCAGAATCCGACCAGAGGAAGAGAAGTTATTTGAGCCCGTGAACTGGTGCATATTGCTGCTGAATTTAGGGATGGCCTGTCCTGATTTGACTTTGCTCACCGATGCACACTTCACAAGATTCCAACTGGAATGAAGATTCTTCACATTGAAAGATATGATTGTTTCCTCAGAGCACTGGGTTGGTGTAAGTGGGCAATATAGAAATTGGATACTCCAAAGTTTCAAAAACACCCATCACGCCAGCTTTAACTATTTTATAGATGACTTAGGAAAATAACGTAAGAATACAATTTCTTGGAATGATGCTGCAATTTGGAAATCTTTACGCTAGCAGGATTCACCACCACTCAAAAAGCAGAGCTTTGCTCACTTATTTTAGCCTCACACGCACTCTGATTTTCCTAGATTTTTTTTTCTGATTCATTTCATTTGGTCCACACTGCTTTTAAATAGAAAAAGCTTACATAAAGGATATAAATCATAAAAAAATTACAGAATTTTAACACTTCAATCTTTGATTGATCTGTAGTAGGAACCATTTTTCATTACCCACTGCTCACACTGATTTCTCTGGTCCCTTAGTTGAAGGAAGTACACAGTCTGACAAAGTTGTGCTAACCATGGTATTGGTGTTTGATAATGCCCCAGCTTTAAATCATTTATTTAACTAACATAGTCAGGCGTTGGATCATGTTTTTTTCAGTTAACTTATCAACAAATAAAATCAATTGTGCACATTTGTTCCCTTTGTCAAATATGTTCTGTAGTTTCTCTTGTCCATGGTGTTATATCACGTGGCTTCACTACAAACCACTGTTGGCCAACAGATGTTTCTCATGAACCTTATTTGGCTAACTAAAGTGCTTACCTGTCACCATAGATACCTTCTCAGGCATGATCCAGCTAATGAAGAATCTTCTAAAAGTGCAATTTCACATCTTCCTGAGTGCATTGCTATTTTAAAATATTTAAGGCAAATAAAAACAGACAAATGGGCTTTGTTATTCTTCTAAGGCTTTTCAGTTTACCCTTCAAATTTTTCACATTCAACATATAACTGTTCTACCATAATTCTTCAGGACAAACCTCTGTTGAACAAGATCATTGACTGACTCAAAGTTACCTAAAAAAATAGGGCGAGGTTTAAATTATTTAGGCCCCAACAATCACCTAGAGATAGAAAAACTGGACTACTTTGTATACTGCATTTAAAAAATCTGGACCATAAATTAACAACCTCTGATCAGAGACATTGACAAATTCTAACTATCACAAATGAGCATCCCCAGAAAGCATGTGTAAAGGGGTCATTACCAATAAAAACAGTTTGGTTTCATCATGAACACAGACTTAAAAATGAGAATGCAGAATATGTTCAGTTTGGCTGAACTAGATTTTAATAGAAAAACAAGAATAGTTACAAACGAACTCATTTGCTTTGTAAACCTCCCCATATGCTTTATTATCCACACCTCTATCCCAACATGCATTCAATTAATATCATAAAATATTAATAATATCACCCTAAGAGATTCAATATCAAACTAATTTAACATTTATATGAGAATTTATATTAATGCCACAAAAGTTTATAATTGTTCTCAAATATTATCATCTCGACCAGGCAGATGTGGACCTGCTGCTCACAGGTAATATCAATGGCACAATGAATTTTGGCAGTCCTGTGGAATGGAGTTGTTGAGTAAGACATTTATGTTACCAATGGTATGTTCTTAGACTTAAGACCCCTTGTTCTCTTACTGAACATCTTGCAGCTAATGAGCATAATCCTCTATTTGAATCTTCCTCTAATTCTAACATTTATTGGTCTGTGAACTTGTCATTCAACCATATGGAGAAGACCTGTCATTCAACCATGTGGAGGAGAACAAGATAGCCCTATTAATGCACAAAAATAGATAACTGCTTTTCCATTTTTTTTTCAGAGAAACATTTCTCATGGAAAGTAATTGAACAGTTCTGGAAACTTTATTGCTTTCTAGGAAGAGTTCAGACTGTTGTGATTTGTACATCTCATCCTTTTTTATTTTTTCATAAAAGTTCAGATAATCAATGTTACAGAATTATGCACCTATTATTACAGAATTATGCACCTATTAAGAACCCCTAGTGATTGGTGCAATACTTCTTGTATAACACATCAAAGTATTGCAAAGTTGAATATTACTTATATTATTATTGACGAAGGCTTGCCCAGGTTTAGGTCCCTATTAATCTTATAAGGCCCTGTGCTGATTTCTCTACTTGTCAATCTTTATTAACCGTATTATCAAAATGGCCCTTTAAGAGCTTCTTATTTAGTCTAGTAACATGTCATATATTAGTCATTGTAGTTTTAGCCACAGAGGTGATTACTGTGGTTTCTCTTACTGAATCAATTCATAAAACTTTCACTGTAGATAAAGTTATGTCTAACATTGATCAACGATTGGTAAACAGCTATTGGTAAAGAAAATTAATCTTGTTTGCAAGACCTCAAAGTAACTTTTCAACATAGAAACCAACAAGAACCACAAGCTTTAAGAAACACCTTTAAATGCTACTAGATACATCACCACACTTATATCACTGCCTTATCTTATAATGCAGCTCTACACTTGGGATTTAATGAAAATAAATTCAATTGGAGCTTTTCACTAACTTCGGCTCCCATGTTAATCAATCGGAGGCTTCCTTCAGAAAACAACTTGTTGCTATTCATCCAGAAACTCAAATTTCCACAGATAAACTCTGCAAGATAGTTTTCATTGGTTAAATCCAAACGTTTTGTTTCAGGGAATTCATTTGGAAATGTGACGAATTGCAGTTTTTATAATAGGTATTTTTTTTCCTTTTAGTCTTCATCCTTGTTTAAAAAGTTTTAATGGAAAACTCCATGTACACTAAAATAAGATTGATTTAAAAGTCATCAGAGCAAATATATTAACACTTCCTTTAAATAATAAAGAAAGGGTTGTAAGAAATATTGTCCTGGGAAGACTGTTGGGTACAAAGAATTGAATACATTTTGAGTTCGTGACTGTTTGTATGTGCCAGGAAATTGACACAAACACTGTGTATTAAGAAGAATCCTTGTTGCAGACAGGAAGAACTTTCTCACAAAGGAGGTACTCTTGTGTGAAAATGTACTTGAACATCTTGGAACTGAATGTGTCGTGCTCTAGAATAGTGGCTGCCTTTGAAATTTTGTAAACTTTCTTATTTGGCATGCAAATGAGCACCTGCAAGTGGAGACCCTCAAGAGGACTTCTCTCCCTTGAGTACCTCTCCTTTGGCCTCTCCCGTCAATTCATGTCTTGAGTAGTTATTCTGTGCATCTCAGGTAGCTCTGAGCTGTCTCGAGTGCTACAATGAACAAAGAGGAAGAAGCACTAGTTGGAAATATGGACTTGACGATAGAAATCAAGCTAGAGAACACATGACAGAAATTTGCAAAAACCATGACTAATTCATAACACATTTTGTCAACAAGCTGACCTAACAGAATTCTTAAACTATGGAACAATATCAGATATTGAACTCAAGTAAAATTTCCCTTAAGGTTGTCTAAAACAATTGGAGTATTACATTTACAGGGACTCCAAGAATTTCAGGTTAGATTCTGAAGAAGATGTGGAACAAGGGTTTTTGTTGCTGATGACTGAATACAAAGAATATCAAAAATATGCTTATTTGTGTTACATTGACTATGCAAAGGCATTCGACTGTGTGGATCATAATAAACTGTGGATAACATATTTTGAAAATGAGAATTCCATAACACTTCATTGTTTTCAGGACCAGAATGAGGGCAGACCACATGGCTTAAAAATTAGGGAAGGTGTGACTCAGGACGTTCTTGCTTCTTAGCTAGAAAGCCACTTGTTTGTCTTCAAGCCGTAAAAATCCCAAACACCGCATCTTTTTATAGCCGGGCACTATCGGTTTTCTCCACTCTGGCATAGGAACAATTATGAGGATGGCACAGGTCTGTTTGGTGTTTTGTTTTGTTGTGCATAAAGTCAGTGTGGTTTGAACCCCAACTTGAGATGGGTTCTGACATTGACAATAATGATGCGAAATTCTTCCTCATAAACTCCAGTGTCTCTGATAATTTCCCGAACATACAGATAGAATAAGTACAGTAAGAGTATGCACCCTGACATTTTTGCTGGGCCTCCTCTTTGCCCATGCACAGATTATAAAGGAGTACAATGAAGTGTTTTAGAATTCTCATTATCCTCAGGTCTGTGAAGAGGTTGCCATGAGCTACACAACTGAATGCCTCTGTATAGTCAATAAAACATAGGTAACTTCTTTCTAGTGTTCTCTGATTTTAGTTAAGACCCATCTCCTATCATAATGCTATCACTTGTTCCTTACCCACCTTGAATCCAGACTAATTTTCTAACAGCTCCTTATGTTCATCAGCAAAATTTTTCTTGAATCTGATAGCAATAATATTGTTCTACACTTTCTATGTTGTGTTGGATCATCTTTTATGGAGATGGGTTGATGGGTACTAGTATAGATCTCTTCAGACAAAGATAAGGCTTTCTAATCTGAAGTATGTATTATCCCAGAAGCCCATAGACTGGAGCTCTTCTGTTCTGTCCTATAGGATAGCCAAGTATTGGAATGAATTTGATGGGAATGAGTTTGGTTTGGTTTCCAAATGATTAGTCAGTTACTTGCTTTTAAAAAGTATTGGTATATATATGCATGAGTGCATCCATTGCTCCATTAGCTTGCTGAAACATTGCAATTGTTTTTCTGGCAATTCCTGGAGCCTTGCATTTTGCTACTATCTTCAGTGCAGCTTGGGCTTCTTTCAGTATATAGGACTCTGAATTAATACAATCTCTTGAAATTTTTGAATATCGATTAATTCTTTTTGGTACAGTGTCTCTGTCCATTCTTTTCTTATTCTTTGGAACGTCCTGTATTGTTCAGTATTTTGTCAATAGAATCATTTATTGTTTAAACTCAAGGCTTGAGTGTTTATTTAATTTTTTTCAGCTTAATATATACTGAACATTTTCTTCCTTTTTGGTTTTCTAACTCTAGATCTTTACACATTATAGTATATAATTCTACTTAATCTTCTCAAACTACTTTTTGAAATTTTCTGTTAAACTCTTTTATTTAATAATTTCTTTCATTTTTCAGGTACTCTGAAATAAAGAGCAAGTTTCAGAGTTTCTTCTGCCATCCACCTTGATCTAGTCTTCCTTTCCTGTAATTGCAATTACATTGTGTTTTCTTCTCATGATGTTCTTGATGTGATACCATAGTTTGTCAAGTCTTCTGTCATTAGTGTTCAATGAGTCAAATCTATTTTTAAACTGTTCTCAAAACTCAAATGTGATGTATTCAAGGTGCATTTTAACTCCAGTGAATTTGTTTTTTCTTCAAATTCAACTTGAACTTATATAAAAACAATTGATGATCTGTTACAATAAGCCCCTGACTTGATTGTGGGTGGTGAGATTGAGACTCTCTAGTGTCTCCTTCCCACAGATGTAGGCAATTTATTTTCTATTAAGTTTTGAGTTTTCTATTAAGTTTTTTGGTCAAGAGTCTGTTTCTGTGTATGATGTGAGTTGGGAAATGATGTTGTTGTTAAGTGTTGTTAAGTGTGGTTCTTACTCATAATGATCCTATGTACAACAGAACAAAACACAGTCAGGTCCTGTTCCATCTTGACAATTTTGGTATGTTCAAACCCATCGCTGCAGCCACCATGTCAGTCTGCCTTGTACAAGGTTTTCCTCTTTTTCACTGCCCTTCCACTTTACCTAGTGTGGTGTCCTTTTCCCGGGGCTGATCTCTATGAATAATATGTGCAAATACATGAGATGAAGTCTTACCTCCTTGCCTCTAAGGAGTCTTTCTGTCATACTCCAAGAAAGATTTGTTTGTTGTTTTGGAAGTCCACAGTACTTTCAATATTCTGCATCGGCAAGATTAGTCAAATTATTGATTCTTCTTCAGCCTTTCATATTCCATATTCATATTCATGTCCACCTTTCACATAATACATGAAACTGTTGAAAATACACTCGCTTGAGTCAGATGCACCTTGGTCCTCAAAGTAACATCTTTGACTTTCAGTACTCTAAAAAGTCTTGTGCTGATTTACCCAATGAAATCCTGGTTCATTTTACTTCTTGACTGTTGCGTTCATGAGCATTAATTGTGGATCCAAGCAAAGTTAAATCCTTGACAATATCAGCCTTTTCTCCATTTATTATGATTTTATCTTTCTCTCCAATTGTGAAGATTAGGGGATGTTGGAAGGTGGAGATAGTAAATTCAACATGAATTTACTGAGAGGTAACAATGAGATAGAAGTCAACCCTGTTTGGCAGTATACTTAAGAGTAGAACAATGGCTAGGGGTATCGTGTATCTCATTATTACCAATGAAGGAATTAAAGTAGAATAAAACGCATACTCAGTAGAGTGTCTTTGAAGATTTTTTATTGCTCTATTATCAAGTTGAACTGCATCAGGGGTCCTCAAACTTTTTAAACAAGGGGCCAGTTCACTGTCCCTCAGACCATTGGAGGGCTGGAGTATAGTTTTAAAAAATTGTGAACAAGTTCACTGTTGGCCTGGAATGAGTCAGCTGCTAAGCAGGACAGCTGTGGCAGCAAAAACAATGGGCAGGCTGGATAAATGTCCTTGGTGGGTCGTATGTGACCTGTGGGCCATTGTTTGAGGACCGTTGTTTAAACAATGAACTTCAATAATGTGTGCCCAAGTGGTAGCAGAGATGAATGCAGTATAGATATCATCAAAAAACCTCCATTCAATAAAGCACAAGGAGCATAATTATAAAAATACCTTGTGGGGAAAAGGAAAGCAATAAAATATTGAAAGCACAGAATGAGGTTTTTAGATCTGAATAATGTGCATAAGAGGAGCTAGCATATTATGATATTTTTCTAAGTGTCAGGCATAGGATTAAATGTTTCATTGCTGTATATTTTTAATGCCACAATCCTGAAGTGAAGTACACTATTACCTTACCTATCTTGCAGATGAATAAACTGAACTTCAATAAAGCTAACTAATCCAGACCCTCTCTGTCTGACTCCCATTGTACACATTGTTCAATTTTATATCATCTCTCCCCACAATCTTCCCAGAAAGAATATTACTTGATTTCTGAAAACATCTTGAATCATTATAACAGTAGATTTACAAATTAGAAAATCCAAGCTATGGCCTGTATGAGTGGTTTTTAAAGAACGCTTATCTTTGTCCCAGTGCTCATTGAGAAAATGAAAGATTTTCATTAGGCAATATATTTGACCTAATTGTGTTACTTTTCAGAATGGTGACTTTGACATTTCAAAGTGAGATGAAACATAAGAGCAGCACATTTAGTTCAGGGTGAGTGGGGGGGGGAGACAGCAATTTATGATACTGCAAAAGAAATGACTCATCTTCTGAATGCCACTTGAATAGATTTGAAAATATATTTGCAATGATGATAAAACTTAAATATTTTGTTAAAAATGTCATCTTTACAGATGCCAACTTTGATTAGTAAGTGCCTGTCAATGTATCATTTTCAACAATATCTGCACATCCCCTTGCCCATAAAATCAAATGCGCACACAATAGTTCTATTTGTATATACCATAAGGATGGATCATGTCAGAGATAGGATGAGACTGCTAAAGAAAAGAGGTATTCCTACAAGATTATTGTGCGACATGGTGCTTGCGGGGCATGAAGTTCTCTTGAAAAAAGACCAACATTCTCACCCCTCCTTCTGCCTCCCCAAAGAGAAAAGCTGCCTGAAGTCTCTTCTGACTCATATAGATTCAATAGGGCAGGGTAGAAATATCCCTGTGGGTTTTTGAGATGGAGACAGTCTATGAGAGTAGAAAGCCTGGTCTTTCGCTGAAGAAGCAATTTGTAATTTTGAATTGTTTATCTTGCAGCTAACAGCCCGGCGTGAGGTCCCCATGCCGTCAGAGCTTCTCTTGCTCGAAAATTGGCAGTCATCAATATTTCGTAGAAGCAGATCTTTGTCACCTTCAGAAAAGTCTATAGACAAATATCAGAGGTCTAGATTTGGAAATTCCACTTAAGAAAAGGACTCCAACCTCAGCTAGGACTCTGGAAGTACAACCTCTTCTATATCTAATTAGGACTCCACTTTCAGGAGCATGGAACTTAAATTTTTAAAAAGGCAATCCTTTTACATGAGTGCACATGAGTGAGTAGGAGTCCTTGTATTTCGAAAATGGTTATTGTGCTCAACTGCTACCCCCAAAATGAGAAGTTCATGTCCACAAAGAGATACCTGGGGAGAAAGGTGTGGTAATCTACTTCTGATGCTTCACTGATTGAAAATTCTGTGGAACACAGCTTTGCTCTAACAATTATAGGACAAAATTGTATTGCCCTCGGCAACAATGATTCCTGGGCTAACAATTTTGAAACTGTGTTATACATATTGCAAACTGAAGCATATAGGTTAATGTATTGATAAGTGGAGTTAAACTGCTTAGTATTGGGGGAGTCACAACTCTGGAAAGATGAAATGCAAAATATACTGGTATCAAGTTAGAGTTGGAAGCAATAATCTGAAATTGAATGAGAGGACACAAACACCCACACACCACTACCACCAGCATCAACAACAATAACAGCAACTAGTCCAATTTTATCTACTCTATTTCATAGTGACCCTATGTAGGACTTCTGAGACTATAATTTTTTTGGAACAGACAGCTTCATCTTTCTTACAAACACACACACACACCTGTGTATGTACACACACACACATCTAGGTGCCCAGGTACCCCAGTGGTAAACCGTTTGGGCTACCAACCACAAGGGATAGTTCTACTCTCTAACTTGAGAGCAATGAGTTTTTCCTTTTGTTTTATATATATATAATAACATGTACATGTGTGTATGTTTCCTCCTAATATGGAGAACTACTGTGGTTAGGTAAGAGAATAGCCTTGTTTTTAGAAAGGACATGCTGATGAGGTATTTATAGAAAAGTGGACAAGATAGGCAAAAAAATCAAAATAGACACAGTGTATCTCAATTTTTATATGTAAATTTATATTAAAATGAACATTTGAAGCAAGACAACTAAAATGTTCAAGCAGTTTAACGATATTCTATCTTGAGGTCTATAGGAATATGGGTGATGTAGTTGTCATGCATTGGGTTCCTAACCACAAGCTTAGTAGTTCAAAACCACTGCTGCTTGACAGAAGGAAAACAAGGATTTCTACTGCCATAAGGATACACAGTCCCAGAAGCCCATAAGGAAAGCTATGCCTTGCCCTACTGGGGCATTGTGATTCCAAATTGATTCATTGGCAGTGAGTATTGAGTTTTATCTTAGTGTCTAGTATGTCTTGAACTTCCAGTATAAGGGTAAGTAAAAAATGTATTGCTACTATGCTTATAGTCATTGCTTTACTCCAAATGAAAGTCTTTAAACATATCTCCATAAATAGTGAATAGTGGCAGACAAATCTTCTCAGTAATATACTCCTATATTCTCCTTAGATTGCCTTAACAATAAACAAACCATGGTTTCCTAGAAGGTTGGCTAAACTGGTGAACTTTAAGACAAATAGGCCAGTTCAGAAGTTCATGATGATTGTTTTCTGGGATTTCAATGGGCTAGTCATGGTAGGCTTTCATTTAGAAGAGAAACTAATCACAGCAGTTAAATTATGAAATACCTTTCATAAAATTGAAAACTGCATTGGTGAGAAAAGACCAGATACTGTAGGCAAAACTTATTTTGTCTCAGGACAATGCACATTCTTCAAGAGTAGCAATGGCTATACTAAAACTATTTCATTGGAAAATCCACCCCCTGTGCCAAACAGACTATATTTTGCCATGTGAGATATCTTTTTGTTCCCTAAATCCAAAGAGCATTAAAAAGGAATATGACCCAAGTCTCTTGAAGATGTGAAAATGCTGTTTCAAAGTGGTATAATTTGAAGAATTCAGAATTATTTGAGAAGGACTGAAAGATATGGCAACTCTGTGCATTGGAAGTTTATCGATTTTCATGGAGGGCGTGTCATAAAATAATAGCTTCAGAGTTTGACATTTTGCCTACTAAAGGTCTCTCTGACTTTTGTCCACCATCTCTCTATCAGCTTGTCATTTTGGGGTATAGTGTTGTTTGGGCGATGCTGAAAACTTTTTATCATTATCCCAAAGACCAGAACTAATAGATTGTGAACAGAATAAAAAGAAGGAATAAATTGTCCTTTTATGAGGGACTAGTCACCGATAACTTAACATGTGGTTGTAGAAAATTTTCAGATGTATCGCGAGAACATGATGCACTCAGGATGGATGGGCTTCAGAAGATGACTGGGGAAGGGCTACCTCTTCAAGCTAGAGCAACTGTCATTGAGTTGATGTTAACTCCGAGTGAGCCTGTGTAGGGCTTCAGGGGCTCGAAAACTTTATGAGACCAGATAGATTATCGTTCTCTGGTGGAGGGTTAGAGGGTTTTTTCTGCCAATCATGCAAAAGAGAGTCCAGCTTAATGACATGGATAAAACCTTTGTTGCTGCTTCCATTTGTTGCTGGAGCATGACTCAAAAAGAGAACCAGCTGGAAACGTTCATTAATAATTCCATTGTGGAATATACACAGTAAAACTCTAGGAAAACTGAAAATCATTACAAATAAAATGTTGTTAGATGCCATCGTGTCAGTTATGACCCATATTGACCCGAGGTACAACAGAGAGAGACACAGCATCATCGCGATGCTGCAGCCATTATTGCAGCAACTATGCTGTTCCAGCTTGCGAAAAGCCTTCCTCCCATCCCCACCTACTTTAACACAAATGATGTCCTTTTTCAGGGACTGTTCTCTCCTTACGTTTCTAACGTATGTCAGATGAAGTCTTTCCATTTTTGCCATCAAAAATAAAACGAAGTACGTACATATCAATATGCTAGGCACTGGTCTTCTCAAATGGACAAGTATGGAACATTTTAAATCACACAGCCATATAATTCACTGTCCTAAAAATGAAATATTCAACAGGAATGAATGTATTACATTCATCTTCAAAAAGAACATTTGAAGATCTATATTGAGCTACAATGTTATCTGTGATAGGATAACTTTTTTATACACATACAAAGGAATCCAGTTAATATAATTTTATTCAAATTTTTGCCACAGCCTACCAGCTTCTTCATTAGAAGAAATTTGTCAAATATGTGGTCATATTGCATGAATAATTCACTATGATTGGAATGCAAAACTTAGAAACAAAAGAGGAAGGAGCAGTTGTTGGGAAACATAACCATGGAGATAGAAATAAAGCTTGGCATCACATGATAAAAATTTTAAAGACCAATAATTCTTCATTCCAAATTCAATTTTTTCTGTAAACAAAAGCATGTATACACATAGTTCTCACCAGATAAAATACACAGGAATATAATTGACTATACCTTTAAGAAGAAACCACGGTGAAGGTCAACATCAGCAGTTAAAACAAGACGAGAGCCTGCCTGTGGAATGCACTATCAATTGTTCTTAAACCAGTTCATGTTGATCCTGAAAAAAATTAAAATAAGTCCTCATGATCCAAAAATCACCTTTATTATACCCTACCTGAAACTGAAGAACATCTCAATTAAAGGGTTAACACATTGGACACTAATGACAGAAGATCTGATGAGCTATGTTGTGAAACAAGAACAACACGGCAAGCAAAACGTCTTTAAAAAGACGGGAAAGAAAGAAAACACTGGTGGATGTTTGGAGAATGATGATGGCAGCGGATGTGCGGAGGTGCTTGGCACAGTATATTTATTTATGTATTGGAAAAACGATGTATGAGCCCCTAATAAAATAATTTTTAATTAAAGAAAGAATAAAGTGCGCTCTCATTTAAAAAAGAAAGAAAAGACCAAAGAAGAGACTCTGCAAATTGATCTTGAAAATAGAACAAGAAAATGGATGATATAGTGAAGGAAAGAGATGAACGGCAAGTTTTATAGGATAGCTTGTGAATACAAATAGTGTATTATGATGAATTATGCAAAGACGTGGAGTTAGAAAGGCAAAAGGAAGAACACACTCAACATATATCAAGCTAAAGAAGTAGGATTTTGTATATTCTTCCTGCCCAGTGTGAGGTTTGGGTTAAGATTCTGAAAGTGTACATAGGTTTTATGTGGCTCAGTAACGTTAAGTAGAGTGCATGACTAACAACCAAATATATCACTAAAATTAAATTTAGGGATATTTTCTGTAACTAGGCTGTTACAGTTTCAAGTATAGATCTTTACAGCTTAGTGCTACAACCTCTCAAAGCATAAAATTCTGGAAATATGATTGTCATAGAGTTTTCAAAAGCCTAACATTTCTCTCTGTTGCTAACAGAGCATCAGCCAATATATGGATAGACAGAATTTTACTTTCATTTTTCAAAACTGTGATTTGAGTAAAAACATATAGAGCAGAATGCTTTTTCATCTAGCAATTCACATCCATCTTATTTTGGGACAGCATTACCTACAATCAAACAATTATTTCTACTTCCTCCCTATATTTACACTATCTCTTTATCCTGTGTTTTCTTATCCCATCCTGCCTTCTAAGTTATATCTCTGGTAAAATACTATCCTTTTGATCTCTTATGGCTGATTAATTTGAAGCATGGAGTAGGCCATGTTATCTAGAGAAACAAATTAGGTCACACTCATGAATGTATAAGAAAGGGCTTTATAACAAGAATAATACTGTATCAAGAAGGTGTCATAGCATAGTCCATCTCAAGTCCATAAGTCCATCTTAAAACTCAGGCCAATAAAGAAGACTGAAGTAGGAAGCAAGATGATTATAGGTCAGCTAGTGCAGAATGGCATTGATGCGAGGTTGGTGGGAAGATTGCAGAGCCCCACCTGCTCTCAGGGGTAGGCTGCACACCTGGGGCACACCCTAGATACAAGCAAGGTTCCTGCAAGCAGGAAAGAGAAATGACAGAGAGAAAGGGAGCTTATTCATTTCTCCTTATAAGAAGCCCATACTTCTGAGGAAGGCATTGTCAGACTATGCCATGATTGACAATTTGGATGCCATCCCCATACATTCAGACATATTTAAGTTAATATGAAACTGCCACAGATAAGCATACTTCCCTCATCTTATTTTTTACCCTATAGGTTTATGCTTTCTGAATCTAAATATAAAGAAAATATGTATCTTATAGTCTTGTTTCTCAATTGTGGCTGCACTTTGGAATCACCTGGATAGCTTTTGAAAATAATGAGGCCTGTCTCTTACCCCCTGTGATCCTACTATCTTAATCTGGGGTGGAGTATAAACACTCTTAATATTTTCTTTAATATTCCCAAATGATTCTTTATGTAACTACTGCTCCAAAGTGCTGTTCTATACATCCATTCTCAAATATGTCCTACCTCCCCAAACTATCTGTAACTAATTCATCCCTAAGGCTATTGTCTTTTGTTATCCATTACACCTGAGAATTAACACACCCTCGCCCTCTTGGTCCAATTGTCAGCCAAGAAATAGGTCCATAAAGCGAACAATGATGTGAGGGATGTATTCATTTTCAGGAAAAAAATCAATGATAGGAGACCTAAAGGATACATGCCTTTACATATAGCTCAGAAATCAAGACAAGATTGTAGTAATTAGGGTGGGAGGGGCTATACCTGACTTTGTCTAGCTTCCTGATTGCCATCAGGCATTCTTCATTACTTATTTTGACATCAACTGTTCCTCACACATCACTCTACAGCTATGCTCTGTCAAATCCTTCCTTGCAATTTCCACATGGAATTCACATGCAATACTCATCATTGTGGGGGCGCATTAAGGGAGTTAATAGGTTACCAGAAGTCAGAATCAGTGGACAGGAAGGATATAGTCATTGGTCTACAGCAACACTTCTCCTCTATCAGCAAA
This sequence comes from Nesogale talazaci, assembly GCA_004026705.1. Lineage (NCBI taxonomy): Eukaryota > Metazoa > Chordata > Mammalia > Afrosoricida > Tenrecidae > Nesogale > Nesogale talazaci. Next base: position 167,300 of record PVJH01002031.1, read on the forward strand.
CAAGTCTCTTTTGACTTGCGCCTCTCAACCAGGTGGTCCCTAGGCTGTTGCCTCATAGTCCCAGAGTCTCGGGCTGCTCCTCTTGCTCTGTAAAATATCCTCCGTGCCACAGTTTCTTGGGCCTCCATCTTGGCCTCTGCAACATCAGACAGGGATCAGGAAAAATACCCTTCCTTTGGTCCAGGGCTTTCTCTGTGTGCTGCTGCTTCAAAGACGGCTCATCCTTATCTCTCCCATTCATTTGGTGGAAGTTACACAGACTTACATAGACTAACTCTATTAAGAAATTCTATTTCATCACAGGAGCAGTTAAGAAGAAAAAGGAAAGTGGTAAATATTGGGAAGAAACAGGAAGAATGTTGTTGGTTTATATAGATTGCAATTAAAAACACAAAGCAAAATGTATGTGAATTCCATAATGAAAAATCACCCGCTTTATATGATTTTACTCAAATCATAATAAAAATTAAAAATTGAAATGAAATGCTGAAATAAGGACTCAGAAAACATCATCCTTCTTAAGTAAAGATATTTGGGGGTAATCCATGATTAAAATGTTGCCAAGTGTTTCTTTTCCTTGCTATAGTTTGAGAATCATATTTAGATTAAACCACATCTGTTCCCAGAATGATACTTCACTGTTTCTATGAAGCTAGGTCCTCTTCAGAATACAATATATTATGACAGATAAATTTTCACAGGAAAGTTGATGCATTATTCAGAGGTGATGAAAGACTTTCAATCTGATTTTAGCACAGAAGCTAGACATTTTAATATGTCATTGCTGGTTTCTACTAGAAATCAGATCTCCTAGAACTTTTAGAGAAAACTCAAGGCACCCTTGTGGCACAGCGGGCATAGTCCTCCACCACCAACCCCAAACATTCCCAGCATTTCAACTCCAGGACTGATGATCTACTAGAGACAGCAAGTGAAATAAGAGTTAATGGGGACTACAGCGTGGGGTGGGGTATGGTAAAAGGAAGCTGATGCCAAAGGATTCCAGATGTAAGAAAATGTTTTTAAACTGATTGTGGTAGCAAATGTACATTACTGCTTTATGTAATTGAACTGTGGAGTGAAAGGATTTCTCTGTATTAGCTCCTGATAAAATGGTTTTGCTAAAGAAAACCACGAGCTTAAACCTACCTATATTTCTGCAAGAGAAAGGCGGGCAGTCTGCTTCCATCAAGATTGACATTCTTGAAAATTCTCTGGGGCAGTTCTACTCTACAATTGAGCATCTCTGTGAGTTAGAATCACTTCGAAGGCGGTTGCTTTGAAAGAAAACCGAGGCCTAGTGTTTCATCGGGAGACCTGTCACAACCTGATAGTGAGGATAAAGAATTTATCAGTTCTGAGATATACCCTCTAGCAGAGCACAGTTTTATAAAATGTTAAAACAATATTAACTACCCTATATACTGGAATATAAGTCAACCTGAATATCATCCGAGGCACCTCATGTTACCACCAAACTGCTTTTTAAAGGTGCTGAAAAAACTTGGCTTATACATGAGTATATACAATAATTTCCTTCATATTCTACTCAAAATTTAATTCAAGAAAATGACATATGAGGTGATGAAAGTAAGTCTGTTGTATTAAGGATTAAAACATTTGAGATAGAATTTTGAATATTGGATTCTAGTATAGTACTGTACTAGAGAAGTAACTGATGGTCTGTTTCCAGAAAGATTACAGTTATGAAACTCCATGTATCAGTTCTATTCTGTCACATGGGAATTCCATGAATAAAATCCATGCAAGGGCATACAACAGGAAAAACATAGTCCTCTAGCTCCTGACATCTGTGCCTTCATTCAGCAAGGTTTATCTATCTATCTATCTATCTATCTATCTATCTATCTATCTATCTATTTCTTTCCAGAACTATTGTTTAGTTTTAGACATATTTATATTTTCAACTGCCAATGTAAGGTATTATGTCTCTGAAATTGTAGTAGGCATTGAATACAGTGATAAAAAAGATAGAAGCCATGGAATTAGAAATTGCATCACAAATATAACCAGGATATTCAAAGCCCTATTCTGGTTAAGGAAACATGATTGCTATGTACATTTCACTCTTCAGAGTGTTAAGAGACTAAAAGAACACATCTGAAAGAGGAACCATGTCAGACAGTTTCTAGAGTTACAGAGGGGTTCATGCAAGAGTCGTAGAAATAGAACAATAGTTGTTCCTACCACTCTATTCCTTCTGATGTAATTCATACATAGTTTGCATATTTACCTCTTAATAGAATGTTTATATTGTAATATATTGTCAAAGATTTACACTGCTGTCAATATGATACCACTTCATAGAGATTATTAGCCTGCAAATATATTCTTTAGCCTGTAAATATTTATGGATTGAGATAACATCAGCTTCTTTCCATGAAGTGATTGGTAGGTTTGAACCAATTACCTTGGGGTTAGCAGTCCAATACTTTCCTGGCGACACCACCAGGACATTTGCTAGCTACAAAATTGTGCAAGTTCAATCTTATTTCAAATGTATTACCAGGAGCAAAGGAGATCATTTCATTCCATCTGGGGAAAGGGACACTAAGAGAGCAAAATTTACTTGAAACATTGATAGAAAGAAAATTAAATTAGCAAATAAAACCAGATACAATATAAATTCATACGGAATGAGCTGAGCTTCAAACAATAGTCTTTGGAGACAAACAAGAGAAAGCCAAAAAAAATCCAAACTCACTGCGAAATCATAATGGCCCTATCAGACAGAGTAGAACTCCCTTCTGCGGGCCTCCAAGACTAACTCTTTTTTTTTTTCAAGACTAACTCTTTAGGAAAGTAGATACACTCCTCTTTCTACCAGGGAGTGAACAGTGATTTCAAACTGCTGACCGTGTGGTTAGCAAACCAACACGTAACTGCTATGTTCCCAGAGCTTGGTTTCCCTAAAACAATTTTTTGTCTTTTTAGGTATGCATTGCACATATTTATAACATTCAATATTTATGAATTGTACTCAGTAGTTCCTTGTGCTGATTTGAAAAACCCTAGGATCTAAAAGTTTTGCCTTATGTTTACAAATGCTTTTACAGATTGTTAGAAATCTTGAGATGAATAGGCTATTCTGAGTTATTTATGTTGCCCCTAAACTAGATTTGACACATAAGTATCATTACAAGAGTGAAATTCTCAGAGAATTACACCGAAACACAAGAAAAAAAACTACAGGTCTAAAAATAGATATTGTTGTCATGTGGCCAAGAAGTTGATAAATGGGAACAGTTACTGCTCCTGCAGAAGAAAGATACACCTCCTTCCCTATATATTCTCGAGGGAGCATGGCCTTATCTATATTCTTATTTCATCTTAGTAATTGTGGTTTCACCAAACCCACTTCCAGTAAGGCATTTCCAACTCATAGAGATTTTATCAGACAGCTTAGAATGCTCCATTGAGTTTTTGAGACCGTGAATATTTATGGGAGCAGACAGCTTCATCTTTATTCCTAGGAGCAGCTTGTGCATTTAGTTGACTTTTCTTGTGTTCCACAGCCCAACACTTAAGTCACTATGCCTCCAAATGTGTAGTAACCTGTAACAATAGCCACAGGAAACCAATACAAACACCTTGCACAATCAAGAGTTATCTTAGTTGCTAATTCACACTTGGACATATAAAAACTAACATAAAAGCGGGAAGCAAAAGCTGAATTTCCTATCTAAAACTGCAACTCCTTGAATCTGTGATGGTGGTAATAAAAGGAACTGGTATGCTCTGGATACTTGTTATATTTCCTAAGAATTATTGTAAGCGTTTGATAAAAGGGCTCTAAACCCCAAATGAGAGAAAAAGCAACAACACTATTTTTTTCCCTTATGTTCATAGCCGTTAGCATACAATATTTCTTTTTTTACATTGCTAGGGTCTTTTCTTCCTGACAGAATGCTATATGTACATAAAGAATTTAAAGAAATCTCTCAGTGGCAGCTATCAAAATAATTTTTTCTTTCATGACAATTTTGAAGACCGTTTCTTTGAAGAAAAATGGATTATGGTTCTTAAAAATTGTTACTAAGAAAAAAGTGATGAAAACATGGAATGGACTACAAAAATGAACTGGATTTCCCCTGTCAAAGAAAGTAGGGCATGCCTTTTTTAGAGCTTCGAAACAGTGTCATGTATTGAAGGTCTAATGAATGGAAACAGAACATTGTTGGATATGGTGCCAGAGAATGGTCCCCTCTGGTTAAAAGGCGCTCCAAATGTGACTAAATGTGAATGATTGCTAAGATTGGAGTTGACTATAATGACATGAGTCTTGTAAAGCCAGTGGGAATGGGGGTTTCAATATCTTCATTTGCTGATATGGCACAACTCAAGTTCAGGAGTAACTGTTCCAAAATTCTGCTAATGATTAGAACTTGGAATGCGTGAAGAGTGAATGTAGTAAAATTGATGTCACCAAAAATAAAATGGAATGCATAAAAACCGATATTCCAGGCATCAGTGAGCTGAAATGGACTAGTATTGGCCAATCTTAATTAGAAAATGACAATGGTTTACTGTGTCTGGGATTGCACAATCAAGAAGAATAATGTGTCATTCATTCTCAAAAATGGACAATGCAGCATCAGTCAGGAAATTCAATGCTGTGTGTGAAATGATTATATCCATTCTTCTTCAAGGAAACCCAATCAATACAATTATCATTCAAAGGTATGAATCAACCATAAAAGCTAATGATGAAGAAACTGTAGAAGGTCACAAATGAGTTCAGTCTGAAGGTGATTAAGTATGCAATCAGTATGCATTGATAATTATTAGTGATTGTAATATGAAGTTAGAAACTAAAAGAAAGGAAAGAACAGTAGTTAAAAAGTATGAATTTGGTAATAGAAAGGAAGCCAGAGATCGCAAAAGATATTTCTGAGACCAATTACTTGTTCATAGCAAATACCTTTTTACAAAAAAATAAAAGGTCTATACACATGGACTTCTCCAGATGTAATAAACCAAAATCATATTGAAAACACCTGAGGGAAGAGACTCTAATGCTCAATATCAGTAACTAAAACCTGGCCAGATGCAGACTGTGGAAAACACCCTGAATGGTTCATGTGTAAATTCGGATAAGACTGAAAAAGGTGAAAACAATTCCATGAAAGACAAAATACTATCATGAGTCTATTCCACCTGAATGTTGACAACATCTCAAGAAAATATTCTCTGCAGCGAACACTATGACAGAAGTCCTATGTATCTGTGTGAGGACATTAGCTCCATCATTTGTGAAGAATGAAGAAAGCAAAAAGTCATTTAAATGAGAGCAAATGAAGAAAAGATCAAAATGGATGCTAGAAGAGTTCCTGAATCTGAAACTGTTCTTCATTATAGAGTACCTAAAGCAAATGGAAAAAAGACTGATATCAAAGAGCTGAATATGAAATATAAAGGACTGCTTGAGAAGATAAAGTCAAATATTATCATGAACTGTGCAAAGACTTAGAATAACAAAAACATTTGGAAAGATCACCCTCAGCATATCTTAAATTTAAAGAACTCAAGAAAAATTTAAGCCTCAAGTTTCAATTTGAAAATTTAAATGGACACATTATAGATCGATGCAGATAATATCAAGAAAAAATGGAAAGAATACACAGTCACTTTACCAAAAAAAAACTAGAAGAACATTCCATTTCAAGAGATAGTATATGAATAAGAACTAATTTACTGTATAGAGAAGTTCAAGCAACACAGAAAGCATTATCCAAAATCAAGTCTCCAGGAATTGATGGAACACCAATGGAAATGTTTTAACAAACTGTGAAGCACTGGATGTCCTCACTCATCTATGACAGAGAAGGTGGAAGGCAGCTAGTTGGTCAAATGTTTGGAGAGATCCATGTTTTTACCCATTTCAAAGAAAGCTGACCCAACAGAATGCTCAAGGTATAGAACAATATAATTGCTATTGCATGGCAGTGAAATTTTGCTGAAGATCATACAATAAAAAATAGTGGTGGCAGCATATTTCGTGGAACTGTCAGAGGTTCCGTTGGATTCATAAGAGGTCTTATAACAAGGGATATCATTGCTGATGTGAGATATATCTTGGCTAAAAGCAAATAATACCAGAGATATATTTACTTGGGTTTTATTCACTAGCCAAAGCATTCAACTGTGTCTATAATAACAAAAACTATGGATAACCTTAAGATTATAGAAAACTTAATTATGTTCATGTGGAACTTGTATGTGGATCAAGAGGGAGTTGTGAGACCAGAACAAGGGAATCCTCTAATCGTACTTATTCAATCTCTATGCTGAAAAAATAGATAGAATGACTTATAGGAAGGAACATATGACATATGCAGATGACATAACCTGGCTCACTAAAAATCAAGAGAACTCGAGGCAATTTCCAATGAAGATCAAGGATTGCAGCTTTCAGAATGGTGGCAACTCAATGTAAAAAAGACTCAAATTCTCACAGCTAAACCAACAGGTACCATCGAGTTAAATGGACAAAAAGTTGAGGCTTTCAAAGGTCTTTTCTCACTTGAATGAGCACAGAATGTTCATGGAAGCAGCAGTCAAGAGCTCAAGAGATGTGTCGTGTTAAGTAAACCTGCATTTAAATCTGTAATAAACACTACAAGTTTTCTTGGGAGTATTGAAAATCAAAGATGCTACTTGGAGGACTCAGGGACACCTAACCCAAGCTATGGTATTTTCAATCACCTCATATGCATGTGAAAGTTCGTCTTTGAATAATGAATACTACAGAAGAATCATACACTCAAATCATCATCCTGATACCAAATAGTAAAAATACCATGTGCTGTTAAAAGGACAAAGAATCTGTTTGGGCTGAAGTACATCCAGACTGCTTCTCAGAACCAAGGATAGCAACACTTCATTTTACATATTGTCAACATATTGCCAGGAGAGACCAGTCCCTGAAGAAAGACATCATGTTTGGTTGTGTGGAGGAGCCCTGGTAACATAGGGGTTACATGTTGGGCTTCAATTCACATGTTTGACCTTTGGAAACTACCAGCAATTCCTGAGGAGAAAGACTGCACTTTCTAATCCCATAAGCATTTATAATCTCAGAAACCCATGGGGAGGAGGCCAGTCACTAAAATCAGCATCAACTCAATGACAATGAGGAAGTGAGGGGGGGGGGGTGGAAGAAAAAAAGAGGGAGGACCTCAAGGAGATGGGTTGACACTGTGGCTGCAACGATGGACTCGGACATGTGAGAGAGGACCAGGACTATGGGGTGTTATAGTCTGTTGTGCACATGGTTGCTCTGGGTCAGAACCAACTCCATGGCACCTAACCACAGCTTCAAGGTGATGAAAGAATGCATAAACTACTCTTATTTAGAGTTAGCCTTGGTTGAAGACATTGCCTTGGAACCCATGCCCTAGCATCAGTGACCATGGTCTACTGTTTTAGAAATGTATTCTTTGATTTTTTAAATGCCTAGACTATTTTATCAATAATATGATACTACCAAACCAGCTGGAAGTAGAAGACACTAACAGAACTCTAAATGGCGCATAATCCATTTTACTTATTGCCCTCAACACATACCCACTCTCCCAGCTCAGCACCATACAACCCCCAGTGTACTAATTATTCTATTATATTCTTTTTTCCACTCCTAATACATTGTGACTTATAGTACCTACTTATTAGTACCTACTTATTATAGTACCTACTTATAGTACCTACTTATTAGAGGTGGAGGAGCTCCTGGATATTTTGCTACATACTAAAATCACCTGGGAAAAAACATCAGGGGAATCTGATGTAGAAATCTCACTAGGTAAACTGGACTCTACCTCAAACATCACTGTAACCCAAGGACTTAAGGCCTAAATTGCATGGTATCCAAAGAAGCAGAAAACCATTATATTAAGAGTATTGGATTGTCAGTAAGTGGAATAGCATCTGCTTTCTACTCCTATGCCCCACTTGCTTTATTATTATAGGTATTGTTCTAACAGAGACGGATTTGCTATTTTCAGTGAATATTATTGTCAGTTTTGCGTGACCACATTTCACCAGTGTGTAGTGTCCAGTCAAATATGGATTTAATCTGTACATGTCAGTAATCCAGGTATTGTGATTTGTAGTTAGCCTACACTTGTTCAATCTCATTTTCTCAATTGTGTTTTAAATACACTTCCAGACTTTATGCTGCAGAGAAATGATCAAAAATTTAATCTAACATAAAAGAACAAAGATGCCTCTAAGGTGACTCAGAGGCAAATAGAGAATATAGATATAGGAATCGATTTCAAACTTGCACTTAATCCATGACCCTGCTCGACATGTTTAATTAAGGAAACATGGAAGATATGGGTGCTACACTAAAGCATGACAATGAAATTTGGTGGTACTTGGCTATAAGAAAAAGTAGCATCTGGAGTCTTAAAGCTTGTTTTCAAACTAGTAGCCAACTAAGTGAAATGTCAAGCCCACATGGAAGAAGCGCATGAACATTCTTGATCCAAGAGTTGTAAATAATAGCTTTCAAATCTGAAGGAGGGAATGATATCAGAATTTAAATTATGAAAATTTGATTTTCAGAACACTATATTTTGCAGTGGCAGCCCCAAATATATTTTCAGGATTTCTCTCTCTCTCTCTCTCTCTCTCTCTCTCTCTCTCTCTATATATATATATATATATATATATATATATATATGTGTGTGTGTGTGTGTGTGTGTGTGTGTGTGTGTATGTATGTATATGTATATATATCATATATATATCATTCACTCTGGTGATTTCCCCGGAATATCATTGAGAGATGGGAACAATCTGCTTTTCAGACCGAGAGTATTATAGACACACTAATAGTACATTAAAATGCAAAATATAGGGCTGAGCCCCGGTGGTGTAGTGGTTGTGCACGGGACTGCGGCCCACTGGGACGGAGGTTCAATTCCAGCAGTGGGGCTGGGCCTCCTACTCCCACCACCGGAGAGCAGTGATGCCAAAAAAAAATGCAAAATATGACCTGAAGGTTAATACTTTGTCATTTGATCTTTTCTTTGTTACATTTTGAGTTTGATCTGATTTTTAATATTTTCTGGAGTTTTTCCAAACTGGTGTTTATCTCTGTTGTATACTGTTATTGTTGGGAGCCTTCTTGACTCACTCTTTTCCAGTATGTGAAACTCAGGATGAAAGATTCAAGGCTGAGGTTGGCAGCAGCTGAGGAGAAGGGGACTAGTTAAATGAGAGCTGATTTCAAAGAGTACAAGAATAAATAAATTGAGTCTTCTGAGGTAATCTTAAAAATATTCAAGGGGGGCCTAAAAGGGATATAGGGAGAAACGCTACTTACTGCATACAGAAATTCCTGGGATGAGGCCCAGGTAGACTGGCAAGGGGCCATACCAAATCCAGGGTTATATATGGTAGCCAACTGAGGAGAATAGGGGGGATGTGGCCATGTGTAATGTGGGAATGGAGCACTGACCCACTCAAGGGGAGCATTTTGTTTATATCTCCACAGGGAAAGAGGAACCAATCTTAAGTCCTATGTTCCAGGGTGCCAATGCAGCATGACACCATGGAGCGGAGAGTCAGTACAGGGGTATGAGGGCCCAACCACAAACCCCAATCCTCAGGGGAGTTTGATTTAGAGGTCAACACTGAGGCTGCAGCATGGGGAGAGCGACATGTCTGACCAGAGCACACTACAGGAAATGAAGGGAGAGGAAGAGAGTGGAGTGCATCCTGACCCATTGAGCTGTAAGAATGATCTCCCCACTCAGAACAGTCATTCCACAGAGAGGACCATATGGCCAGTCCCACTATGAAATATGGCATCCTTTGCTGACCCAAGGCCCTACAGGGACAACACTGGAAAATCAGGGTCGGCGTGCACCCTGTCTGAACCCACCACACTGAAGCAAGGGCATGCAACAGAGCAGCAGGAGGAGCAGAGCTTGGAGCCCCGAAGGAGTGCCAAGGATATATTTTGAGGCCAGGATGTAAAACCCCATCTGACTCAACCAGGGGACATACCTGGAGGTCAACAACCAGCCTTTGAACTATTTACAGTTTTTCTTTTGTTATTATTATTATTTATTGTTTACTTTTTAATATATTTTTCTGGACATTGTTTTTGTGGTTGTTGTCATCCTTTTGTTTTCTTTTGTTGCTTCATCATGCGATGTCTTGCTTTTTTGTACATATTATTATCTCTGCAAGTCTATCTAGATAAGATAGGGTACAGGAACAGTCTGGAGGAGAAAACAACGGGACTGATGGTTCTAGGGGAGAGGGAGAGGTGGGGAAAAGGAGGTGGTGTTGATCATCCCAAGGGCAAGGTAACAACAAGTGATCCAAATTCAGTGGCAAGGTGGGTGTACGACGCCTGAGAGGGATTGATCAAGAGTAACGTAACAGAGGGAAATTACTGAAACCCCAGAGAAGGGTGAGAACGATGGTGGAACAAGAGGAAAGTAAAAGAAAATAGAGGAAAGAACTGGGAGGCAAGGAGCATTCACAGAGATCTAAATACAGGTATGGACATAGGTAAATATACTTAGATATGATGATGAGGAAATAGATCTATGTGCATATATTTAAAGGGTTAGTATTAAGGCAGCTGATAGACATTAGACCTCCACTCAAGTACTTCTTGAATGCAAGAACACTTTGTTGTATTAAATTCGCATTCTTTGATGCTCACTGTGGCAGTCATATGCTTATGCCAATTTTATGATTGAAATGTAGGGGTGGAGTCTAGCCTGTTAATCTGCAGATAGCCATTGAGTAGCCAATGAGGCCTCTCTGTGGGCATGGCTTTCTCCTGAGACTTCTGAGAAATCTCGCGATATTTCCCTCGTGAAGATGAGATGCTATCTTCCCCAGTTGTTGGGAGTTAGTCTCAGAGGGAATGAGTCACGAAAAAGACAAGCTGGCACCATCCAAGAAGCTGGAGGAGCCGGCGGAGAGACCACACAGCTTTGCGCTGATGGAGCCAGACCTCTGGAGCTGGAGCGGCATGCTGTTGATGGACCTGAGCCCCGGAAGCAAGGAGCCATGGGGAGACCCCTGCCATCACCAGAATTCTGCACCCACTGACCTGTGACTTCGTGAGTCGGGAGGAGACTTTGTAGACTGATTTCGGGCATATGGGTTAATATCAGACTTATGACTTTCTACTGGACTGGATTGGGATGCTTTCTTAGTGTCACATTCCTTTTGTATATAAACCCTTTCCTTTATATTCTATATGTGTGTCTTTGAAATTTGTTCCTCTAGTCTACCCGGACTAACACACTCACCTTCCCAACACAATCACAGAAGAGAAATGTGTGCACAAGCAAATGTGGTGAAGACAGGTGACGGTGCCCGGCTATCAAAGATATAGCTCCTGGGGTCTTAAAGGCTTGAAAAAAAAAACAGGTGGTCATATAGCTCAGAAGTTGACATGGAAGTTCAAATGAAAGAGGCACACCAGCCTATATGACCACAAAGTATCAATGGAAGCAGTTATAAGGCATCACGAATAAAAATCATATCATGGTATGCTCAGCTTCCTGATATGATCGATGGTGACAAATGTGTGCATTAGCGATTGTGGTGAAGAAAGTTGATGGTGTCTGGCTATCAAAAGATATAGCATCTGGGATTTTAAATGCTTGAAGGTAAACAAGTGGCCATCTAGCTCAGAAGCAACAAAGCCCACATAGAAGAAACACACCAGCCAGAGGGACCATGAGACGTCAAAGGGATCAGGCATCAAAAAACTCAAAATTATATCATTATAAATCAGAGGGAGTGCATATTGGGCACCCAAGGTCCATCAGCAGGTAAAGTGACACCCCCTTACAGTAGGGTCATGGGGAGGAGACGAGCCAGTCAGGGCACAGTGTAGCAGCGATGAAATATGTATCTATCTTCTAAATCTAAAATGCTTCCTCCCTCCAACACCTATGATTTGAATTCTACCTTACAAACCCAGTTGGACAAGAGGATGAACACTGGTACCGATAGAAACAGGAGACATGGGGTATCCAGGACAGATGATCCCTTTAGGATTAGTGGGGAGAGTGGCGACAGCAGGAGGATGGAGAGAAGGTGGAATAGAAAGGGGGAACTTATTATAAGGATCTATATATAACATCCTCCCTGGTGTGTGGACAATGGGGAAACGGACTAAGGGAGACATCAGACAGTGTTCAACAGATAAAATTATAACAGTTTATATATTATCAAGGGTCCATGAGGAATCGGAGAGTGGGAAGGGCATGGAAAGATGAGGAGTCTTTACCAAGGGCTTAAGTGGAAAGAAAATGTTTTGCGAATGATGATGGCTTCAAAGGTACAAATGTGCTTTGCATACAATGGATGTATGGATGGAATGTGCTAAGAGTTGTATGGGACCCCAGTAAAATGATTCTTAAAATATTTCAAGCAAAAAATATTTTGAAATTGATTGTGGTGTAAATTGTACAACACAACTTTTTATGACTAATTTATTAGATGGTATGATGTCTGGATAATGTCCTAATAAAACAGTTGGAAAAAAGAGAGTTTAAAAACAAACCTATACAGAACACATGGGTAACTATGACCCAGTCTTAAATGTGGAGACATCTAAACATTAGGGTTTTGAGAAACTCCTCAGATGGTTATGGAATGCAAATAACGTTGCAAAACATCTAGTGTGCATATGATCATCTTCGAATGTAGGCTCTGATTTGGTGTGTGATGGATTGGGACAGAGATTCTGTCATTCTTCCTAGCACCAAATAATGTTTCTGCTGCATTTTGAGTAGCAAAAGCCAACATTGTCCTTATTTTCTTATATTAAAAAAAATATAATATCTAAATCTAAAATAAAGCCAAATGCAGTTACCAGATATAATAGTCCTTAGCAGGAGGTATCTGCACTTCTGGTGCTCTGGATGCCCCAAGCCCTACCAAACACACCTGGACCAAGGGAAATGACAATTCAGCACAATTGTAACCTCTATTTCTGAAAACCAGTGACACATGGATGTAAATCTTTAGCATAGATCCATTCATTTTTACTACCAATATCCACTATTATCGATAAGATAAATGGAAAAATTATATAAATAGGAGGATATCTGTACTACACATGCACTGTCAAAATGGATTCAGATTATCAGCAGCTAGGTCTATTAAAACATAAGGCCATGTAGGATATACAAGAGCTCAAATACCACTATGAAAGTAAACCCCCCAAAAAGAGTAAGCAGTCAAGGAAGATTTGAAATTCTTACTAAATTTAGACATTTTGCTCTTCAAGGTTCACTCCTACCACTTTGTATTTCTTTAGGATATGTTTGTATACGAACACCAGTAAAATGCTCAGCTATCTAAGATGATAAAACGGAATAATCAGGACTGAAAAATCAGGGGAAATAGATACAGTTTGAAACCACCACTATCCACCATGGGAGAAAGGCAGGGTTTAACACTCCCATAATTAGATAGAGTCACAGAAATCATTCGAGGGGTTACAATGAGTTTGGTTTTTTGGTTTATAAAATGGAAAGATTCAGCAGCATGTTATAGCTGTTGTTAGGTGTCATCAAGTTGGTTCTGACCCATAGTGACCCTATACACAGCAAAACAAGATAGCACAGGTCTGCACCAACCTCACAATTATTTCTTTCCTTGTACTCACTGTTGCATTCAGGTTATCAACCCATCTCTCTGAGAGCCTTCTTCTCATTCTCTGCACCTCAACTTTACTTAACATGATGTCCTTCTCTAGGGACTAGTCTCTCCTGACTTGCCCAAAGAAAACATCTTGCTCTCCTGGTCTCTAAGGGGTCCACTGAAGGCATTTCTTCTAAGACAGATCAGTTTGCCTCTTTATCAGTCCATGGTACGTCCAATATTCTTTTCCAGCACCACAATTCAAATGCATTTATTTTTCTTCAGTCTTCACCATACAATGTAAAATTTTACGTTCAGCTGAGGGCATCGAAAATACCATGGTTTAGATCACCTACAACTTAGTCTTCAGAGTAACATCTGTTTTTCAATGATCTGAAGAAGTCTTGTGCATCAGATTTAATTCATTAAACATCTTTTGATCTCTTGAATGTTGCTTTCATAAGCATCAGTCATGGACACAAGCAAGACAAATCCTGGACCGCTACGATCTTTCCTCCATTTTAGATAATGTTACCTATTAGTCAGGTAGTGAGGACCTTGGTCTTCTTTTTTTTTATTTTATTATTTTATTTTATTGGGGGCTCTTACAGCTATGACAACATTCAGTACATCATTTGTATCAAGCACATTTGCACACATGTTTCCACATACATTTCCCAATATTTTCCACTTGAGCCCTTGATACAAGCTTCTCTTAAAAAAAACAACTCCCCTTTCCCCTCCCCCCCTTCTTAAAAAATTATTCATTTTATTCATTTACAACTCCCATCACAATCCCTAACAACATCAGTTGTATTCAGGCCACTTTTACACACCCATTGCCATCATCGCTCTCAAAACATTCTCCTTCCCTCCAGGCCCCCATTATCAGCTCCTTATATTACCCTTCCTCCCCCCTTCCCCTTGAACCCTTAGTAATTTACAAATTATTTTTCCTCCTGTACACTGTCCAATGTGTCCCAACACTCACTTCCCTGTTGTCCATGCC
>PVJH01002032.1:0-11506 GCA_004026705.1 Nesogale talazaci
TAGGGTGACCAGTTTACCACCAGGGCTCCTCATGCACATCAAAAGACTTCATCTAAAGAGTTCAAAGACAACCCACATATTGGAAAACATGTTCAGTAATAATACGTCTGATAAGGGGTTAAGCTCCAAAATCTATAGAAAACTGTATCTTAACAAAATCAGAAATATCCTAACCAAAATGTAGACACAAGGCATTAGTAGACAACTTAACAGAGATGACATATAGTTGTTAAACATAAAGAAATTTTCATATTCATTATCAGTAAGAGAAATACAAATTAAGACAACTAGGTCCCACCTCACACCAATACTTTAAAAAATCATTTTATCAGGGGCTCATACTAATTCATCACCATCCATACATCCATCCATTGTATGCAAAACACATTTGTACATTTGTGGCCATCATTCTCAAAACATTTTTTCTACTTAAGCTCTTGGTATTAGCGCCTCATATTTTCCCTCTCTCCCCGCTCCCCCTCCCTCATGAACACTTGATAATTTATAAATTTTTACTATTTTGTCATATTGTACACTGCCTGATGTCTCCCTTCACCCACTTCCCTGTTTTTTGTATCCCAGGGAAGAAGTTATATGTAGAGCCTTATAATTGGATCCCCATTTCTACGCCACCTTCCCTCCACCCTCCCAGTATTTCCATTCTCATCACTGGTCCTGAAGGGATAGTCTGTCCTGGATTTCCCATGTTTCTGGTTCCTATCTGTGCCAGCATACATTCTCTGGTCTGGACGAATTTGTAAAGTAGAATTGGGATCACGATAGTGGAGGGAGGAAGCATTTAAGAACTAGAGGAGAGGAAAGTTGCCACAAAAAAAGAACTAGAAGAAAGTTGCATATTTCATTGTTGCTACAGTATACGACTGGCTTGTCTTCTCACAATTCTTCTGTAAGTGGATGTCACTTCACCTACAGATGGGCTTTGGGTCCCCAATCTATATGCTCCCTCATTAATAATGACATAATTTTTAGTTCTTTGATGCTTGATACCTGGTCACTTCAACACCTCGTGATCACACAGGCTGGTGTACTTCTTCCATGTGGGCTTTGTTGCTTCCAAGCTAGATGACCGCTTGTTTACTTTCAAGCCTTTAAGACCCCAGATGCTATATCTTTTAATAGCTGGGCACCATCAGCTTTCTTCACCACTTTTGCTTATGCACACATTTGTCTACAGTTGGAAAGGTAAGTATCATGGAATGCCAATTTAATAGAACAAAGTGCCCTTACATTGATAAAGTGCTTGACACACTGACACTTTTTAACAAGACTCAATAACACAAAATAATACATGCTGGAGAGGATGTGGAGAGAACAGATGCTTTTGCATTGCTGGTGGGTTTGTGAAATTTTACAACCACTACGGAAATCAGTGTTGCTCATCCTTAAATAAATGCAAATATAAATACTTTATAATTCAATCCTCTCTCTGTTGAGTATATACCCTTAAAAATCAAGAATGGAATATAAGCATTCATAATCATACCTTTGCTTACTGTAGCAAAAATATGGAAACAACCCAAAACACTGAATATAGAGATATAGATAAACAAATTCGGGCACATTCATACAGTGGAATATTATGCACCAATAAAACTAAATGACTAACTCTCTTAAACATCACAAGAATATGATGCTTAATAAACTTCGTCGATCTTAGAATTATAAATATTTAAAAACAGCATATTGCAATGAAAAACAAAGAGGAAAAACATGATTTTTACACCAAAAAAGAAGACTTTGATGACTACAAATCAGCATGGTATGGGGGAGGTATAGGATATTTAGGAGGAAGGTAGGAATGTGGCAGGGTGTGGAAAAGAGAAGCATATTTATGGAGGGTTTAACAGATTTTGCTGTTGATTTCATTTTTTAAGATGGTTTGTGTAGGGCTGAGCCCTGGTGGTGTAGTGGTTGAGTACGGGACCGTGGCCCACTGGCTTGGCGGTTCAAATCCTGCAGCAGCTCTCCAGGAGCAAGGCTAGGCAGCTCCCATGATCACCAGAGGGTAGTGATCCCCCCCCCAAAACAAACAAACAAACAAAAAGATGGTTTGTGTAACTATATATATTGCACTTCATTAAAAAAAAATCCCTCCACATTTCATACCCCTTGGACCTAATATTGATCTGAATGGCTAAAAAGAGGAGGAAAAGTGAAACTGAAATGGACGTTGTGCTAGTCCAAGTTAATTAGAAAAATGACTTCATGGATAATCATATGTGTATAAAAAAAGCTTTTTATAAAAAGCAATTGTATATTGAGAAAATATCCCAGCTCAGCCCAGATCAAGTCTATAAATCCAATATTAACCCATATGTACAATGCCAGCCTATAAATTCTTCTTCAGATTCATGAAACAAATAAAATGATGCCAAAAGCAGGAAGATCACAGGCCAGTGGGTGGGAAGTATTGTGGATCCAGTGGCAGTAGAAGCATCTCAACTCTGGTGTGGGTTTCCACATGGCTCCTTCAGCTCCAGGGCTTTATTGCAGCTTCATGTGTCTTATCATAGGAAATACCTCACTGGGAGATGCCCCACCCCCCACCTCCTGGGAAGAATATAGGAAGTTAGCAGAATCCTAAGGAGAAGGCACACAAAGGCCACACAAAGGCCTCATTGTCTGTGACCTGATTGATAGGCTAGGCTCCACCCTTCTGCATGTGGACAGATTATCTAACTGTTACAGACTCAGAGTCTTTATTAAGAGCAAGTCCATTTCAAACATATGAAAAAGAAAAGAAAACTGCAAGCTACTGTTCCATATAGCTTTAGATGTAACAATCCTCAACAAAATACCAACAAATAGAATTCAGCAGTGTATTTTAAGATTCATACACCATGATGAAGTGAGATTTAATCCAGTAATACAAGAATGGTTCAACATTAAAAAATTAACTAATGTGTATGTTAAGATGGGTCTTCTAAAAAATGAAACTAATGTCATTGATATTGCTATAAGGAAGAAGTTTATATCAAGAAGACAGCCACACAGCTGCTACGATGTCAAGCCCTGTTCAACTATAGTCCACAGGTCAGAAGCTAGCTGGATCCTCTTTCTGACTCATGTAGCTCCTGATCAATGATCTGGGAAAATGAAGCAAGAGATGAGAAGATTGTAGGCTGGTGGAGACAGAGTTCAGTGGAACCAAAGTAGGGAACATGGCAGACTGCTGACTGCTGAAAGACTACATAATGGCCACCTGCCCAAGTCCCAGGAAGCCTCATGTAGGTAGGATTCATGTCAGCAGGGAGGAGAAAAGGGAGAATGCCAATTTTCCACATCATCTCTTAAAGATATCACACCACTAAGCATGCATCATCAGGTTGTGACTTGATTTAGAGATTGGACTTCAACACTATTTTCCCATATCTGCAACTAACTTGACACATACCCTAACCATCACAGTATAATACACCACATCAATAGCTCAAAGAGAAGGAATCACATAACTGTCTCTAGCAATGCAGAAAAGTATTTGATCAAATCCAATACCATCTATTGATTGAAAAATGAGATAGGAATGGAAGGAACATTTTCAAAATAATTAGTGTTATTTATGAATATACATTATGGATAATGGTTTAGAGCTTTCGCCTTGAAGTCAGAACATGGGAAAATAGGGAAACTATGCCATTTTCCAAAGCATTGAAGAGGATAAAGTATGTAGGATTAAATTTAATCAATGCAATAATATTTAAAAATTGAACCCAAATTATCTCTAAAGTAATTTTTAAGCCAAACAATTGTTCTAATTGCCACTGAGTTGGTTCCAACTCATGTAGGGTTCTATAGCATCCATAAAGGACAGAGGAAAGTGGTCTCTGCAGGTTTCCATGGCTTAATGAATCATTATAGGAATAGAAAGTCTCTTTTTTCTCCTGATGACGGTTTTATTTTCTCTTGATGTTGGTTTCGAACTGCTGATCTGTGGTTAGCAGCCCAACACTACACCACTAGAGCTCCCTTTAAATAAATTCCAACTCACCACAAATTTAGACACAATATAATTAAATGCTACTAGATACTGCACTAATGCCACAATCACTGTAAGGCTGATCTATTGTGGAAGACTTTGTGTCAATTATCTAACAAGGTCTTCCTCTTTTTTTTGCTCTACTTTATCAAGCACAATATCTTTCTCCAGAATGTAATTTTTCCTGATCATATGTGCAACATAAGTGAGGTAAAATATTGCCATCTCATTTCTAAGGAGCATACTAACTGTGCTTCTTCCAAGATAGATTTTTTTTTCACTCTTTTGGCAACCCATGCCATTTTCAATATTCTTTGCCAACACCATACTTCAAATGTAACAATTCTCCAATATTCCGTATTCAATGCCCAGCTTTTGTGTGATTATGAAGCAATTGAAAAGTCAAGAGTGACTTCATTAAACATTATGCTCTTTTAAAGAATTATTTATACTGGCCAAATTCACAACAGCAACTTTAAAGGCTAGACAGGAAGTTTAGAAGGCAATGAATTAACGGGGAAAGAACAATCAGAAGAATGAGAATTGTTGCACAACTTTAAAAATGTAATAAATATCATAGAAACTTTGAATTGATATGTTTTGCTGTGTGTATTTTCAACAGCAAACCAAAGTAAAAATTAAAAAGCAAATACTTAAAAAATTTCCTGTACTAATTACTGCCTCAAATTCTTTCCATGTATTAGCTTATTTCCTCCTCACATAACCCTATAGCATGTTTAAGTACAACTATCTTCACAGCTTAAAAGAGGAGAACAGTAAGGGTTTGAATGGGCTCCCCAAGACCACAAATACAATAAATAAGCGGAGCAAGTATTTGGACACAAGGAAGTTGTGCCCCAGAGTTCATGCTCCTAATCAATACACTACGTTTCTGATATCTAGACAGAGGAATGGAAAATCAGAGGAATGTGCCTGCTACGTCACTAAAACCTAGCACTTCTTAAATGGATAGATAAATGAAGGCATGAGTGGATATATGGGTGTGTAGATTGGTCATGGAAAGGTGGTTGGATAGGGAGTAGGTAGAGGGGTGGGGTGTGTGAAGAATGTAGCTTTTGGGGTGGGAAAAATCTGGTTTTAATTTTTGATTCTGATTCTTATTTAATCTGGAGCAAGATGCTTAAACTCTTTACATCTGTGTCCAAGTTGGTCTCAACTATGACTTCAGGATAGGAAGGGACACTTTTATGCTTCACTTTCTGCTGCAACACCAATAGCAAGAAGCGTATCTCACACATAGTAGATGCTTTGTGATTATTAGTTGCATAAACATATAAATTTGAACAAATGTAGTTTTAAGATTCATTTTGATATAAAAAATGTGAGGCTATTGTGAGCTAACATTTACCAAAAATTTCATATAACATGTGAGCCTCCCTTTTCTTGTCCTCTGCTAGATTTTCCTGAAGATTTCAGAAAGTACATATGAATGATAATTGGGAGATCTGGACTCTTGTCCCAGTTCCTGAATAACTGCATCACTCTTCTGATATTCTCAGGAGATCAGGAGGACTGAGCTATGTCAAATCTTTACAGATCCTTCATTGAGTTAATGGCAGGATTTTTACTGCCATTATCAGGATGAGTTCTTAGATTCTGTGTTTCCAAACTTGAAGACATAAGGTGAACTAATGATATCCTTGCAAAATTTGTTTCTTCATTTTTTTCACATCTCTGTTCAAATGTTTTTTAATCAGAGATACTCTGGCCAATCTATATATCATCTTACCCCTTCTCTTTCTTTTTTCAACTAGGATTTTTGTTTTATTTCCACTTAGTGATGGTCACCTCCTGATATATTGTATTGGTGTAACTCTTTAGTGAACCTCCAAAACCTTCAAGCCCTGGAATATAGTTTCAAGAGAGTGGGACTGTTTCCCCAGCATTATATCCATCTCAATTCATAGTAGGCATATTATAATATTGTGGAATTAATTGATGACTTCAGTGAAGACAATGAAATAAAGTATTTTATCTCCATTTTATGAATGGGAATACTAAAAAGGAAAATACTTTAGTAAGTAGCAAGTTTCAGAGTTGAAAACTATAAAAGCTTATCATTTCAACATCAGAATTGTGATTCTGAGACCAGCATTGTTGAAATACTAACTAATCCAATGAAATTGACATTGTCATGCAGGGCTATGAATAAATGTATTGAACACTTTACCATCAAAAATGGACTCATAGTTTAACATCCTAAAACTACCTAAACAAATTTTACTCTGTGAAATTCTGAATAGTGATTAATGTTCAAGAATGCTGATCTACAACCAATACTTAAAAAGAGTTAAAATAGTCAAATATTCCAAAAGGAAATCTCACAACTATTAAAACCTTGAAGTATGAGGCAATACTTCAAGTGCCTTGCAGATGAAAAATGGGGATAAGACTTTTAGGTAGACATATTATCAAATGGTGGCTAGATATGTACTATTTAAAAATTTATCCAACATTTGCTTCTAGGAATATGAGAATTGCATGTCTGGAAGGAATTTGGTAATCATTAATTAATAGACTTGTCTTTCATGCAATGCAACTGAGACACAGAGCATTACTATTGGTTAGGCTGGGGTTTTCTTGGTGTTTTGTGCTTCATATGTTAGAAAGGTGCTAACTAACCCAATCTCTTGAATTTTGGCAAATAGATAAATAAATGCTTTCATCATATAATATTCACTATCACTATATTAATCAATTTTTAATTACATAATCTCCACAAGATACCTGCCATGCTCTATTCTCTTTGATAATAATTGGCCAGACTTCGGATTTCTCCCTTAACATAATCTGCTGTCCATAAGTGGTTCTGGGTACTTAGACTGAAATATATTTGGAAGTGGAGGGAGATCTCACCCAGATCCTGCTACCTAAAATGCCCGATTGGAAGGTTCCTTCTTCCATTCACAGGCAACATTTATGACATTTGTTCATCCTGAATTAAATTCATTCTCAAGGCCATGACATTTCCTTCTTCTTTCAGCACTGATAATCAGTTTAGCAGAACAGTGGGCGGGGGCAGGGTGTGTGTGCATGTGGGGGGCAGTGACAGGGAGAATAATGACAGGCCACTCAGGATATTTCCTTCCAAGAGGTGTGTGGTCCTGGGCAAGTCTCTCTAATTCTCTGAATATCATCTTTGTTGGTTGGATAAGAACTCCAATACCTTTTCCTGTTCTAACCTTTTTTGTATACCTTCAAGAACCACAAAAACAAAGATTTAATGAAAATCTGAAGAAGGGAAGAAGTCAGTTCCTCTGAATGAAGTTCTATAATATGACAGATTTCTTCCTCCCTTCAAAAATGGAAAGAAAAAGAAAAAAAATAAATGTAAATTTTTGCCCAATCAACTTGGGCTACTTTCCTGCAATTGCAGGTTCTGGGTGTCAGTGCAGATGTGTGAGCTGACTGACATTCCCATTAATGCATGCTAACCTACTTCAACTTCCTAAACTCTAACTCCAAACTGAGGACAATTTGGTGGTCTCTAATTCCCCAGAACTCCTTAACAGTCTTGAGTGATAGCTGGTAATGTCAGAGGAGCATCAGGGTGCACCCCTAACTTCTTCCTTACAAAGGGAAGTCAGCCCAAGGTCTCCAGGTGAAGTAGGCATAAAATAAATTGATGGACGATGAGACTAAGCACACATACACACAAGCACATACTCCTGGGGTTTGGGGAAGGGGAAGGAAGAGCTTTCTAACAGAATGAGGCCCAGATTCACTTCCAGGATGGGTGCTTCTGCCGCTGTCTCCCCTTGACAAAGCCCTAAGTATGGATAAACGATGACACCAGGTCTGACAAGAAAGGACTGCAGGACTTGCCCAGGCAGCGTCCCTGAGAGTGATTCGCTAACCTTCATGCCCTGGGACTGGCCAGGGACAGGAGACAAATGAAGAGGGGCATGCAGCTTTCAAATGCAGCCCCCTCCACACTCCCATGCTTTGTGACCATCCCCCGCCATGGGTCCCTGTGCCAGCTTTCCTTTTTATGGGAGCCTCACTGCTTCCAGAAAACCCCTTTGCCAGCCCCCTAACCTCTCTTGGATCCCAAATGACCCCTATGCTGTACTCTACATCTCACCCGCCCCCTACCCCAATTCCACCCCTTGGAGGGGACCCGGCACCGGAGGATGATGGAAGGGGGCTTTCCTCCGCAGGCGGGTGAACAGAGACTCCTAAAATGGCCACAGCAAGCTTTTTGGTATCTCAAGGACAGCGGCGAGGACGGTGGGCAGAAGCGAGGGGGCTCAGTGCGTGGCAGCTGGCAGAGGGGCTGGGGGCAGGGCTGACAAACTGAAACTGAAGCCGGAGAAGCCGAATTTATGAGCACTCACCATTCCTGATCCACCCCTTATCCACTGCATGGTGCCTGCGAAGTCCCGGTTCTTCAAGGCCTGGCAGTTGGTGCAGGTTGTCACGGGCTAGCTGAGCAGGCTTGGCAGGAACAAGCAAGAGCCCCTTCTCCGTTCTCTTCCACAGCCCTGCAACCCAATCCTCTGCCTTTTAACACGCCTTCAGTCAGGTTTTTCCATGCCAGCAGGCAGGTTCAGCCTCTCCGCCTAGCAGATCCGGGGAAGCAGGGAAGGGGGGCGGTGGGGGGAGGGGGACGCTTGGCCAAGAGTCTTGCGGAAGTTACCGGAGGGGGTCCCAACGCGCTGCCCTTGTCCCGTAGGCTTGAGAAATAAGGGGCGGGAGTGTGCAGGGTGAAAATAAGGGTGAATAACATCCACCCCGAATAAGGCAGCTACCACCTCTGTTAGTCCCTGGAGCTAGAGTTGGATGCTTTTTATTGTGGGGCTCCCCAATTGTGTTGAGTCAATGAAGAAACGCCCTCTCCAAAGTTGCTAGAGGTATTGGGCCAAAATCTAGAATCTGCTACCACAGAATCCATGCCAGCACTCTCTTGTTTCCAGCTCCAGCCCATTGCCTTCTCTCCCAGTGGCCTGTTCTGTGTGTAATTACTTCGTGCTTTCATCTGCATTATCACTTCCACTTCTCAGAATATACTCTGTGGAGGAAGGCTTTAGGAGGTCCACTTTACAGATACATAAGTGGAGGGGAAGAGAGGTTCAGTAGACAGAACCGGTTTGTCAAAGGTTACACCTACAAAAATTTAAGGCTTTACTTAACTCTGCAGTTTTCCAAGCTTCTTTTTGTTATTATACCCATTTTGGCGAGTGTGTACACACACACACACACACACACAAACCAAGCTTGGTTCTTCTCTCACACCTTTAGGAATATAAAAAGTAGATTCTTATGTATGAATTTTGCATCTTTTGCTTATTTGAGTGAAATGAACACTACCAAAATAGGCAAATGGAGAAATCATTCTGAAGTCAAGTTGGCACTTTCACACTGGCTCAGAATTTACATTATTAATCAGATTCACATGAATTATCATTCCAGATCACCATTACAAAGCTTCGTGGGGTGGGGATAATCCAAACCAAAAAGTTCACTGCTGTGAGTGGATTCTGACTCGTAGCAACTCTCCAGGACAAAGACAAACTGCTCCCTAGTGCTTTCAAAGCCGTACATCTGCATGGCGGTGGGTTGCTCCACTTTTCTCTTGTGGTTAGCAGTTAAATAAGTAACTCACTGTGCCAACAGGGATCCAGTGGACATTTTAAAACTATTTTTTAAAAATATCACTACCATTGAGTCAATTTTGATTTACAATGATCCTATAGGACAGAGTAGAACTGCCTCTTTGAATTTTCAATGCTGTACATCTTTACAGGAACAAGGAGCCTCATCTTCTTTGGAGTGGCTAATGGGTTTTACCTTCTGACCTTGCGGTTCATAGCCTGACACAGGAAGTGTTAATTAGCTTCAGTTACCCAGAGATCAAAGACATCTGCTCAAGAGAGCACAGCCCAACAGTACAAGGATTCAATGTTCCAGACCCAAAATTCAAGAAGGGAAGGAATGGAATTACAAAATAGAGGTTACACATTCAGCAAGACAGAGGGGATTAAATATGGCATCAGAAAGAAATTTTTGAAGTGATTAGCATGAAGACCTCACTATTACACTATCTTTGCAGCCATGTTACTTTTTATTTCCCAGGACACCTTTCCCATTGCATTCCAATAATTATTTTAGCAAGTGGAGCTAGCCAAAGATTGAGCAGATGCTTTGATACATATCCAATGGAAGTGGCCCAAGCAGAAGCTGAATAGCCCATTGAAAGTCTGTATTGGATGGCATTCCAATTCTCTCCCCAGTATGTTAGACGTGACATTGGTGATTCTACAATGGTCTGTTCACTTTCCCACCTCTTGACCTTCACTCACTCTTAAATTCTTGGATAGACCTCTTCTGCTAACTAGTTCATTCCAACTACCATTACTCTTTAAGATCTGGCACTAGGTATACCATCTCTAGGAATATTTCTCCCAAACTCCTCAAGGTTCTGATTTTATCGTCATTCATCTAACTACAATGAGTGCACTACCATTAATACTCACAATTAACAATTATTTTGCTTAGTACCCACGTTTGTGATTTTCATTTTCCTATCAATCAAATTGAATTATAATTTTATTGAAGCAAGAAGATGCATTACCCTTTGGTGTCTCCAACAACAATGACTCCCACACAAGAGACATCCACTTTAAAAACTGTTTGTTTTATGGATACATTCATTCAATAATATTATTGGGCTTCTATGTCTGATGCACTGTGGTGGATGGTGGAGATACAAGATAAAGTTTCTCCTGCACATTCCAATTTGCTTAGAGTGGTGAAGAACAAACTATAAATAAGTAGACAAATTAATTATAAATTTTGGTGTGCTCTTTAAAACCAATTAATGCAATCGATTGTAAGTACAGCAAGGGGAATGGAGAGTCCTGGAATTTTTTCTGAGGAACCATTTGGATGTCCTGATAGATAAAATCCTAAAGCCTCATACAGACCTATTAAATGATAATATGCTTTATCAAGATACCTACATGATTAGTCTAAGAACAATGCAGGAAAGGGAATATCTACAGGAACAAAGTTCCTAAGATCATAACAGGGGATGAGGGATAGATCATAATGAAGGGGACTCTTCTCTATATAGGAACATTTTTATTATAATACTTTAACAGAAAGGAAGACAGAGAAAATAGGTAAAGGTGAAGATGCAAGTAACAGTGTACCTGTGCATTTATTGAATGGGAGAGAAGATAATTTCCTAGCACTAGCTCTTACTAAAGGAAGATAAAGCTGGGAGAGGGGTGGAGTGGAACTTGTTATAGAGGAGGTTACACAAGAGAAGAGTAAGTATAAAATTATCCTATCAAAGCAAAAGTTCTTAATCTTGGCTTCACATTGGATTAAGTTGGGAGATGTAAAACCTATGAGTACTGGCTATTAAAAGATATAGCACCTGGGTTCTTAAAGGCTTGAAGGTAAACAAGCAGCCATCTAGCTCAGAAGCAACAAAGCCCACATGGAAGAAGCACACCAGCCTGTGTGATGACGAGGTGTCGA